>CM076582.1:386204943-386383269 GCA_034641835.2 Pinus albicaulis | reverse complement strand
GAAAATGCAACAAGATGATGGAGCTTAGTGAAAAGAAGTCGCCTTCACTAAGTGGGCCCGCAGGCTATTTTTGGCGCAAAGTCTATTTTTAGACTATGTCTATTTTTAGGAGCACAAGGGACTCTGCTATTCTTACAAAGGTGTGATGCGTTTATGGATGATTGGTCGAGTTGGTAAAAATAGATGGACCTCATTTTTAGGACATTGGGCGGAATCTACTTTAGACTGCCAGTCTAAAATTAACAATAAATATTATTAACCCTTAATAATATTTAATTAGAAACATTATCTTATCCTCTTTGAGCATCTCTGCCTGATGCTCGGATGCCTACATGTATGACAGTATGAAATACGCTTTTCCTTAAGGTCTTTTCCTAGGGGTTTGGTGAGCTCATGCATGGTTGACGTCAGTTAGGAATTTAGTGGCATAAGTTTGGTGGAGTTGATGAGACAGTTGATGGAGTTGTGTTCGGTTTAACTTAGTTGAACTAGTTGAGATTAGTTTAACTAGCTAATCAACTAGTAATGAGTGGAGTGAATTAAATATTATTTAATTCAGTAATTATTAACCCATTATTCAACTCAAGAACACATCAAATAATCCGAAATGTATGACGCTCATGAGACTGTATGAGGTGGGTGAAAGGGTGAGTTCATCACTATCGCCCAGACTATATTGCATGAGATTTGCAGGCTACTTTATCGTAGGATTGCCAGTCAGAGTATTGTAAGCAGACAAGCTAGAAGGGATTTGAACTTGGATCTCATCATTATTCATCTTGGACTATGATCTGCAATAGGAGGAAAGTGCAACAGTGCATCAGGAGTGAGATTTTAACCCGTGATCTGTTCATCTTCCGTTGCTTGTAGCATGAGAGAAACAGAGTGAGAGCTTTGTGCTATGTATTGTTACATGTTCTCTATCATTATAATATACATATAGTTGGGGGTTTTCAGCTGTATGCTTTCCCCATTATATACTGTGTTATATGTGTGCTTGACTATGTTTTAATGTGTGCATGCGACTGCTTCTATTTCCGCATATTGATGATCAATTGTAGAAGAGGTTATGTATTATGCATGAAGCTTAAATAATGTTTAATCAGGATAATCTCGGTGAATAATTCAGCTATTATTCAAACTTCTACATGGTATCAGAGGCGAAATTGATCATCGGATCTATTACAGTGATTACAATTTATTTCGGTAGACACAGTCTGTAAGCGGGCCAAGTAGCCTCTGGATCCATCCTTTCTCCGAAAGGTGATATATCCAGTAAATGCCCCTACAGTCGATCTCTGTGCTAGAAATAATTTGTTCTCACAGATCGGAAACGGTTGAGTTTTGAGCTGGTGGAATTCGAATTTGCAGCAGGATTTGGAATTCGAATTTGCAGAAGTTTTCTTAGTGTCGAAGTCAAAATGTCTTTCAACGGATTGCGACTGGAGTATGCCCTTGAGGGCAGCTCGAATTATGTTGCATGGAAGGACAGAATGGAGGCGATATTAGATGATAACGGGTTGAAGGAGTTCATAGAAGCTGAGGTCCCAAACCCTACTGATGCTGCTCAAGTTGAGGCTTGGCAAAAGAAGATGGAAAAATGTCGAAGGATTCTGTTGGAGGGCGTGAAGGATCATATTGTATCCAGCATGCATGGAAAAACTTCTCCATACTTGATGTGGAAAGCGTTGACAGATTTATTCCAAAGCAAGAGCGACCAGAGGAAGTTGGCACTCAAGGATAAACTCAGACACATAAAGATGGAGAAAGGCGACAGTATGCCCAAGTATCTCACGAAGTTCATCCAATGCAGGGATGAGCTGGGAAGTGTGGGGGTGATTGTAGATGATTAGGAATTGGTGAGCTTGGCTCTCCTTGGTCTTCGGAAGAGTTGGCATGCCTATCAGGATTTTGTCAATGGTCGAGAGAAATTTCCAGGATGGGAGCGACTTTGGTCGGATCTTGTGCAAGAGGAGATAAGGCGGAGTACCAGGGACGGATCTTCATCAAAAGCATCTGATGAAGAAAATTGCGCTTTGGCTGCCAAAGCAAAGAAGAAGAAGATCAATAAAGCTTCTCATTTCGGTGCGAAAGGAAAGAAGCAGGACATGTCCAAGGTGAATTGTTTTCACTATCACCAGCATGGACATTATGCCACAAATTGTCCGCAGAAGAAGAAAAATAAGCAGGTTGCTGGATCTGCAGCTAGAGAGGCCTTAGCCTCGCAGTTTGAGCTGGATTTTTCGTTGATCGCATGCTTGGTCTCAAGTGTGATGGGATCAGTATGGTTCTTGGACGGTGGTGCATCTTTTCACATGACTGGAGATCGAGATTTGTTTTCAGATCTGGATGAGAAAGATCTTGGAGTGCACATCGAGATGGGCGATGATGGTAGATACAGTGCGACCGGTATCGGTACCATTTCCTTTAAGAGGTAGTTTGGTAAACCCTTCGTATTGAAGGATGTGATGCATGTTCCAAGATTGAAGAAGAATCTGATCTTTGTGGCGATGTTAGAAGACAAGGGGTACGATGTTGTCTTTATCAAAGGAAAGGCTTTCCTGCGCAGTAAGACAACTGGAGAAACCCGGAAGATAGGGGTTCGAGTCAAGAACCTTTATCAACTGCAAGTAGATGGCTGCGCAGAAATGGCATGCAAGGCGGAAGGAGTGGTGAGCCGGGATGATGGTGAGCTGTGGCACCGGAGATTGGGCCACCTTCACCATGGAGCTTTAAAGATACTGCAGCAGATTTCTACTGGGCTTCCTAAGGGCACTCTTGCACAGTCAGATCAGTGCAAGGGGTGTACCTTGGGAAAATTTGTGAAAGCCACCTTTCACAAGAAGGATAGTCGCGCCACAACGATCCTTGAGAGAATTCACATAGATGTGTGTGGACCTTTCTCAGTAGCTTCGACAGCAAAGCACAGGTACTATGTGATCTTTGTTGATGATTATTCTCGGAAGTGTTGGATCTTCTTCATGCAGAAGAAGAGCAAGACATACTCAAATTTATGTGAGTTCAAGGCGTTGGTTGAGAAGGAATCGAGGAAGCAGGTGAAGGCTCTTAGGAGTGACAATGGTGGTGAATTCATCTCTGGCGAATTCAAGCACTTTTGCAGTGCAGAAGGGATTCGAAGAGAGCTCATAGCACCCCATAACCCACAGCAGAATGGGGTTGCTGAGCGAAAGAACAGAACGATCGTGGGTGCTGCACGGGCGATGTTGCATGATCAGGACCTACCCCTTCACTTGTGGGCGGAGGCATGCAATACCACAGTATATGTGCAGAACCGTTGTCCTCACAAGATACCTAGCATGAGTACACCGGAGGAGGCGTTTTCTGGCAAGAGGCCTGATATTTCCCATTTGAGGATTTTTGGTTCACCTATCTACATGCATGTGACGAAGGATGCCAGGAAGAAGCTGGAGCCGACCGCAGAGGTTGGGATATTTGTGGGGTAAACTAATATGCCCCACAACTATCGTGTATATTTTCCAGACAGTCGCAAGACTGTTGTGCGACGGGATATCAAATTTCAGGAGGAGAAAGCCATGAAGTGTTCGCTTGAGAGGGAGCCACACTTGCATGCAGATGAGGAGCTATTAGTTCCTAAGGATGAGCTTCAGGATGTGGATCGGCCACAAGAGGAAGTTCATGGAGTGGAAGAGACCACTCATGCAACGCCAACCATCAGAGGGCGCAAGCGCACTATAGAAGCTGAGCGACTGGCTCAAGATGCAGAGAAGGTTGTAGGACCACCTACAGCACAGCGCAGACAGAGACAGTCACCGGATCGGTACACTGGATACATGGCTCTTGTGAGAAAATGTGTCGTGACAGAGCCATCCTCTTTCGAGGAAGTTGTGGAGGACCCCGCATGGGTAGATGCCATGGTGGAAGAGTATGATTCGATTGTCAGAAACAATGCATGGGAGATTGTCCCGCGACCGGAGGGGAAATCAGTGGTGGGTTCGCGATGGATCTACAAAGTGAAGCAGGCGGCTGACGGGAGTGTGGAGAAGTACAAGGCAAGATTTGTTGCCCGTGGCTTCTCACAGATCGAGGGGATCTATTATGAGGAGACCTTTGCACCTGTCGCAAGGTACTCTTCCATACGGACGATCCTAGCTCTCTCAGCGCAGATGGGGTGGCACATCCATCAGATGGATGTGAAGACTGCATTCCTCAACGGAGTCATTGAGGAGGAGGTGTACATAGAGAAGCCCGAAGGTTTCGAGATCTTCAGCAGTGAGTCGCATGTGTGCAGACTCAAGAGAGCACTGTATGGGTTGAAACAAGCACCTCGTGCTTGGTACACACGGATAGACAGTTATTTCACCGGACTTGGATTCTCCAAGAGTGAGGCGGATCCTAACCTGTACCAGATTGTGGTGGAGGGGAAGTTGTTGATCATTGTATTGTATGTAGATGATCTGATTTTGACGGGTGATGAGCTGTTGATACTTTCATGCAAGGAGGATCTTGCTAGAGAGTTTGAGATGAAGGACTTGGGCCTCCTTCATTATTTCCTTGGATTGGAAATTTGGCAGCGCAGTGGTGGACTGTTTGTTTCTCAGGGTAAGTATGCCCGGGAGATACTGGAGAAGTTCAACATGCATGGCTGCAAGCTTGTTGATACTCCTCTTCCTGGTGGTTGGAGGAAGGAGGATGCTACTTCGGTGGAGGTAGTGGATGCCACTGTTTATCGACAGTTGGTGGGGTCGCTTATGTATCTGGTCAATACACGACCCGATATATGCTATGCTGTTAACCAGCTTTCGCAAGCTATGGTTAAGCCTACCAAGCTCTTCTGGAAGGCAGGCAAGCATGTATTGTGTTATCTTAGAGGCACATCGGGATATGGCTTGTGGTACAGATAGGAGGATGAGGTGAAGCTTTGTGGCTTCACGGATGCAGATTGGGCAGGGAGCCCAACGGACAGAAAGAGCACATATGGAGGGATCTTCAGTATCAGGTCGAACAATTTCTTGGTACAGCAGGAAACAGAGATCCGTGGCACTCAGTTTAGCAGAGGCTGAGTATATGGCAGCAAGCTTGGCTGCATGCGAGGCCATATGGATGAGGAAGATTCTGGTCGGGTTGTTCGGGTCACACTTGGAGCCTACTGTGATTTATTGTGATAACCAGAGTTGTATTAAACTCTCGGCTAATCCGGTATTTCATGATAGATCCAAACACATCGACATCAGGTACCATCATATCAGAGATTGTGTGCAGCGGAGAATCATGTTACTTTCATACATTCCCACGGAGGATCAAGATGCTGATATCTTGACGAAGGCGCTCACCAGGAGAAAATTTGAATACCACGGAGGTAGGATAGGGGTTGCAGATAAACCATATCTTGTTGAGAAGGAGTATTGAGAAAATGCAAGCAGATGATGGAGCTTAGTGAAAAGAGTCGCCTTCACTAAGTGGGCCGCGAGAAATTTATTTTGGCGCAAGTCTATTTTTAGACTATGTATATTTTAGACATATGGATCATGGTACATGAGGTTGCGGGATGCTATTTATGGAGGATTGGTCATGTTGGTAAAAATAGATGGACCTCTATTTTTGGACATGGGGCGGAATCTATTTTTAGACTGCCTGTCTAAAAATAGAACAGTCAAATATTATTAACCCTTAATAATATTTAGACTATAAACATTATCTTATCCTCTTGGAGCACTTAAGTTCAAACTACAGATGTGGCACATGTAGCTGGAAGAAGGAAATTCGAATTTCCTAAGGGTTAGTTGAGCTATTGCATGGTTGACTTCAGTTAGGACTCAAGTGGTAGAGTTTGGTGGAGTTGATGAGACAATTGGTGGAGTTGTGTTCGGTTTAACTTAGTTGAACTAGTTGTATTTAGTCCTAGCCCCGACAAATACTGCTTAGTGATGAGTGGTGTGAATTAATTAATAATTAATTCACTAATTATTAAATCATAATTCAACTAAAGAACACATCAGTTAACTGCAATGCATGGACAGTTCAGTGGAGACCAGTGTTAGAGGTGGGTGAAAGGGTGAGTGTAGCTATCAGTTGTGACTATGGATGTGCATGATATTTTCACACACATTGATTGAGATTTCCAATGAGGATTGCGCAGTTGAAGCTAGTGGGATTCGAACTTGGATCTCATCATTATTGATCTTTGATTGCGCAGTAGAGGCAGGCAGACTTGTGGAGGAGATTTGAACCAGAGACTTGTTCATCTTCCGTGCTAGTTTGTGTGTAGCATGTGAGATAGTGCTGAGAGCTATGAGAGCTTTGTGCTATGTATTGTTACATGTTATCTATCATTATATTATAAATATAGTTGGGGGTTTTCAGCTATTTCTTTCCCCATTACATACTGTGTTGATATGTGTGCTTGACTATTGTGTTTATGTGCGCATGCGACTGTTTCTATTTCCACATATTGATGATCAATTGTAGAAGATGTTATGTATTATGCATGAAGCTTAAATAGTGTGTAACCAGGATAATCTCGGTGAATAATTCAGCTATTATTCAAACTTCTACAGATTTTTTTGACGGATAATTCTCTTATGCAGACAAAAGTGAACTCCCTAGATCTAGTGGATAGATCTTGCAAACTTTAGCTCCAATTACAATTTCTATAAATAGGACCTGCAAAACAAATAAAATGATCAAGAGAACTACAACATCCAAATAGCATGTACTAACATATCTAGACAATGATTCAAGAAGGAATTGTAATAAATATGCATTCTTGAGACATAAGTATGAGGAAAATAAACATATTTGGATTAATTAAAGTAGGAGAGTTTACAACCATTAACAAATCCTTACCTTGTAGATGTCTCCCAACTATCTTGTTCTTCCTTTACCACAAAGCAAGCCTTCAATCACAACTCAAGTGCATGGATGGACAATGGATCCCTAAGCACAAAGCAACATCATGAAGGCATAACTAAGAGTCTCCAAAATCCAACCTAGACTCCATGGGAGGAAGTGAATTTATAGGGTAAATAAGGTGGTTTGGGATTTACCAATGAAGGACTTAGATCCACATATGGGGGAGGATAAGTTCTAGTGATAAGAGATAAGACCTCAAGTATAGGAGTTTGAGATCTAATTTAATAGTAAATGGTTACAAACCACTCAAGAAGATTCCTGAAAGAGAATATTCGAAATTATTGTTTATTTTTTACAAAATTATAGAGGCCATCGCACCTGTAGCAAAGGCAACATGCACTGGTCAGTGCAGTTATTCAATGTACAACTTACAATAGTGAAAGTTGCATGAAAGGAAAGTGTGATGGGTCCAAAAATTAGGATTTTAAGCTGTTCAACCCAAAATTCTTGGAATCTTTGGAGAGAGGATTATCTAGGCTTTGCAGGGGATGAATGAAAAGTGCCAATGGATGTTTATTGATCTAGTTTCCGGGCCATTTGATTAGATGTGAAAAAATGACTTGTAACATATTTCTCCCTAAAGTACAAAGTCAAAAGAAGTGGTTGAGGACTGAAGTGCTTTACCATGTAAAAATTCCGGATAAAAAATATATTGGTTGAGATCATCATCTGTTACAATACATAATCATCATGATATCATTATTGAGGTAGGCATACCCATACTCAACATATAAGCCAATATACATGTCTGATAATTAAGAGTCATGTCCACTAATGACAGATGGTGGAACCATGCTTGGATGAATTTTTGAATGATCATAGAAATCATACTTTGTAATATTGTATGAATCATGACATCGCGGCTGGATAGATGAAACTAGATTTGGGGTCTTACAAACTAATCACTCGATAGTATGGGTCTAACCATGTGAATAAATGAAATTTGAAGTTGAACATAGCGGACACCATTTGAGTAATGGCACATGATGTAAGTGTTAATTTTGGACAACTAGGTCCAAACTCCATGTTGTGATGCTCAGATGAAGATGCCAATATTTTTATTGGACTCCTCTTTTGGAGAGGTGCAAGATCGATCTATTGATCATCTTGATCCGATGAGCAGAACATTTATTTTTGAATTTATTCAAAATATGTGCAAGTTGGCCTGAAGATTTGGAGCCCCAGCAGTTGTGTCACACACCCTCATTGATGGATATAAATTGGTCAATGTTGGAGGAAATTTTCACTCATCACATCCTCACACATTTCTCTCTCATCATCTGATTGGTTCGATCACCTTGGAGGCTCTTCTCTTCACACGTGGGAAATTTCAGCAAGGAGAAAATTTTCTTTTCAGCCTAGGGTTTCTACCACAACATTGACCAGCGTTGACTTTGGTCAACACATGGTCAAATTAACCTGAAACTCTCCCAATCTTTTGATTTCCTCAATCTGCATTTTTTGGCACAATTCCCAAGGCTGGACGTTGACTTTGACTTGGATGCGTTGACCTTGTTGCTGTTGTTGTTTGCATTGACCGTTGATTGACAACATTGACTTTCGTTGACTTTTGGGGTTGACTGATCTGGTTGTCCTAGAGGGTTGTGTGAAACTTTTGGTTGGCTGACCGTATTGAGACTTTGCTGGTTGAAGCATGCTGTTGATCGCCATAATGCACCAACACACATATATTTTGGCTTGTCTTTTGTCGATCTACTGGTATGTTCTATCAACATTTTAATTTATTGTTTATGTGATTGCTGTCTGATATTGGAATAAAAAGTAAAGTTGCATCAAGCATAGAACATCTACAAAGGCTTAGTTTGTAGCAGTCACCGAAGAATAGCATGGGTTCCTCTAACTACAATGGCTTTAAGGCTGATGAAAAATTGACTGGAAGGAAGACTTCCATGCCTGGAAGATGACATTGGATCTTACGTTGGAAGACCAAGATGTCATGAACTATGTGAAGGGTAAAATCCAAGAGCCTCCATCCACTGCAACTGTTGCCACCAAATCAAAGTACAATAAGGGGGAAATCAAAACAAAGCTGATGATAAGGGACTCAATTCATAAGAGTTTGGTTGCCTACATCTCTGAGCTGGGCACATCCAAGGAGATGTATGATAAGTTGGTTAACATGTTCAAGGCCAACAATGCGAATCAAGTCCTATTCTTCAAGAACCAATTGAAGAATGTGAAGAAAGGCTGGGATGAGTCTGTTCAGTCATATTTTCTGAAGCTAACCGAAATCAGGAATAATATTCTGGCTATTGGGGAGACAATAGCTGATCGAGAGATGGTTCTCACCACACTTGGAGGTCTCTCATCCGAATGGCATGTATTCAACACTACCATTCTCAATAACAATGTGATACCTGATTTTGACGAAGTACTATCGAGATGCGTACAAGAAGAGACAAGGATGAAGGAATATGAAAATGAAGGAAATGTTGCCTTCGCTGCTCATACTAAGAAGAAGAACTTTGGTGGTCCAAGGAACAAAGGAAGAGTAGGGGCCCAAGGAAAGAAAGGCAAGTGTTACACTTGTCACAAGCCATGTCACTATGCTAGAGAATGCCCTTTCAAGAAGGATTCTCCCGATGATGATGACAACAACAACAACCGGAGGAATGGCAATCAAAGGAACAACAGGTTCAGGGGGAAGAGGAAGGCTCCCTTTGGAAAAAATGGTCAACCTTCCAAAAGGTCGAGAAATTCCAGGTATGAGGAATCAAATGTTGTTGATGATAAAAGAAATGAATTCATTCTTGTATATGCCCTCTCTGCTGCATCTCCACCCGACACTATGGATGTATGGTTGATAGATAGTGGTGCCTCAAGGCACTTCACTAGGTTCAAGGAAGCACTTTTTGATATGGTTGAGAAGGATACTAATCTAGAAATTATCCTTGGAGATAATGCCACATATTCCGTGAAAGGGACAGGGACTGTGACCCTCCAATTGTATCAAGGTCAAGTCCTCCGCTTGCGGGATGTACTCTATGTACCCGATTTGAAGAAGAACCTTGTGTCTATTTCAGCCATGGAAGACAAAGGTTTCAATGTGGCATTCATTGATGGGAAGGTGCGTATCTGGAAGAAGAGTTTCAAGGAAGCTATCACGATTGGGTTTAGAGTTGATACACTCTACCAGGTTGGAGGAAGTCCACTGGGAGCGATGACATGTGATACTATCCGACAGACTGAACTATGGCAGTTGAGGTTTGGACACCTTGACTACAAAACCCTTCCTGAAGCAAGGAAGGTGGTGACGCTCGAGTTCACAAATAATCATGAAGGTGTATGTCAGGGTTGTGCCGAAGGAAATCATACAAGGGTACCTTTCCCCTCAAGCATCACAAAGACATCTGATGTCTTGCAATCGATACATTCTGATCTGTCTTGTGTGCTTGCCGTGACATCCTTGGGAGGATGTTCTTATTATCTGATGTTCATAGATGACGTCTCTCGCAAAACATGGATATACTTCTTGAAAAAGAAGGATGAAGCTTTCATGTGGTTCCATACCTTCAAAACCTTGGTGTAAAATTCAACATAGAAGAAGATAAAGATATTGAGGACCGATAATGGCACCAAATATGAGACAAACGAGTTCAAGAAATTTTGTAGAGAAGCTGGCATCAAGAGGGAGACCACAACTATCTATACTCCTGAGTAGAATGGCGTTGTTGAACGAAATAATAGGACCATTGTGGAAGTTTCCCGTGCCATGCTATGTGACCAAGGTCTACCGAAGTTTCTATGGGGAGAAGCTGCGAACACTGTTGTGTACATACAAAACCGATGCTTTCATTCTGCTCTGGACTCCAAAACTCACGAAGAGGTTTTCTCTAGTAAGAAACCTGACGTCTCACATTTTAGAGTTTTTGGATGTCTTTTTTATTTTTATGTGTCGAAGGAGAAGAGGAGCAAGTTGGATGCTTCTGGGAAGAAGGGAATGTTTGTGGGCTATAGCGAAACTTCAAAGGCCTATAGAATCTATGTGCCTCCTCAAAGGGAAGTGGATATATGCCACAATGTTACCTTTGAAGAAGATGCTTCCCTGAGGAAAGTATTCAATATTTTGAGATCTTAGGAATATCATGAAGCAAGGCCTAGAAACCAAGAATAACCAAAGGATGAGACGATGCTCGATGTTGAAGGACCAATGGACCTGATTTATCCACCTCCTTCGATGAGGAAGATACCATCATGACTCAGGGACCCTCTCGAGGATGTCGAGGGACATATGGCCCCAAGGGGAACATTCTATGAAATCAAGAAGCCAAATAGATACCAAGGGTATCTAGCAGCCATGAGTACTATTGTACAATCTGAGCTTGGATGCTTTGAGGAAGTCGTAAAGCATCAAGTCTGGAAGGATGCTATGCACAAAGAGTATGAGTCCATAATGAAGAATGATGTCTAGGATGTGGTTCCAAGACTGGAGGACAAAGTAGTTGTCAACTCGAAATGGCTCTACAAGATCAAGCATGGATCTGATGTAAGTGCTAAAACTTTCAAGGCAAGATTCATTGCCCGTGGCTTCTCTCAAAAGGAAGGCATATACTATGATGATATATTCGCACCTGTGAACCAATATACCACCATTCGATCTATCATAGTCCTTGCCGCTACGCAAGGATGGAGTCTTTGTTGTGTAACCAGCTCCAAAAATAGAAGAAAAGAGATATCAACGCCTTAGAAATAAGCCACTTCAAGGGGGCAACCTCAAATACATTACATAAATGAACAATTCTTGGATGATACAATTTACAAAACCTCATTTCTATATATAGGAGTCCATGTGGCCATAATGTAATCCTAGTAGGCCACAATGTAATCCTATCCGACCTAACAATAATAATTTAAGGGCACAATAATAACAAAATGGGGGTTACAAGGGTACGATAATAACAATAAGGGGGTTACACTAATAACAATAAGGGACTATACTAGTAATATAGGGACCTAACATGCCCCTCTCCTTCAAAAAAAAAATTCCTCAACGCTTGAGTAGCTATATGTGCTTCTGTATAAACTTCTCATCCTCCCATGTAGAATCTTCAGTGGGTAAGTTCTTCCACTTGATGAGATACTCTGAAATTGATCGATTTCGTAGCTGTCGAGTTCTTGTTTTTGTGATCGCTTCAGGTTCCAATATGATTTTTCCTTCCACATCAATTTCTGACAATATTGTTTGAACTAGAATATTTTCACCTATAACCTTCTTTAAGCATGAAACATGGAAAACTGGATGCACCCATGAAGAAGCAGGAAGCTCCAATTTGTATGCCATAGTACCAATCTTTTGCAACACCTTGTAAGGACGATAGTACTTTGGCGATAATTTATTATCCTTCTTAGCTTGCTTGAGGGACATTTGTTTATATGGTTGTAGCCGTAAAAATACCCAATATCCTACATCAAAACTTCTCTCGCTGCGATGTTGATATGCCTGTTGTTTCATTCGATTTTCAGCCAAATTCAGGTTATCCTTTAAGAGTTGGAGAACTTCTTGCTGATGCTCGATGTGATCTTCCACTGCTTGAACCTTCGAATTTTCCCTCAAATATGATGTGATGGATGGTGGATGATATCCATAAATTTCCATAAATGGGGTCATTTTTGCTGCAGTATGGAAGGAAGTGTTATACCACCATTCAGCGAGAGGTAACCACTTGACCCATTGTGTTTGTTTATCAGATAGAAAACAACGAAGATATCCTTCCAAACATTTATTTACTATCTCAGTTTGACCATCAGATTGAGGATGATAAGATGAGCTATGAGCTAATTGAGTACCCAAACAAGAAAATAACTCCGTCCAAAAATTTCCAGTAAAAATGGGATCTTTGTCGCTCACAATAACCCTTGGGCTTCCATGTAGCTTTTGAATTCTATCCATAAATGTAGTAGCAACTATACTTTCTTTAAATGGATGAGATAATGCACAAAAGTGTGCATACTTGGTAAGTCTATCAACTACCACCATGATGACACTCTTTCCTTCGGACTTAGGTAAACCTGTGATAAAATCCATTGAAATCTCCTCCCAACGTTGACTTGGAATGGATAAAAGTTGTAGAAGTCCCGGGGTCTTAATTGTTTCCACTTTATTCTGCTGGCAAACCAAACATTCCGCCACAAACTTTTGAATATCAGATTTAAGGCCATCCCAAAAAAATTCTTTCTTCACCCTGTGGTAAGTTTTTAAAAAATCCTGAGTGTCCTCCTAAAGGAGAAGTGTGCAATTCCAGAAGAATCTTTTGTTTTAGTTGGGAATTCTTACAAAGATATAAGCGATCTTTGTACCATAAGGAATCATTTTTCCAACTAAATGTATCGGATGTACTAGGATCTTGCTGCAACTTTTGAATGAGTGTCCATACATCTTTGTCCTTCTTCCATTCATCTCTTGCTTCGGTTATCCAATCTGGTTGGATAATAGAAATGGCATAAAGCAATGCTTCCACCTCTTCATTCTTTCTTGAGAGTGCATCTGCAACAACATTAAGCTTTTCTTTTTTGTAGATTATTTCAAAGTCATAACCCAACATCTTTGTGACCCATTTTTGCTACTCTTCTGAAGATAGTCTTTGTTCCAAAAAGTGTTTAAGACTATCATGATCAGTTTTTACCTTGAAGTGTTTTCCCATTAGGTAAGTTCTCCATTTCTTTAGTGCATGCAGTATTGCTAACATTTCCTTCTCATAAATAGGTTTCTGTAAATACTTTCCTTTGAGTGGACGACTTTCAAAAGCAATGGGTCTTCCTTCCTGCATTAAAACTGCACCAATTCCATTTCCTGAGGCATCACATTCCACAATAAAGGTTTTTGTGAAGTCTGGCGTAGCTAAGACCGGTGCTAGGCACAACGCCTCTTTAAGATGTTCAAAGGCCTTAGTTGCTTCAGGAGTCAATGAAAATGCATCTTTCTTCAATAATGTTGTTAGAGGTGCTGCTATTCTCTGATAATTCTTAACAAACTTGCAACAATACCCTGTTAACCCGAGAAATCCTCGCAACTGTTTTATGGTTGTGGGGACTTTCCATTCCTTAATGGCTTTAATTTTGTTAGGGTCTACTTTAACACCCTCGTGAGATACAATATGACCCAGATATTCCACCTCTTGTACTCCAAAGAAACATTTGGATGTTTTTGCATATAATTGTTTCTCCTGCAATAGTTTGAGCACCCTGTCAACATGTTCAACATGATCCTTCCAAGACTTGCTATATATTAGTATATCATCAAAAAATACTAGCACAAATTTTCTAAGGAAGGGTTTGAAAATGGAATTCATCAACCCTTGAAATGTAGAAGGTGCATTGGCAAGGCCAAAAGGCATGACCAAAAATTCATAATGACCCTCATGAGTTTGAAATGTTGTTTTTGGAATATCTTCGGTCTTCATTCTAATTTGATGATATCCTAAACAAAGATCCAACTTGGTAAAATAAATTGCTCCATGTAATTCATCCAATAATTCATCAATCACAGGAATGGGAAATTTATCTTTAATGGTGAGCTTATTGAGCTCCCTATAATCCAGACACATTCACCATGATCCATCCTTCTTGTGTACCAATACTACGGGAGCAGAGAAAGAACTTTGACTAGGTTGAATTATACCCGCCTCTAACATTTCTGCAATCATACGTTCAATTTCACTCTTTTGGACGTAAGGATATCTATAAGGCCCGATGTTTGGAGGAACACTTCCTGGAATCAAATGAATAGCATGATCATGATCATGAATAGGTGTGAGTCCTTTGGGAGTTTCAAACACCTTGGAATGATTGTCCAAGACTTGTTGGAGATCTGCAGAAATAGATGATTTTGATGTTGGAACTTCTAGTGAGCATAATTGTGCAATGACACCTCGTTGTTCTTTTTTTAGAAGATTTGTCATGACATTAGAGCTTATTATCTTTCCCGGCTTCCCCGCAATACCCCATAATTCAACTTCCTTTCCTTCTGAAAAAAATTTCAAGAAAAGTTCTTGAAAATTAAAAGCTACCATCCCCAAAGATTGTAACCATTGTACTCCTAGTACAACATCAGCACCTCCCATAGGAATGGAAATCATTGGACTAGTCAATACATATTCCCCCATGGTTAGCTTGATATTATGGCATTTTCTAGAGCAATTTATAGTTCCTCCATTTGCAACCATCACTTGACATTCTGGTGTTGGGTAGGAAACAATTTAATTCATTGGCTACTTTATAATGAATAAAATTATGGGTGCTACCTGAATCAATCAACACTATTACCTTTTTCTTCTTGATATGTCCTTCTATCTTGAGGGTTTGAGTGGTAATTCCTGCCAATGCATTACACGATATGGTCGGATTCATTTCTTCCTCTTCTAGAGCTGGTTCCTGGTGTATATCCTCTTCTTGTTCATTTTCTTCTTCCTCTTCACAATCTATGTAAAATAATTTCTTCTCAGCACACTTATGACCTTTAGTGTATTTGCTATCACAACTGTAGCAAAGCCCTTTTTCTCTTTTTTCTTCCAATTGCTGTGGTGTCAACCTTGTAGGTTGTGGAAATCTAGGCGTAGCAAGACTTCCTTCTTTATAGAATTGAGTGGTAGGCTTCCTTGTCGCCATAATTTTACATTCAACTTTTCTTGCCAACCTGAATGCCTTCTCCAATGAATCAGGTTCCAAAACGCAAACTTCATGTTGGATGTTATCCTTTAAAGTGCCTATGAAGAGATCAATCCTGTGTTCCTCAGGAATATCAGTTACCCTTATATTCAATTTTTTGGAAGTCCTCAATGTGCTGCCCCACTAAACCCTTTTGTTTGAGATTTATCAATTGGCTAAAGAAGGTGTTGCTCTTTGTATCCTCATAATGTGCTATCATTTCCTCCGTAAAAATTGACCAAGTGACAATTTTTTTACGGGAGCAAAGCCATCGATACCATACAAATTTATTTTTTTCTAAATGTAAATTTGCAATGCGTACCTTTTGTGTGTTTTGCACGTTATGGAGATCAAAATATTGCTCCATCTGTAGTATCCATGTTACAGGATCCTTTCCATCAAACTTCCTCATATCCATTTTTGGAATATGGTGGTTCTTCCCGCCAACATTAGAGTTTATGAAATCACGATTAACATTTATTTTTTTCCCATCATGAGGTTCTTCTACTATCGTTTCACCATTAGGAAACATTTCTTGTATCAACTTTGTCAAACCTTCTATGTCTACTTTTAGATCATTCTTCATGTTTTCCATGTTGTCTTTCATGTCATCCATCTTAGCTTCCATGCCATCCATCTTAGCTTCCACGCCTTTCTTCAAACCATCCATCTTCGCTTCCATGCCTTTCTTCAAAACTTCAATTTCATTTTTTGTTGCTCTTTGCAAGAGTGAAATTTGTTGCACTTGCTCTTGTAATTTTGATAGATCATGTTGCAATTCTTCATCTTCATGAGTCATAGTAGAGCCTTCTTAAGGCTTAATGGGTGTTGAATTATTTTTACGGGGCATATTTTAGAACCCAATACTGATATCTATTCTACAATATGCCCTTGGAATCAATTCAAATTGATTCTTCAAACAAGACTTATGCAATTCGGAAAAAAAAAAACAAAAAACAAAAAAAACACACATTTTTCTTGCTTTTGAGGAGCTCGATAATGAAATTGGATTATCTCTACGATTGCGGCTCTTCAATATTTTAAATTCAGCATTGAAGTAGCCCTCTAAAATATCTTTTGAATGCCACAGGTCTGACCTAATTTGGATTCTCCAAGACAAAGTTATGTCCAATCTCCCACAATGACCTAATTATGGACTGGTTCAGTAGAGCGAACTTGTACGACTTTCCACGTGTCACTGTTTTATCCTTCACCTCTGAAATTGATAGCCAAGAAACTACAGTCCATGTACTTGCGACCACTTTTTACGGCACTACAATCTGATGCTCAGAGAGAGAGTTATTGAACTTTTCCCACGATCACCTCTTTGTGATGAAATTCAGGAGCCTGAAAAAACACTACCTTCCACAGATCATATCTCCAAAAATATTACGAACCGTGCTATGAAATTTTGTGACGAGTTTCCTCAGGATTTCAACTTCACACCCTAAAAATTTCAGATTCTGAACCTTTGTAGAAAAAAAGTTATAGCACAAATTCCACGATGACCTGTTTAGGAGCCTGAAAAAAGACCTGACTTCCACATATCATATTTCCGAAAATATTGCGAACCAAGCTTTGAAATTTTTAGACAATATTCCTCAGGATTTCGGCTTTGCACCCTAAAAATTTCAGCTTCTGAAACATCGTATAAAAAAATTTATAGCGAAAATTCCACGATGACCTATTTGGAGCAGTGAAACCATAGAATCCAAAGCTCTGATACCAAATGTTGTGTAACTAGCTCCAAAAATAGAAGAAAAGAGATATCAACGCCTTAGAAATAAGCCACTTCGAGGGTGAAACCTCCAATACATTACATAAATGAACAATTCTTGGATGATACAATTTACAAATCCTCCTTTCTATATATAGGAGTCCATGTGGCCATAATGTAATCCTTGTGGGCCACAATGTAATCCTAGCCGACCTAACAATAATAATTTAAGGGCACAATGATAAAAAAATGGGGGTTACAAGGGTACAATAATAACAATAAGGGGGTTACACTAATAATAATAAGGGACTATACTAGTAATATAGGGACCTAAAAGTCTTCATCAGATGGATGTGAAGACCGCATTTCTACATGGTGCGATAATGGAAGAGGTGTATGTGGAGCAACCTCTGGGGTTCGAAGTCCAGGATCGAGACACCCATGTCTGCACGTTGAATAAATCCCTTTAGGGGTTGAAGCAAGCACCCAGAGCTTGGTACAAGAGGATAGATAGCTACCTGATGAAGCTGGGCTTCACTCGTAGTAATGTTGATCCAAACCTTTACTTCAAGGTTGATAAAGTAAAGCCTCTCATTCATGTGTTGTATGTGGACAACCTCTTCCTGATAGGTCCTGGCCCTCTCATTCATCAGTGAAAGAGGGAGCTTGCTGCTGAGTTTGAGATGAGGGACCTAGGACTAATGCACTACTTCCTAGGCCTAGAGGTCTGGCAGAGACCTGGCGAGATTTTCCTTTCTCAAAGAAAATATATTGTGAAGCTTCTGGAAATATTTGGTATGGTGGACTGTAAGTCCATGTCGACACCAATGGAGCTCAACTTTAAGAAGTTGAGTGGCAGCGTTGTTGGGCCTGTGCTAGCAAATCCTACTGAGTATCATCAACTCGTAGGGGCCCTGATGTTCTTAATGAACACCCATCCGGATGTATGTTTTGCAGTGAACACTTTGATTCAACATATGGTTGAGCCTCGTCACATTTACTGGGTTGGTGCCAAGAATTTGTTGAGATATCTTTGGGGCACGATAAACCATGAGCTAAGATACACTGCTGGGAGCATGACACTCCACGGATATACTGATGTCGATTGGGCTGGCAGTGCGGTGGATCGTAAGAGCACATCGTGATGTTGCTTCACACTTGGTTATGCTTCTATATCATGGATGAGTAGGAATTAGAAGTCGGTGGCTTTGAGCACCACTGAGGCTGAATACCTTGCATCGAGTATGGCCTGTTGTGAAGCAGTTTGGTTGCGAAATTTCTTCAGTGAGTTGTTCGATCATGTGCTAGATACAACCATGATATTCTATGATAATCGGAGTGGGATTCGGTTGTCCGAGAATCCCGTGTTCCATGACCGATCCAAGCATATTGATATTAGGTACCACTTTATCTGGGATGTTACAGCAAGGCGCCATAAGGCTCGATCATATAGGAATTGATGAGCAGGTCGCAGATATTCTCACAAAGCCCTTGGGGAAGGTCAAGTTCCTAATCTTCCGTGAGAATCTTGGTATTGTGGAATGACCCTATGTTGAGGGTCTTGTTGGACGATGAGCTCTTGGAGCTCTGGGGGGTTTGGGGATAGCTTCTTGGAGCTATAAGCAACCACAGGGCTAGGCTTGCCAAACCTTGTTGGTGTTCTTCTACCCCACCGTTATGATGATTGAGTTGGTTCACCTCTCATGATCTATGCCCCGTATGCATCCTACCCATTTGAGTCCTGGACTCATGGGAAGTACCTCTCAATTGTCCAATGAGGTGGGAAAAGCTAGAGACTAGTCGCAAAGATTGATGGATGCATTAGAGATTGTCGTACTCTCTATCTATGATGGAACGGTCCAACCACTTGATTTGGGATCAAGTATAGTGAGGTTCCAGACCTCCTACTGACTTTGGGTCAGATAAACCAACTTCGGGTTGGTATAAGACTTTCTTTAAGTCCTATAGAGGTTTCAGACCTCTGGGGTGAATCTGTCAGCCGAGAATGATGTCTTTGTGACTGACCCACTTCTTTTTTGAAATAAAGAAGCTATCAAAGCAAGTTACGACAGGATGACGCACGATGTTTGGATTGCATAGGTGGATGGAGTTCTCCCTAGTTGAGAGGGAGTGTTAATTTTGGACAACTAGGTCCAAACTCCATGTTGTTATGCTTAGATGAAGATGTCAATATTTTTATTAGACTCCTCTTTTGGAGAGGTGCAATATCGATCTAAATATCATCTTGATCCGATGAGCTGAACATTTATTTTTAGTTTTTTCAAAATATGTGCAGGTTGGCCTGAAGGTTTGAAGCCCCAGCAGTCGTGTCACACACCCACATTGATGGATATAAAGTGGTCAACGTTGGAGTACATTTTCACTCATAACATCCTCACACATTTCTCTCTCCTCATCTGATTGGTTCGATCACCTTGGAGGTTGTTCTCTTCACATGTGGGAAATTGCAGCAAGGAGACTTTTCTATTTTCGACCTAGGGTTTACCACAGCATTGACCAACATTGACTTTGGTCAATGCATGGTCAAATTAACTTGAAACTCTCCCATTATTTCGATTTCCTCAATCTAAATTTTTTGGCACAATTCCAGAGATTGGACGTTGACTTTGACTTGGCTACGCTGACCTTGTTGCTGCTGCTATTTTTTGTTGACCGTTGACTGACAGTGTTGACTTTCATTGACTTTTGGAGTTAACTATTCCGGTTGTCCTAGAGGGTTGTGTGACACTTTTGGTTGGCTGACCATATTGATACTTTTCTGGTTGAAGCATCCTGCTGATGGCCATAACGCACCAACACACACATATATATATATATATATATTGGCTTGTCTTATGTCGATCTACTAGTACGTTCTATTAGCATTTTACTTTCTTGTTTATGTGATTGTTGACTGATATTAGGATAAAATTAAAGTTGCATCAAGCATAGAACATCTACAAAAATTTACAGTAAGTCATTAACAGATGCGATAGTAACCACCGATAATGATAATGGTTCTCAAGGTACTACAGTACAATCTATGTGGTGTGAATGAATGAGATAAAGTTGAACATCACACAAAATTTTCTGATTGAAGACCAATGATGATAACCTCTCTCCAAAAGCAAGGAAACTTTCCATTGAGGTATATAAGCTCCAAGGCATTGAAGAGAGTTTCTAAGTTGACTTCCTAAATAATGTGTTAATGTCGATAGGAAGTGACCCGTCGTAGGAGAGCCTTTATGTATTTCCCACCAACGACACGAAATGAGTATCAAGATTTGATATAGAATGTAATGATGCAAGGTTGGTTCAAGAGCGAAAAACATGAAGTAAGGCTTAAGGATATTTTTGCAGATGTCATCTGAGGGTGGACTTTCTCTTGAACATATCAGCGACACTGATATGGAGTTAGAAAGCATTGACTCAAATACCCATCATGAAGGTTTTCATTAAGTTGTAATTAACAGCGAGGCAAGCAGATTCCCCAACCCAAAAGTTTCACAGAGATGAAGTGAAAGAGTGTCATGTTCAAGAGTGACTCGCTTCCATTAATAGGTATAATTTCCTGTTTTCTCAATTTCCCAACCATTTTTGGCCAGCACCTCTTTATTTTTTACAAGCTTGAGGAGGATTACATATGCTTGATCTATAATTTCATACTTCGGATGAATCCTTCTAAGTATTTTTAAAGAAACCCTAAGAAGGAGTGGTTCGGTTTGTCATGCTCGACGAGTCAAGCGGAGGTGTAACTCGACTTCTTTTCATGTTTAGAGAGTTTGAAAAAGAGGTGAAAAATAAAATTCCAAGATGTTCATTTTCGTAAATTTATCCCTTGGGCCTAAAAAGGCGTAAAACAATACCCAGGAGAACCTTTTATCCATGTGTGACTAAGGTATTCATTTTTCATAAATATTCTATCTAATCACGAAAAGGGTTAAACTTATATTGGGCAGACATATTTTCATTTACTTTAACGAGCTCCTAAAGACAAGTGATCAACAATATTTTCATGTTTTGGGACTCTGAAAAGAGCTTAAAGAGGACTACTCCTATAGGAATGAGTAGTATAAAGGGTATAAATTGGTTTCATTCATGATGGAACTACTCAAAACATATAGAGGTTAAGAGGCAGACTAATAATACCACTCATCACAACAACTCATCATGAAAGGGTAAAAAAAAAATAAGTGAAAGTGTATGATCGGCCAAGTAGATGGTGATGATGGAACGAGAAAACCAAGGCCCGTCTGGAAAAAATAAGCTGATAAAAAATGGAAATCATGAGAGGTTAAGCATAAGATCGTTTTCATTTTTATACAATCGTGAAACATAAAAAACTATGCTTGAGAATACTTGAAGATATCCTATTCCATAATATCCAGGATATCCTCCACCATCGGTTAACCTTTATCCAGAAGGTAAACCTTCACAAATGGACTTTAACAGAAAATTTCCATTCATTGCAACACTTGAGTTACCAGATCTATCCTGGCTAACGAATGATCCAATTCAGCATCCTCCTTGGTGGTCGATTATTCCTACAAAATTTCCAAGTGACATTCTGAACTTTAACGGAAACCATGGAGAAGATCTGTCAGATCACGTAATGACTTATCATCTATGGTGTTCATCAAACTCCACAAATGATGTCTCCATTCATTTACAACTTCTCCATAGAAATATTATTGGTTCAGTAGCTAAGTGGTAGGTTGAATTACCTAGAGCTTCATTTAACAACTTTGGTATATTAGCTCATTGAATTACCTCCTTGAAGTGGTCTAACTCTACTCAAATATCTAATCATATACATGAGTGGAGGTGTCAATGTCATCTGGTGAAAACTTATATTCTTGATCATTTTTTGCCATAATAGTTTGGTAAATCCCTATTTTCCACTATAACTGAAGATGTTTCCAAAGGCAAAGTTGTTACTGAAGAGAAATTCATTCCTCGTGCTCAATATATAGATTTGATTTATACAAAATATGGCATGCTCTATGAAAAGATACCCCAACGCTCCCCAACCTCAACATATTATTCTACCCACTCCCTCAAAGGAATCACATGTTGTTGGTGGTGTGATTGGTTACGTCGGTCAACATTCAGTGAGTAAATATTCTAATCAAAATAATTTTAAATCTTCTCCAACTATGACCAATCAAATCCCCTCCAAATTTTCTGCTTTGGGTACTTCCAAGATAAACGGTGTTTTATACAATAAAGGATAACCTCGGCAACCTGGAAGTAAGAAAAAAGGTAAAGGAAATAATAAACAAGAGAAACATACACAGGAAAAGCAGAAGAATCATTCTCCCGATGAGAAGTGAAAGGTTTGTTATCCATGTATTATTTGTAATGACAAACATTTACTAGGGATTGTCCACCTCGTACAGAGATCAATAGATTTTCGGAAGTTGCATCCACTACACCTATTGTTTTTATAGATCCTTTCCGAAACTAGGAGACAACTATGGTTGCACAAGATCCATCCTCCTCTTCCCAGGTAATGATGTTGACAGCTACCAGAAATAAGGATGATGTCTTGGTGGCTAAAAGGAATAAGGACTATGGAAACCCAAATCCTTCAACTGGAAAGGATAATGATCAACCTTCAAACTCTACTCAATATACTTCTAGTCCTCTCCATATAAATAAAATGGCTATTGAAATGACTATCAAACCTCCTTAAGGAATGATTCTTAAATCAGTGTTTAATCCTCATGCTAGATCTGCACAAAATTACAACATAGTTGAGGATTTAGATCAGACTCCTTTAGCTATGTCAGCTCTCAAGGTAATGCAGGGTTTTCCTTCCAAAAATAAATATTTAATAGAAGTGATTGGAGGAGTAGATCCTTTAGAGTCGAATCTTGTTGTATTTAATCATGTGAACCATACTCCTAAACTTCCGCCCCAACTAGCATTCATAATTCAAGTTATTGTTAAAAGTAAAATTATCGACCACATAATTGTAGATGAAGGTGCCTCAACTTTAATCATGTCGCTTTGATGTTGGAAAGCGATTTTTTTTTCACAACTTAATTAGTCACTGACGACCCTTAAGGATTTTTATGGAAGAGGATTTAAACCTTACAATATCCTGAATTCATTACCAATATAACTAGCTGGAAAAATAATCTTGGTAGAGGTAAAATTCATTAACGGACCTTTAAATTATAACCTCTTACTAGGCCGAACATGGATTTATGCCATGACAGCCGTGGTCTCAACCTATTTTAGGATGATTTTTTCCCCTCGCAAGGGGGGCATTGTGTCCATAGATCGTCTTGCCTTTTTTGTCGTTGATTTCCAAACTACTAGAAGTGTTCCACTTGTGGGTGAATCCCCACACCATTATCAACATGTTGGGATAGGATTGCTTAAATATTCATCCTTAATGGGAAATTTTATGCTCCCTCCTCCTGACATTCCCAATATAGTTTCCCCTGTCAATATGATTTCGTCTTATACTATTCCAACTGATCTCTGGATAGTACCTGATAGCTCTAACATTGAATTTTTTGGAGATTATATGCCACTCAATCCCGTTGAGCTAGAGTATGAAACAATTTACTCAACATGTTTGGAAAATTCTGATATTTATACCTTAATAAATTAGTTTGATCATTCCCAAGATTCAGGTCCAAATTCTGACCCCTTCAACAATGTGATTTCTACCAATGAAAACATCATGGAGATTGGGATGTCAGATGAAGCACCATGGGATGATAATCATCATCACTCCTCGTTACTTGAAACTATTGAGAATAATCTTGGAGACTTTTACTCACCCAATATTACCGAGACATTTTGATATTTTATCTCCATTCGTGAGGTGAATTATAAAATGAAACTATCTCACAAAACAGAAGAAAAGGTAGATCAACGACTTAAAAATTATCCTCTTTGAGGTGGAAACCTACTTTATATTACATAAATTAAAAATACTTGGATAATACAAATGATAAGACCTCATTGGTATATATAGTAGACTAAGGGGTCACAATATAATCAAAGCTCACATAACAATAATAATTTAAGGGCACAACAATAACAATAGTGGGCTTATATGGGGGAAAACAATAAAAATATGGGGGATACATGGGCACAACAATAACAACAGGGTGCTACACTAACAATAAAAATAAGTGGGATACGCTAGTATTATAGGGACCTAACATGCATCTCTCCTTCAAAAAATTATTTTCCTCAATGCTTGAGTAGTTTCGTATACTTATGTATAAAATTTTCATCCTACCATGTGGAATACTATGCGAGTAAGTTCTTCCACTTAATGAGATACTATGAAATTAATCTATTTTTTAGTTGTCAGGTTCTTGTTTCCATGAATTCTTCAAGCTCAAATATTATTTTTCCTTCTTCGTCAAGTTCTGGAAAACCTGTTTGAATTGGGAGATTGTCAATAATAACCTTATTTAAGCATGAAACATGGAAAACTAGATGTACTCAGGAAGATGTAGGCAGCTCAAATTTGTATGCCATAGTACCAATATTTTGCAACACCTTGTAAGGACCATAGTAATTGGGCAATAATTTATTATCCTTCTTAGCTTGCTTGAGGGATATTTGTTTGTATGGTTTTATCCATAAATATACCTAGTCACTTACATCAAAACTTCTTTTAACTGTGATGTGAATTTTCATATTGTTTCATTCGATTTTGTGCCAAAGTGAGGTTATCCTTTAAGATTTGGATAACTTTTTGTTGATGCTCAATGTGATATTCCATTGCTTGAACCTTAGAATTTTCCCTTAAAGATGATGTGATGTATGGTGGATTATTAAAGTGTGATAAATGGGGTAACCATTCAACTAGAAGTAACCACTTGACCGATTGTGTTTGTTTATCAGATACAAAGCAACAGAAATATCCTTCCAAACATTTGATCACTATCTCAGTTTTTCTGTCATATTGAGGATGATAAGATGAGCTATGAGATAATTGAGTATCAAGACAAGAAAATAATTTCGTCCAAAAATTTCCAGTGAAAAGGGGATCTCTTTCACTTACAATAATCATTGGGTTTCCATGTAGATTTTGAATTGTTTCCATAAATGTAGTAGCAATTGTATTGGCTTTAAAAGGATGATATAATTCACAAAAGTGCACATACTTGGTAAGTCTATCAACTACCACCATGATGACACTCTTTCCTTCAAACATGGGAAAACCTATGATAAAATCCATTGAGACATTCTCCCAACGCTGACTTTGAATGGCTAAAGTTTGTAATGAACCCGGTGTCTTAATTGTCTCAAATTTTTTTTTTTGGAAAACCAAACATTCTGCCAGAAAATTCTGAATATCAAATTTAAGGCTATCCCAAAAAAAATATTTCTTGACCTTGTGGTAAGTTTTTAAAAATACTGAGTACCCTCCTAAGGGAGAGGTGTGTAATTCCAAAGTAATTATTTTTTTGAGTTGGGAATTCTTACAAATATATAAGAAATATTTGTACCATGATTAATCATTTTTCCAGCTAATTGTATCATATGCAGTTGGATCTTGCTGCAAATTTTGAATGAGCGTCCACACCTCTTCATCATTCTTCCATTCATCCCTTGCTTCAGTTATCCAATCAGGTTAGATAATAGAAATGGAACAAAGAAATGCTTCCACATCCTCATCCTTTATGTTGGACACCTAATCCTCTATGGGTAGGTGTGGAAGGCAAACAGTCAAAGAGGAGTCCAAGTGACCTTGGGATGTGGAATCCAAGAGACACGCCAATGTAATATAAATGCACATCTATGGTTAATAGATGACATCTCACGCTTATCTTATCTCCTTGTGTGTGTTTACCATGCAATGTTCAGCATGGTATCGGAGCATAGGTCAGGTCTGGGCATTTTCAGATTGTGTCAGCTCCTTTCCAGAACTTGATCGTTATTTCTTTGTTTGGCCTATCAGCTATATTTTCTCCACCTAGGTTCTCTTTCGATTCTTTAAACCAAAAATGCATTCCACCAAATCCTGCTATTTTATGTCATTATCCTCTATTTGTTGTCCCGTTGCATCGATTCTTGAAGCATTAGATTGGAGCATCATAAAAATACTGCTCTACAAAGGTTGAACGTTCTCTCTGGTTCGTATGCATTGAAGGGAGAAACTTATGGTTCATTATGTGTGTTAATTATTCTGCATAATTTTTTGGTGAATCTCTCTGGTACTATAGCGAGCATTCCTCTGCGTTGACTTATTCTGAAAAATCTTTTGGTGAATCTAGCTTACATTGCAACTAGCATTACCCTGTTCAATGTGTGCTGATTACAATTGTAACTGAACCAGAATCAAATGCAAGTGTTTATTTTGACTGTGCGTTGATTACGATTGTAATCCAAATCGGATTGAAATGGAACCGTTCATCTCGAATGTAATATAAATCAAAATGAAATGGAGCCGTTCAAAACAGGCTTAGTGTTAGTGTGAATCTTAATTCCAAGTGTACGAAAAAATACCACTTTAGTTGTGCATAACGAACAGCCCTAACAGCAAAGATGGTTTCCAATATCCTCAGATCTGTAGTTAGGTGATCAAGATAAATGCTGCAAAAATCTAGATCTATGCATTAGAAGACATTAAACAGTAGAAAAAACAATATTTACTCCATGCATCCAATAGACAAGACAAGAATATGTTGAATGAATTTTGCATTAATGGCACCTGGGAGGAAAACACAGAAGGGTGTTACCAGTTCTTCTCAATGGGATGGGTTCTTGTAAGTCCTCAGCACTTCAGATCTAAAATTCCTCTCTCTTGATGGTGTAGAAATCCAAGACAAAAATGGTAGCAAAATATGACTATGATAGTGGATCAAAGTTAGACCAAAAGTATAGATCCAGAGTGATCTTTAGGCAACAAAAGGTGATGAATGAATGTAAAAACCCTTCTATTTATAACAAAAATATTGAGTTAGTCTAGATATTGGTGCATAATTAAAATATTATTAACCAAATCAAGATCCAACTTTTATGGAATATTTTATTATATTTGTTGGAGGGAAAAGGAATTTGACTTGGGTCAAATCCCTTTATTTGTAAATAATAAATAAATAAATGGTTTATTTATCATTTTAACGATGTGGTTGAGTAATAATCAAATAAATAATGATTTATTTAATTATTTAAGGGTGATTTAGTCATATTCAATGAAGAATATTATTTAAATAAGGTTTAAACAATTATTCTTAGGAAATAATAAGATAAATAATGATTTATCTAATTAATTTCCCTGTTTTGGGTTAAATATAACCAGGAATATTAATTAAACTATTGTTTAACTAATTATTCCTTGAGGAAAATCAAACAAATGTATATTTATTTAATATTTCCTCCTGGGGTTTCCTGTTTAGACCATAAACAACTTAATAAAGGTGGTTTACTAAGTTATTTTTCATAGTGAATGCAATTTTACTTAGGGTAAAATCGGTCTTACATGGTGTACTTGGGTCCATCTAATAAAAATAATTTAGATGACTAAAAAATGGTGTAACATATTGCCCCCCAGCATGCGAGTGTTAGGAGCTAATCGTATGACCGAAGTACGTTGTGAGAACTCAATCACTAGACACTGAACGGGGAGTCAAAGAGAGAGAAGTATAAGGTAGACCAAAGTGCTGAAAGGAGTAGACCCTGAGGAGGCGAGACTTACAAGTGCGACAAGTATATTTTATGAGTGAGTACCTGTGCTATAGGCGGTGGGGGAGGCATACCTATGCCCGTCGAGACAAAGTACAAAGAATAAGGCGTCCAGTAAACAATGGACTGAACAATATAGTACATGCTGGCATAAACATGAGCCAGATAAACAACATGATAATGAATCCCACATGCATATTGTTCCTGGGATAACAGCCAGGACTTATACAACAATATCTGAGTACATGAGATATAAATACAACCCATATGCCCCTATAAACAGGAAAAGGGCTCTGAAATTCTGATTGATACATACAAACAAAAATGCGCTGCAAGCGGCTAAGGCCGACATCATCAAATCTATGGAGCTGCATCAAAGGCTGAAAAGAAGAGGTCATCCATGCATGTGGGGGGCTACTTGTAGGGTCACCCCCTCATGAGGGCTGAGACATCTCACACACACCCAGGAATTACCGGTCCAATCTACTGCATCACTGAACCATCGAGTATACAGATCTCGATCATGCTGAAAGGAGTTGGAGCTGAGAAACAATCAAGTCAAAGGGCTATAATGATCCCTTTGCCTGATCTGAGGCACTGAACAAGAGTGGAAGCTGGAACCAAGGTACACCGCCCTCTAGACCTGTCTTCTGGAATAAATGATCTGATGTCGATAGAAGGAGGTCCACTATAGTTGAGGCAATAAGGGGTCCTCAACTACGGCACGAGAGAAAATAGTAAAGCGACTGACAGAAGGACACCATGGGTGATGATGAAATCGGGGGGGTACTGAGTAGCGGACGGACGACTTCCCTTGTTAGAGCATAAAGGGCATGGATGACCTGGCAGCGACTGACACAATATCATGAGGGATAGGGGACAGTGGGACTGAAGGCCATAATGTGCGACACGAGAGAGGGACCAAGCAATGAAGGATGGAAGACTATAACAGGATACAAAGGGACTCGGGATAGACTCCATGAATGCAATGATGACTCAACTCGGATGCTCTAAACAAGGGCGACTCGATGGTTTTGCCACACAGAAAAAGGCCCAATGGGGACCATAAAAACATGATTATATGATGCTTACTCATGACGAAGATCGACAAAAGCATGGAGAATTATGAAGGCAAAGGGGTGCCCCTAAGTACAAGTGTTGCAAGTGAAGAAATTCGATTTTGAGTAGTGGTGAAGTGACCCTTCGTGGACAAAATGTGTCCCAGTGAAGTATCAAATCATGAAAAACTAACAGATACCCATTCGAGGGCTCGGTGAGATCTTTCCAACAATACAGACGGTTTGGAAAACTGAGCTACGGTTTGGCCGCAGCAGGTGAAAGAAAAATCAAGGGTTTCTCTTTTAATAAGGCATTTTCCCTCCAAATTCACTCATTTGCATGTGGAGTTGTCGTGAATATAGAGAGGAGAGAAGGCCCTAAATCTTGCGGAGATTGTAGCAGAAAAACCGACCATTGGAATCGAGATTCGTCAGTTGCAGGTAAGAGGCCTAACCCTAATTTTTCATTTCAATGGATTGAAAGTTCATTTTAGGTCCCCAAAGCTCATGAACGGGCCAGGTCACACTTTTAGGGGTCTGTTCTGTGACCTGGGTAGCAAGTACTGGGCAAAAAATTGTGACTTGTCCTGGGAAATGACCTGAAAAGTGCGACCTATCAGAGAAAGGGGGTTTCAATGCTATTTTTGGCTAAGATCTGGGATTTTTATGGTTGAGGGGTATAACTGCGCCCAAGCATGTTGTGGTCATGCCAAAATGTATTTAGAAAAAAGGGAATCAAAACACATTTTAATGATGTGGTGTGCCATTTATTTTCGTCATGGTTATGTAGTTTGAGAAAGGGAATGGAGGATTACCAATCTCTTTTGGTACTACATATATGAATCAAATGGACTTTAAGTTTCCAGGTTGGCATACATGGTGTCACTATCCCAAAGAGAGGATTTGGAGATAATGAACAAGTGCCATCCTAGAAAACTCACAGGTTGGTCAACAATAATGTCGAAGGGACTGGGTTGTTGATGTAAGATGGAGGAATGATGAGGGGTATCATCCCTGGAGTGCTCTGAAGTGATATGGGGCTCTAGAGGTTCTTCTAAATGTGTAAGAATAATGGTACTAGAGTCAACACGACCAGATGCACTAGGAGATTTGTGGAGAATTGGTTCTCCTGGCCTCTCAAATATGGGTGCCCCCTTACCCAAACATTGGGTGTTAATGTAATTTCCACAAGGTGTATGTGGTTCGAATGCATGGGTTCGATGTAAGGGGGGAGAGATAAAGTCAGGGGTGGTGACTACTTCCATTATGTCGTCGTCGTAATAGAATAAGGGGTGACTAGTGGAAGAAAGACCACTTGATGTGGCGAAGCTACCTGACTCATCATCATGAGAAGAGAGGTTCACATGCGCATCATCACAAGGGGTGACAGAGGAGTAAGCAGATAAATGATCTACTGATGTTGAACCCAGGGTTATTGCTGAAGGGAGGTTAGGCAAAACATCAGGGGAATTATCCAAGGGGACTTCCACCAAGGGTCTCATGGATGATGATGGGTGGAAAATGGTGGATGAAGGCTCCATCATCTCGACTGATCCGGATTTATGCAGGAACGCAACAGAATAAAAATATAACCATAAATACAGAGATGTAGCGGGAATAACACTTCATTTCATTAATATCAAAGAACTGAAATTTGCTTACAGACATAATGGAAATAAAGCTAGCTAGGCCGCTGGTAGCTATCTCTGAGAAGAGATGTGGCGGCTACAGGCCCCTGAACTGAGTTACATTGAGGCTCGAGGGCCTATTTATTATTTAGAAACAATGGGAAATCCTAAACACCCAAAACCCTAACCCTAGGAGATGAAGTGCCAAAATTTGGGCCTCGTTTGGGTAAATTGGTGTTTCAACTTCCCAGGGGCGTAACTTTGGCATACGATCTCCGTTTGACGCGTACCATACCTCGTTAGAAAGATCTATCTGAGGACTAAAAATTTAGAATGATAAACATCAGTCCAATGACCCATGTTGCTCACCGTTTTCACAAAAAAACGTCGTTAAGGGCCTCAAAACGGCTCCGGAAGTTCAGGACCCGAAAAACTGCTAAAAATAGTAAACCTGTACCGAAACTGAAAAACTGAAAGAGACAATGGTGGAGCCCCAAGTGGAATAGGCAGGTGACCACCAATATCCACCTGGATCATTTCTCCCCCCTTAGGAAGCAATGGTCCCCATTGCGTTAAGTTCCTCCATGAGATGAGGAAATTTCTGCTGAACTTGGTCCCTCGTGAACCACTTTCCTTGGTGCAGGAGTTGGCCGCCTTTGACAACCCGATATAGTTGGATCTTCTGTTGGTGAGTGTTCTTGATTTGCATGTCCATGATACAATCTGTGGTGGCCTGTTCCATGCAGTCTGGATTTAACTCTGTTGGTGTGAGTTGTTCTGCAATGTTTGAGGTGTCCATTAGAGGTGGGAAGTAAGGACGAAGGTGATCCACATTGAAGACTGGGTGCAGACCAAGGAATGGTGGAATACTGAGCTCGAAGGCATTGTTCCCTACAGCCTTGGTGATGGTGTATGGCCCGTATCGGAGCGGGCGAAGCTTGCGGTGAGGTCTAGTGAGGCGCTCCTTCTACAAATGTAGCCATACTTTGTCGTGCACCCGGAAGTTGTGTGGCACCCACTGTTGATCATGGCGTTGCTTGTACTTGGCATTGGCTCTATCCAATATATCATGAACCTGTTGGCGGATGTGTTGAATGCGCTCAATGAAGCTACTTTCTTTGTCAACTTCAGACTGGACATGAGCTAAATCGGCCTGAGCAGCTGCAAGTGGCATGGCTACATCAATGGGACATAGTGGCTAGAATCCCAACCCCACCTGAAAGGGGCTGTGGCCGATTGAACTATGGAGAGCCCGATTATAACTATGGTGTACATAGGGGGAGGCTCTCGTCCCATGTGTGTGGATGCTTTGAATTGTACATGCGCAGAATGTGTATAATCATTCTGTTGACAACCTCTGTCTGGCCATCTGTTTGGGGATGGAAAGATGTGGACTTGGTGAGCTTGGTATCCAACATTGACCAGAGGCTGGACCAAAATGTGTTGAGGAACCTGCTATCCCGATCTGATATGATAGACTATGGGATCCCAAAGTGAACCCACACTCGTTCAAAGAAGAGTTTAGCAGTGGCTTCTGATGTGATATTCTTCTTACAGGCTGCCATAATGGCCATCTTCGAGAATTTGTTGACGACCACAAAAACACAGTCATTTCCCTGCTTAGTAGAAGGCAGACCCAAAATGTAATCCATGGAGATAGATTCCCAAGGTCGACTAGGGGTAGGTAGAGGAGTATATAGGCCTTGCTTTTTGATGGTCGGTTTGGAAATGGCACAAGCAGTGCAGGATCTGATGTGCTTCTCGACATCCTTTCGAAGGTTCGGCCAATAGAAATACTTTTGTAGTATTGCTACTGTTTTCTCGACCCCGAAATGCCCAGCGACTCGACTATAGTGTGCTTCCCATATCATCTTGGCACGCTCGCTTGAAGGAACACAAAGGTGTCCCAGGTGACATAAAAGTGCATCTTGGAGGTGAAAATTTGGAACTTGCGTGCCCCCCAAGAGTGCCTTGTAAGTGTGGCCGAATTCTGGGTCACTCTCATAGAGAAACGGCCAATCAGAAGTCTCGTGCCCACAAGAGTTGAGCACAGTGGTGAGCGCCACGATCGGTGGTCGGCTGAGGCAGTCTGCAACATGATTGGTGCTACCCTTCTTGTACTTGATGTTCAAATGAAACTGTTGCATATATGTGGACCACTTCTGATGGCGATCATTCTGCAGCTTCCCTTGTGTCTGTATGAATTGCAGGGGTTGGTGGTCTGTGTGGATGATTGTTTCCTTCCCCAAAATTTAATGCTTCCATTGTCGAAAAGCTTGCACAATGGAATACATTTCTTTGTCATAAGTGGGATACTTGCGAACTATGTCAGACAATGTCTCACTGTGAAATGCCAATGGATGTCCCTGTTGAGTAAGAACTGCCCCAATAGCATAGTCAGAGGCATCTGTCTCGATCTCAAATGGCTGTTGCAAGTCTGGTAAAGTTAGCACTGGGGCAGAACAGAGGCGATTTTTCAATTCTGTGAACGCCTTCTGTTGAGGTTCCGACCAAAAGAATTTTGCTCTCGCTCCTCCCTTGGTGACTTGACTCAAGGGCCAAGTGATATGAGAGAATCCCAACACGTACCTCCGGTATAAATTAGCAAGACCCAAAAAGCTGCGAAGCTCTGTTATAGTGATTGGGGCTGGCCAATCCTGAATGACTTGGATCTTGGCTGGATCCACATGCACCCCCCTTTCATCAATAATGTATCCCAGATATTGAACCTGGGTCATGCCAAAACTGCACTTCTCCAAATTCTCACATAATACCTCATCCGTGAAGGGCTTGATGCTATAGGGAAGGAGACACTGCTGGCTGACACAGAGATCTCGTCCTTGGTGAAGTCACCTGATGGTGTATGGATGTGGATGAGCTGTGGTCGGCAAGCCCAACCGCTTCACGGCGTCTGCTGAAATGAGGTTCTTTTGGCTCCCATTGTCGACAATGAACTGTACCGGGGAGCCCTTTACCCACATCTGGGAGTTGAAGAGACATTCCTCCTCCTCTGGATCTTCTGGTTCCTCCTTCTGGATCTTTATAGTGGCAACAGTGGCATTGGGCTCTGCATCAATAATCTGTTTCCCTTTTTCATTCCCCTTTTCAGGTTCTGATTCAAAGTCAGAGCATGCATCTGACTCAGAATCCCTCATCTCGGCCACTAGCGACTGCTTGGTCCGACACTCACTTGTGTTGTGAGTGGAGCTCTTATGGAACTCACACCACTTTCCCGTGTCCTTCTTTGGCTTTGCGGTGTTGTTCTTTTCTTGTGGCTTCGATGAGTTGTATTTAGCCGCCATGCCTTGGCTCTGTCCTTTGTTCTGCGGTTTGGAAGCACCTTTCCCTTGCTTTTGATTCGCAGATCCAAAGTCTCGCTTCTTCTGCTTGAATTTCTGCTCAATCTTGGCAGCATACCGGTATGCCGTACCAAGCGATGAGATGTCGAGGAACTCCATTTCCTCCTGAATGTATCTGTGCAGACAACTGTGATACTTTAGCACCAGATGTTTCTCTGAATCTTTGATGCCCAACTTTGTGCGCAGGGTATGGAACAGATTCGTCAGCTCATGCACATCTTGATCCCTTTGTTGTCGCAGCGTGGTCCATTGTATGTACTTGTCCTCATAGCTCCCCACGGGATAGTACTGTTCCTTGAAGGTGTCTCGAAAAGAATTCCAAGTTGGTACGGCCGAGAACAAAGAGGGTTCTGTCTGGTCCTTGTTCTCACAGTAGGTTTCCCACCAGTCCTTAACATGGGGGGTAGCTTTGAGGAGTGCAAAAATAATCTTCTCCCGGTCCGAAAAGTCATGAACCGAGAAATATCCTTCTAACAGATTCAACCATTTATCTACAGCATCTGCGTCTATTTGACCCTCAAATATGGGAATGTCAAAATTTACTTGTACCTTAAAAGGAGTCGCGCCTCCAGAGTGGCTGCTGGATGCAGATGCGCCGTCAGTGGGTAGCCGTTGAAGGATCTGAGCAAAGTTATCCATCATCGCGTTCCTTTGTTTTTTGAGGGCCTCCTCGAGCAATATTTTGATAGGATATCCTGCTCACTCATCTTTCTTTTCGTCCCCCATGGGCGTCCGTCGAGGTTTGCGAGGCTGATCTTGCAAAGGTTACACCAAATCGAGCCCTAGCTCCTTATACCCCGACCTTGTTGGGGACATGCAAAGAAGGATCGAGAAAAAGAAGACCGCTTTGATACCACTGATCCGGATTTATGCAGGAACACAACAGAATAAATATATAACCATAAATACAGAGATGTAGCGGAAATAACATTTCATTTCATTAATATCAAAGAACAGGAATTTGCTTACAGACAGAATGGAAATAAAACTAGCTAGGGCGCTGGTAGCTATCTCTGAGAAGAGATGTGGCAGCTACAAGCCTCTGAACTGAGTTACAATGAGGCTCGAGGGCCTATTTATTATTTAGAAACAATGGGAAATCCTAAACAGCCAAAACCCTAACCCTAAGAGATGAAGCGCCAAAACTATGGGCCCCGTTTGGGTAAATTGGTGTTTCAACTTCCCAGGGGCGTAAATTTGGCATACGATCTCTGTTTGACGCGTACCATCCCTCGTTAGAAAGATCTATCCAAGGACTACAAATTTGGAACGAGAAACATCGGTCCATGGACCCATGTTGCTCTTCGTTTTCCCGAAAAATGTCGTTTAGGGCCTCAAAACGGCTCCGGAAGTTCAGGACTCGAAAAACTGCTAAAAATAGTAAACTGTGCCGAAACTGAAAAACTGAAAGAGACAATGGTGGAGCCCCAAGTGGAATAGGCGGGTGACCACCAATATCTGTGGTGGCCTGTTCCATGCAGTCTGGATTTAACTCTGTTGGTGTGAGTTTTTATGCAATGTCTGAGGTGTCCAGTAGAGGTGGGAAGTAAGGACGAAGGCGACCCACATTGAAGACTGGGTGCAGACCAAGGAATGGTGGAATATTGAGCTCGAAGGCATTTTTCCCTACAGCCTTGGTGATGGTTTACGGCCCGTATCGGAGCAGGCGAAGCTTGCGGTGGGGTTCAGTGAGGCGCTCCTTCTGCAAATGTAGCCATACTTTGTCGCCCACCCAGAAGTTGTGTGGCACCCGGTGTTGATCATGGCGTTGCTTGTACTTGGCATTGGCTCTATCCAATATATCATGAACCTGTTGGCAGATGTGTTGAATGTGCTCGATGAAGCTACTTGCTTTGTCAACTTCAGACTCGACATGAGTTGAATCGGCCTGAGCAGCTGCAAGTGGCATGGCTACGTCAATGGGACATAATGGCTGGAATCCCAAGCCCACCTGAAAGGGGCTATGGCTGATTGAACTGTGGAGAGCCCAATTATAACTATGTTGTACATAGGGGAGGCTCTCGTCCCATGTGCGTGGATGCTTTGAATTGTACATGCGCAGAATGTGTACAATCATTCTGTTGACGACCTCTGTCTGGCCATCTGTTTGGGGATGGAAAGCTGTGGACTTGGTGAGCTTGGTATCCAACATCGACCAGAGGCTGGACCAAAATGTGCTGAGGAACCTGCTATCCCGATTTGATATGATAGACTGTGGGATCCCAAAGTGCACCCACACTCGTTCAAAGAAGAGTTTAGCAGTGGCTTCTGCTGTGATATTCTTCTTGCAGGCCGCCATAATGGCCATCTTCGATAATCTGTCGACGACCACAAAAACACAGTCATTTCCCTGCTTAGTAGAAGGCAGGCCCGACATGTAATCCATGGAGATGGATTCCCAAGGTCGACTAGGGGTAGGTAGAGGAGTATATAGGCCTTGCTTCTTGATGGTCGGTTTAGCAATGGCACAAGCAGTGCAGGATCTGATGTGCTTCTCGACATCCTTTCGAAGGTTCGGCCAATAGAAATACTTCTGCAGGATTGCTACTGTTTTCTCGACCCCGAAATGCCCAGCGACTCGACTGTAGTGTGCTTCCCATATCATCTTGGCACGCTCACTTGAAGGAACACAAAGGTGTCCCATGTGACATAAAAGTGCATCTTGAAGGTGAAAATTTGGAACTTGCGTACCCCCCAAGAGTGCCTTGTAAGTGTGGCCGAATTCTGGGTCACTCTCATAGAGAAGCGGCCAATCAGAAGTCTCGTGCCCACAAGAGTTGAGCACAGTGGTGAGCGCCATGATCGGTGGTCGGCTGAGGCAGTCTGCAACATGATTGGTGCTACCCTTCTTGTACTTGATGTTCAAATGAAACTGTTGAAGATATGTGGACCACTTTTGATGGCGATCATTCTACAAATTCCCTTGTGTCTGTATGAACTGCAAGGGTCGGTGGTCTGTGTGGATGATTGTTTCCTTCCCCAAAATGTAATGCTTCCATTGTCGACAAGCTTGCATAATGGAATACATTTCTTTGTCATAAGTGGGATACTTGCAAACTGTGTCAGACAATGTCTCACTGTGAAATGCCACTGGATGTCCCTGTTGAGTAAGAACTGCCCCAATAGCATAGTCAGAGGCATCTGTCTCGATCTCAAATGGCTGTTGCAAGTCTGGTAATGTGAGCACTGGGGCAGAACAGAGGCGATTTTTCAATTCTGTGAACGCCTTCTATTGAGGTTCCGACCAAAAGAATTTTTCTCTTGCTCCTCCCTTGGTGACTTGACTCAAGGGCCAAGTGATATGAGAGAATCCCAACACGAACCTCCGGTATAAATTAGCAAGACCCAGAAAGCTGCGAAGCTCTGTTATAGTAGTTGGGGCTGGCCAATCCCGAATGACTTGGATCTTGGCTGGATCCACATGCACCCCCCTTTCATCAATAATGTATCCCAGATATTGAACCTGGGTCATGCCAAAACTGCACTTCTCCAAATTGGCACACAACTTGTGTTGCCGCAATGTTTGGAGGACTTGTCGGATGTGGTGAAGGTGCTCTTCCCAAGTCTGGCTGAAGATCAGAATGTCATCCAAGTACACCACTACAAATTAGTTGGTGAATGGCCGCAAGATGTCGTCCATCATCCTCATGAAGGTTGCCGGAGCATTCGTCAACCCGAAAGGCATGACTAGCCATTCGAAAAGGCCTTCCTTGGCTTTGAAGGCAGTCTTCCACACATCGGAGGGTTCAATTGGTACCTGGTGATACCCAGACTTCAGGTCGATCTTGCTGAAATATTTTTCACCTTTGATTTGGTCCAGAAGGTCATCAATCCGTGGGATTGGGTACCTATTCCGGACAATGATCTTGTTCAGCGCCCGATAGTCAATACAAAGTCTCCACGTCCCATCCTTCTTTTGTACCAACACGATCGGGCTCCCACAGGGCGATGAACATGGTCTGATGTAACCTTTCTGCAACAGCTCCTGAATCTCCCTCTTGATTTCATCATTCTCCAAAACAGAGCGTCGATAGATCGGTCCATTAGGTAGCGGCGCACCTGGGGTCAGATCAATCGGGTGCTTGACCTGACAGTGCAGAGGAACCCCTGTGGGTGAGGTGAATATGTCCCCGTACTCCTCCACAACCTTATCCATTTGTTGTTGTTGTGCAGAGGAGCCCTGTCTGGAGGTCGTGGCCACGGTCTTCTTCTTGCCCTGGGGGCGGATCATCAGGAAAACGAATTTCCTGGTTTGGGAAATGAGCTTACTGCATTGTTTTGCAGTAACCAAAGAGATAGCGGTAGGAGGTGGTACCTCTGGTATCCTGTACAACTTATTTCCCAAAGTAAAAATAACAGCACGAGGTCGAGACTCATACATAGCATGACGCTTCCACAAGTATGGTTGTCCTAATAATACATCAGAAACATCAATAGGAGCAACGTCACATAATACCTCATCCGTGAAGGGCTTGATGCTATAGGGAAGGCGACACTGCTGGCTGACGCGGAGATCTCGTCCTTGGTGAAGCCACCCGATGGTGTATGGATGTGGATGAGTTGTGGTCGGCAAGCCCAACCGCTTCACGGCCTCTGCTGAAATGAGGTTATTTTGGCTCCCATTGTCGACAATGAACTATACCGGGGAGCCCTTTACCCACATCTGGGAGTGGAAGAGACATTCCTCCTCCTCTGGATCTTCCGGTTCCTCCTTCTGGATCTTTCTAGTGGCAAAAGTGGCGTTGGGCACCACATCAATAATTTGTTTCCCTTTTTCATTCCCCTTTTCAGTTTCTGATTCGGAGTCAGAGCATGCATCTGACTCATAAGCCCTCATCTCGGCCACTAGCGACTGCTTGGCCCGACACTCACTTGTGTTGTGAGTGGAGCTCTTATGAAACTCATAACACTTTCCTGTGTCCTTCTTTGGCTTTGCGGTGCTGTTCTTTTCTTGTGGCTTCGATGAGTTGTCTTTAGCCGCCATGCCTTGGCTCTGTCCTTTGTTCTGTGGTTTGGAAGCACCTTTCCCTTACTTTTGATTCACAGATCCAAAGTCTCGCTTCTTCTGCTTGAATTTCTACTCAATCTTGGCAGCATACCGGTATGTCGTACCAAGCGAGGAGATGTCGAGGAACTCCATTTCCTCCTAAATGTATCTGTGCAGACAGCTGCGATACTTTATCACCAGATGTTTCTCTGAATCTTTGATACCCAACTTTTTGCGCAGGGTATGGAATAGATTAGTCAGCTTACTGCTCCTTGACGGTGTCTCAGAAAGAATTCCAAGTTGGTACGGCTGAGAACAAAGAGAGTTTTGTCTGGTCCTTTATCTCACAGTAGGTTTCCCACCAGTCCTTAACATGGGGGTTAGCTTTGAGGAGCGCAAAAATAATCTTCTCCTGGTCTGAAAAGTCATGAAACGAGAAATATCCTTCCAACAGATTCAACCATCTATCTATGACATCTGCGTCTATTTGACCCTCAAATATGGGAATGTCAAAATTTAATTGTACCTTAAAAGGAGTCGTGCCTCCAGAGTGGCTGCTGGATGCAGATGCGTCGCCGGTGGGTAGTCGTTGAAGGATCTGAGCAAAGTTATCCATCATCGCGTTCCTTTGTTTTTCGAGGGCCTCCTCGAGCATTATTTTGATAGGATATCCTGCTCCCTCATCTTTATTTTTGTCCCCCATGGGCGTCCGTCGAGGTTTGCGAGGCTGATCTTGCAAAGGTTCCACCAGATCGAGCCCTAGCTCCTTATAACTCGACCTCGTTGGGGACATGCAAAGAAGGATCGAAAAAAAGCAGACCGCTCTGATGCCACTGATCTGGATTTATGCAAGAATGCAACAGAATAAACATATAACCATAAATACAGAGATGTAGCAGAAATAACACTTCATTTCATTAATATCAAAGAACTGAAATTTTCTTACAGACATAATGGAAATAAAACTAGCTAGGGCGCTGGTAGCTATCTCTGAGAAGAGATGTGGTGGCTACAGGCCTCTGAACTGAGTTACAATGAGGCTCGAGGGCCTATTTATTATTTAGAAACAATGGGAAATCCTAAACGGCCAAAACCCTAACCCTAGGAGATGAAGCGCCAAAACTATGGGCCCCGTTTGGGTAAATTGGTGTTTCAACTTCCCAGGGGCGTAACTTTGGCATACGATCTCTGTTTGACACGTACCATACCTCGTTAGAAAGATCTATCCGAGGACTACAAATTTGGAATGAACAACATCAATCCATGGACCCATGTTGCTCTCCGTTTTCCCAAAAAACGTCGTTTAGGGCCTCAAAACGGCTCCGGAAGTTTAGGACCCGAAAAACTGCTAAAAATAGTAAACTGTGCCGAAACTGAAAAACTGAAATAGACAATAGTGGAGCCCCAAGTGGAATAGGCGGGTGACCACCAATATCCACCTGGATCATTCCTCCCCCCTTAGGAAGCAATGGTCCCCATTGCGTTAAGTTCCTCCATGAGATGAGGAAATTTCTGCTGAACTTGGTCCCTGGTGAACCACTTTCCTTGGTGCAGGAGTTGGCCGGCTTTGACAACCCGATATAGTTGGATCTTCTGCTGGCAAGTGTTCTTGATTTTCATGTCCATGATGCAATCTATGGTGGCCTGTTCCATGCAGTCTGGATTTAACTCAGTTGGTGTGAGTTGTTCTGCAATGTCCGAGGTGTCCAGTAGAGGTGGGAAGTAAGGACGAAGGCGATCCACATTGAAGACTGGGTGCAGACCAAGGAATGGTGGAATACTGAGCTCGAATGCATTGTTCCCTATGGCCTTGGTGATGGTGTATGGCCCGTATCGGAGCGGGCGAAGCTTGCGGTGGGGTCCAGTGAGGCGCTCCTTCTGCAAATGTAGCCATACTTTGTCGCCCACCTGGAAGTTGTGTGGCACCCGGTGTTGATCATGGCGTTGCTTGTACTTGGCATTGGCTCTATCCAATATATCATGAACTTGTTGGCGGATGTGTTGAATGCGCTCGATGAAGCTACTGGCTTTGTCAACTTCAGACTGGACATGAGCTGAATTGGCCTGAGCAGCTGCAAATGGCATGGCTACGTCAATGGGACATAGTGGCTGGAATCCCAAGCCCACCTGAAAGGGGCTATGGCCGATTGAGCTGTGGAGAGTCCGATTATAACTATGTTGTACATAAGGGAGGCTCTCGTCCCATGTGCGTGGATGCTTTGAATTGTACATGCGCAGAATGTGTACAATCATTCTGTTGACGACCTCTGTCTGGCCATCTGTTTGGGGATGGAAAGCTGTGGACTTGGTAAGCTTGGTATCCAACATCGACCAGAGGCTGGACCAAAATGTGCTGAGGAACCTGCTATCCCGATCTGATATGATAGACTGTGGGATCCCAAAGTGCACCCACACTCGTTCAAAGAAGAGTTTAACAGTGGCTTCTGCTGTGATATTCTTCTTGCAGGCCGCCATAATGGCCATCTTCGAGAATCTATCGACGACCACGAAAACACAGTCATTTCCCTGCTTAGTAGAAGGCAGGCCTGACATGTAATCCATGGAGATGGATTCCCAAGGTCGACTAGGGGTAGGTAGAGGATTATATAGGCCTTGCTTCTTGATGGTCGGTTTGGCAATGGCACAAGCAGTGCAGGATCTAATGTGCTTCTCGACATCCTTTCGAAGGTTCGGCCAATAGAAATACTTCTGTAGTATTGCTACTATTTTCTCGACCCCGAAATGCCCAGCGACTCGAATGTAGTGTGCTTCCCATATCATCTTGGCACGCTCGCTTGAAGGAACACAAAGGTGTCCCAGGTGACATAAAAGTGCATCTTGGAGGTGAAAATTTGGAACTTGCATGCCCCCCAAGAGTGCCTTGTAAGTGTGGTTGAATTCTGGGTCACTCTCATAGAGAAGCGGCCAATCAGAAGTCTCGTGCCCACAAGAGTTGAGCACGGTGGTGAGCGCCACGATCGGTGGTCGGCTGAGGCAGTCTGCAACATTATTGGTGCTACCCTTCTTGTACTTGATGTTCAAATGAAACTGTTGGAGATATGTGGACCACTTCTGATGGCGATCATTCTGCAACTTCCCTTGTGTCTGTATGAACTGCAGGGGCCGGTGGTCTGTGTGGATGATTGTTTCCTTCCCCAAAATGTAATGCTTCCATTGTCGACAAGCTTGCACAATGGAATACATTTCTTTGTCATAAGTGGGATACTTACGAACTGTGTCAGACAATGTCTCACTGTGATATGCCACTGGATGTCCCTGTTGAGTAAGAACTGCCCCAATAGCATAGTCAGAGGCATCTGTCTCGATCTCAAATGGCTGTTGCAAGTCTGGTAATGTGAGCACTGGGGTAGAACAGAGGCGATTTTTCAATTCTGTGAATGCCTTCTGTTGAGGTTCTGACCAAAAGAATTTTGCTCTCGCTCCTCCCTTGGTGACTTGACTCAAGGGCCAAGTGATATGAGAGAATCCCAACACGAATCTACGGTAGAAATTAGCAAGACCCAGAAAGCTGCGAAGCTCTGTTATAGTAGTTGGGGCTAGCCAATCCCGAATGACTTGGATCTTGGCTGGATCCACATGCACCCCCCTTTCATCAATAATGTATCCCAGATATTGAACCTGGGTCATGCCAAACGTGCACTTCTTCAAATTGGCACACAACTTGTGTTGCCGCAGTGTTTGGAGGACTTGTCGGATGTGATGAAGGTGCTCTTCCCAAGTCTTGCTGAAGATCAGAATGTCATCCAAGTACACCACTACGAATGAGTTGGTGAATGGCCGCAAGATGTTTTCCATCAGCCTCATGAAGGTTGTGGGAGCATTCGTCAACACGAAAGGCATGACCAGCCATTCAAAAAGGCCTTCCTTGGCTTTGAAGGCGGTCTTCCACACATCAGAGGGTTCAATTGGTACCTGGTGATACCCAGACTTCAGGTCGATCTTACTGAAATATTTTGCACCTTGGAGTTGGTCCAGAAGGTCATCAATCCGTGGGATTGGGTACCTATTCCGAACAGTGATCTTGTTCAGCGCCCGATAGTCAATACAGAGTCTCCACGTCCCATCCTTCTTCTGTACCAACACGATCGGGCTCCCACGGGGCGATGAACTTGGTCTGATGTGACCTTTCTGCAACAGCTCCTGAATCTGCCTCTTGATTTCATCATTCTCCAGAACAGAGCGCCGATAGATCGGTCCATTAGGTAGCGACGCACCGGGGGTCAGATCAATCGGGTGCTTGACCTGACAGTGCAGAGGAACCCCTGTGGGTGAGGTGAATATGTCCCCGTACTCCTCCACAACCTTATCCATTTGTTTTTGTTGTGCAGAGGAGCCCTATCTGGAGGTCGTGGCCACAGTCTTCTTCTTGCCCTGGGGGCGGATCATCAGGAAAACGAATTTCCTGGTTTGGGAAATGAGCTTACTGCATTGTTTTGCAGTAACCAAAGAGATAGTCGTAGGAGGTGGTACCTCTGGTATTCTGTACAACTTATTTCCCAAAGTAATAATAACAGCACGAGGTCGAGACTCATACACAGCATGACGCTTCCACAAGTATGGTTGTCCTAATAATACATCAGAAAAATCAATAGGAGCAACGTCACATAATACCTCATCCGTGAAGGGCTTGATGCTATAGGAAAGGCGGCATTGCTGGCTGACGCGGAGATCTCGTCCTTGGTGAAGCCACCCGATGGTGTATGGATGTGGGTGAGCTGTGGTCGGCAAGCCCAACCGCTTCACGGCGTCTGCTGAAATGAGGTTCTTTTGGCTCCCATTGTCGACAATGAACTATACAGGGGAGCCCTTTACCCACATCTGGGAGTGGAAGAGACGTTCCTCCTCCTATGGATCTTCCGGTTCCTCCTTCTGGACCTTTGTAGTGGCAACAGTGGCGTTGGGCTCCGCATCAATAATCTGTTTCCCTTTTTCATTCCCCTTTTCAGGTTCTGATTCGGAGTTGGAGCATGCATCTGACTCAGAAGCCCTCATCTCATCCACTAGCGACTGCTTGGCCCGACACTCACTTGTGTTGTGATTGGAGCTCTTATGGAACTCACACCACTTTCCCGTGTCCTTCTTTGGCTTTACGGTGTTGTTCTTTTCTTGTGGCTTTGACGGGTTGTCTTTAGCCGCCATGCTCTGTCCTTTGTTCTGCGGTTTGGAAGCACCTTTTCCTTGCTTTTGATTCACGGATCCAAAGTCTCGCTTCTTCTGTTTGAATTTCTGCTCAATCTTGGCAGCATACCGGTATGCCGTACCAAGCGAGGAGATGTCGAGGAACTCCATTTCCTCCTGAATGTATCTGTGCAGACAGCTGCGATACTTTAGCACCAAATGTTTCTCCGAATCTTTGATACCCAACTTTGTGCGCAGGGTATGGAACAGATTCGTCAGCTCATGCACATCTTGATCCCTTTGTTGTCGCAGCGTGGTCCATTGTATGTACTTGTCCTCATAGCTCCCCACGGGATAGTACTGTTCCTTGATGGTGTCTCGAAAATAATTCCAAGTTGGTACGACCGAGAACAAAGAGGGTTCTGTCTGGTCCTTGTTCTCACAGTAGGTTTCCCACCAGTCCTTAACATGGGGGGTAGCTTTGAGGAGTGCAAAAATAATCTTCTCCCGGTCTGAAAAGTCATGAACCGAGAAATATCCTTCCAACATATTCAACCATCTATCTACGGCATCTGCGTCTATTTGACCCTCAAATATGGGAATGTCAAAATTTACTTCTACCTTAAAAGGAGTCGCGCCTCCAGAGTGGTTGCTGGATGCAGATGTGCCGTCGGTGGGTACCATTGAAAGATCTGAGCAAATTTATCCATCATCGCGTTCCTTTGTTTTTCAAGGGCCTCCTCGAGCAATATTTTGATATGATATCCTGCTCCCTCATCTTTCTTTTCGTCCCACATGGGCATCCGTCGAGGTTTGTGAGGCTGATCTTGCAAAGGTTCCACCAGATCGAGCCCTAGCTCCTTATACCCCTTCCTTGTTGGGGACATGCAAAGAAGGATCGAGAAAAAGCAGACCGCTCTGATACCACTGATCCGGATTTATGCAAGAATGCAACAGAATAAACATATAGCCATAAATACATAGATGTAGCGGAAATAACACTTCATTTCATTAATATCAAAGAACTGAAATTTGCTTACAGACAGAATGGAAATAAAACTAGCTATGGCGCTGGTAGCTATCTCTGAGAAGAGATGTGGCGGATACAGGCCTCTAAAATGAGTTACAATGAGGCTCGAGGGCCTATTTATTATTTAGAAACAATGGGAAATCCTAAACAGCCAACACCCTAACCCTAGGAGATGAAGCGCCAAAACTATGGGCCCCGTTTGGGTAAATTGGTGTTTCAACTTCCAGGGGGCGTAACTTTGGCATACGATCTCCGTTTGACGCGTACCATACCTCGTTAGAAAGATCTATCCGAGGACTACAAATTTGGAATGAGAAACATCGGTCCATGGACCCATGTTGCTCTCTGTTTTCCCGAAAAATGTCGTTTAGGGCCTCAAAACGGCTCCGGAAGTTCAGGACTCGAAAAACTGCTAAAAATAGTAAACTGTGCCGAAACTGAAAAACTGAAAGAGACAATGGTGGAGCCCCAAGTGGAATAGACGGGTGACCACCAATATCCACCTGGATCATTCCTCCCCCCTTAGGAAGCAATGGTCCCCATTGCGTTAAGTTCCTCCATGAGATGAGGAAATTTCTGCTGAACTTGGTCCCTGGTGAACCACTTTCCTTGGTGCAGGAGTTGGCCAGCTTTGACAACCCGATACAGTTGGATCCTCTGTTGGCGAGTGTTCTTAATTTGCATGTCCATGATACAATATGTGGTGGCATATTCCATGCAATCTGGGTTTAAATCTGTTGGTGTGAGTTGTTCTGCAATGTCCGAAGTGTCCAGTAGAGGTGGGAAGTAAGGACGAAGGCGATCCACATTGAAGACTGGGTGCAGACCAAGGAATGGTGGAATACTGAGCTCGAATGCATTGTTCCCGACAGCCTTGGTGATGGTTTACGGCCCGTATCGGAGCGGGCGAAGCTTGCGGTGGGGTCCAGTGAGGCGCTCCTTCTGCAAATGTAGCCATACTTTGTCACCCACCTGGAAGTTGTGTGGCACCCGGTGTTGATCATGGTGTTGCTTGTACTTGGCATTGGCTCTATCCAATATATCATGAACCTGTTGGCGGATGTGTTGAATGCGCTCGATGAAGCTACTTGCTTTGTCAACTTCAGACTGGACATGAGCTGAATCGGCCTGAGCAGCTGCAAGTGGCATGGCTACGTCAATGGGACATAGTGGCTGGATTCCCAAGCCCACCTGAAAGGGGCTATGGCCGATTGAACTATGGAGAGCCCGATTATAACTATGTTGTACATAGGGGAGGCTCTCGTCCCATGTGCGTGGATGCTTTGAATTGTACATGTTCAGAATGTGTACAATCATTATGTTGACGACCTCTGTCTGGCCATCTATTTGGGGATGGAAAATTGTGGACTTGGTGAGCTTGGTATCCAACATTGACCAGAGGCTAGACCAAAATGTGTTGAGGAACCTGATATCCCGATCTGATATGATAGACTATGGGATCCCAAAGTGCACCCACACTCGTTCAAAGAAGAGTTTAGCAGTGGCTTCTTATCTGATGTTCTTCTTACAGGCCGCCATAATGGCCATCTTCGAGAATCAGTCGACGACCACGAAAACATAGTCATTTCCCTGCTTAGTAGAAGGCAGGCCCGACATGTAATCCATGGAGATAGATTCCCAAGGTCGACTAGGGGTAGGTAGAGGAGTATATAGGCCTTGCTTTTTGATGGTCAGTTTGGCAATGGCATAAGCAGTGCAAGATCTGATGTGCTTCTCGACATCCTTTCGAAGGTTCGACCAATAGAAATACTTCTGCAGGATTGCTACTGTTTTCTCGACCCAGAAATGCCCAGAGACTCGACTGTAGTGTGCTTCCCATATCATCTTGGCACGCTCGCTTGAAGGAACACAAAGGTGTCCCATGTGACATAAAAGTGCATCTTGGAGGTGAAAATTTGGAACTTGCATACCCTCCAAGAGTGCCTTGTACGTGTGGTCGAATTATGGGTCACTCTCATAGAGAAGCGGCCAATCAGAAGTCTCGTTCCCACAAGAGTTGAGCACAGTGGTGAGCACCACGATCGGTGGTCGACTGAGGCAGTCTGCAACATGATTGGTGCTACCCTTCTTGTACTTGATGTTCAAACGAAACTGTTGCAGATATGTGGACCACTTCTGATGGCGATCATTCTGCAACTTCCCTTGTGTTTGTATGAACTGCAGGGGTCGGTGGTCTGTGTGGATGATTACTACCTTCCCTTCCCCAGCGCCATTTCCTTCAAGTGTCGACAAGCTTGCACAATGGAATACATTTCTTTGTCATAAGTGGGATACTTGCGAACTTTGTCGGACAATGTCTCACTGTAAAATGCCCTTTGGATGTCACATTGAGTAAGAGCGCCCCAATAGCAGTCGGAGGCATACGTCTCGATCTCAAATGGTTGTTGCAAGTACGGTAAAGTGAGCAACGGGGCGAACGGAGGCAAGTTTTCAGTGCAGCGAATGCCTTCTGTTGAGGTTCCGACCAAAAGAATTTTTCTCTCTCTCCTCCCTTGGTGACTTGACTCAAGGGCCAAGTGATATGAGAGAATCCCAACACGAACCTCCGGTAGAAATTAGCAAGACCCAGAAAGCTGCGAAGCTCTGTTATAGTAGTTGGGGCTGGCCAATCCCGAATGACTTGGATCTTGGATGGATCCACATGCACCCCCCTTTCATCAATAATGTATCCCAGATATTGAACCTAGGTCATGCAAAAACTGCACTTCTCCAAATTGGCACACAACTTGTGTTGTCGCAGTGTTTGGACGACTTGTCGGATGTGGTGAAGGTGCTCTTCCCAAGTCTGGCTGAAGATCAGAATGTCATCCAAGTACACCACTACAAATGAGTTGGTGAATGTCCACAAGATGTCGTCCATCATCCTCATGAAGGTTGCGGAAGCATTCGTCAACTCGAAAGGCATGACTAGCCATTCGAAAAGGCCTTCCTTGGCTTTGAAGGCAGTCTTCCACACATCGGAGGGTTCAATTGGTACCTGGTGATACCCAGACTTCAGGTCGATCTTGCTAAAATATTTTGCACCTTTGAGTTGGTCCAGAAGGTCATCAATCCGTGGGATTGGGTACCTATTCCGGACAGTGATATTTTTCAGTGCCCGATAGTCAATACAGAGTCTCCACGTCCCATCCTTCTTCTGTACCAACACGATCGGGCTCCCACAGGGCGATGAACTTGGTCTAATGTGACCTTTCTGCAACAGCTCCTGAATCTGCCTCTTGATTTCATCATTCTCCAGAACAGAGCGCCGATAGATCAGTCCATTAGGTAGCGGCGCACCGGGGGTCAGATCAATCGGGTGCTTGACCTGACAGTGCAGAGGAACCCCTGTGGGTGAGGTGAATATGTCCCCGTGCTCCTCCACAACCTTATCCATTTGTTGTTGTTGTGCAGAGGAGCCCTGTCTGGAGGTCGTGGCCACAGTCTTCTTCTTGCCCTGGGGGCGGATCATCAGGAAAACGAATTTCCTTGTTTGGGAAATGAGCTTACTGCATTGTTTTGCAGTAACCAAAGAGATAGCGGCAGGAGGTGGTACCTCTGGTATCCTGTACAACTTATTTCCCAAAGTAACAATAACAACACGAGGTCGAGACTCATACACAGCATGACGCTTCCACAAGTATGGTTGTCCTAATAATACATCAAAAACATCAATAGGAGCAACGTCACATAATACCTCATCCGTGAAGGGCTTGATGCTATAGGGAAGGTGACACTGCCGGCTGACGCGGAGATCTCGTCCTTGGTGAAGCCACCCGATGGTGTATGGATGTGGGTGAGCTGTGGTCGGCAAGCCCAACCGCTTCACGGTGTCTGCTGAAATGAGGTTCTTTTGGCTCCCATTGTCGACACTGAACTGTACCGGGGAGCCCTTTACCCACATCTGGGAGTGGAAGAGACGTTCCTCCTCCTCTGGATCTTCCGGTTCCTCCTTTTGGATCTTTGCAGTGGCAACAGTGGCGTTGGGCTCCGCATCAATAATTTGTTTCCCTTTTTCATTCGCCTTTTCAGGTTCTGATTCAAAGTCAGAGCATGCATCTGACTCAAAAGCCCTCATCTCGGCCACTAGCGACTGCTTGGCCCGACACTCACTTTTGTTGTGAGTGGAGCTCTTATGGAACTCACACCACTTTCCCGTGTCCTTCTTTGGCTTTGCGGTGCTGTTCTTTTCTTGTGGCTTTGATGAGTTGTCTTTAGCCGCCATGCCTTGGCTCGGTCCTTTGTTCTGCGGTTTGGAAGCACCTTTCCCTTGCTTTTGATTCACAGATCCAAAGTCTCGCTTCTTCTGCTTGAATTTTTGCTCAATCTTGGTAGCATACCAGTATGTCGTACCAAGCGAGGAGATGTCAAGGAACTCCATTTCCTCCTGAATGTATTTGTGCAGACAGCTGCGATACTTTAGCACCAGATGTTTCTCTGAATCTTTGATACCCAACTTTGTCCGCAGGGTATGGAACAGATTCGTCAGCTCATGCACATCTTGATCCCTTTGTTGTCGCAGCGTGGTCCATTGTATGTACTTGTCCTCATAGCTCCCCACGGGATAGTACTGTTCCTTGACGGCGTCTCGGAAAGAATTCCAAGTTGGTGCGGCCGAGAACAGAGAGGGTTATGTCTGGTCCTTGTTCTCACAGTAGGTTTCCCACCAGTCCTTAACATGGGGGGTAGCTTTGAGGAGTGCAAAAATAATCTTCTCCCGGTCTGAAAAGTCATGAACAGAGAAATATCCTTCTAATAGATTCAACCATCTATCTACGGCATATGCGTCTATTTGACCCTCAAATATGGGAATGTCAAAATTTACTTGTACCTTAAAGGGAGTCGCAACTCCAGAGTGGCTACTGGATGCAGATGCGCCGCCGGTGGGCAGCCGTTGAAGGATCTGAGCAAAGCTATCCATCATCGCGTTCCTTTGTTTTTCGAGGGCCTCCTCGAGCAATATTTTGATAGGATCTCCTGCTCACTCATCTTTCTTTTCGTCCCCCATGGGCGTCCGTCGAGGTTTGCGAGGCTGATCTTGCAAAGGTTCCACCAGATCAAGCCCTAGCTCCTTATACCCCGGCCTCGTTGGGGACATGCAAAGAAGGATCGAGAAAAAGCAGACCGCTCTGATACCACTGATCCGGATTTATGCAGGAACGCAACAGAATAAACACATAACCATAAATACAGAGATGCAGCGGAAATAGCACTTCATTTCATTAATATCAAAGAACTGAAATTTGCTTACAGACAGAATGGAAATAAAACTAGCTAGGGCGCTGGTAGCTATCTCTGAGAAGAGATGTGGCGGCTACAGGCCTCTGAACTGTGTTACAATGAGGCTCGATGGCCTATTTATCATTTAGAAACAATGGGAAATCCTAAACAGCCAAAACCCTAACCCTAGGAGATGAAACGCCAAAACTATGGGCCCCGTTTGGGTAAATTGGTGTTTCAACTTCCCAGGGGCGTAACTTTGGCATACGATCTCTGTTTGACGCGTACCATACCTCGTTAGAAAGATCTATCCGAGGACTACAAATTTGGAACGAGCAACATCGGTCCATGGACTCATGTTGCTCTCCGTTTTCCCAAAAAACGTCGTTTAGGGCCTCAAAACGGCTTCGGAAGTTTAGGACCTGAAAAACTGCTAAAAATAGTAAACTGTGCCGAAACTGAAAAACTGAAATAGACAATGGTGGAGCCCCAAGTGGAATAGGTGGGTGACCACCAATATCCACCTGGATCATGGGTTCCATAAATTCTTGGATGTATTAATTCACCTCCTCCCTTGTCTTCTGGGTATCCAATGCTCCTAAGGAAGGGATGTGATGTACCTCCACCATTGAATCGATGTCGTTGATCAAATGTTCATAAGCAGACATCACCTTTTCCACGTCTTTCACCAGCTTATCCTTGGATTGTATTTTCATCCTTATCTATACCATGTCATTTTGTGTGCAGATCCAATCCTTCTTAGGCAGGGTGTCAGGAGCCTGTGGATATTTTTCTGACCATCCAAGCATACTATCTAATGCAGCTGAGGCTTCCTTTAGTTGTGTAGTCTTCTTCTTAGTCTCTGCTTGATATCTTAGTAGCGGGGAAACCATCTGCTTTATAGCAAACATCTCCTCATATACCTGCTTCATGACAGCCTCCAAAGTAACCAATTCCCCTTGGATGGCGATTGGTAACCCATTGGCCTGGGTGGTAGTGAATTGGAGCCTTTTTTTTTCTGCTTCCAGCACCTTCTTTTCCTGTTCAACCCGAGTTGCCTTCTGCTCGGAGGCCTGGAGTCTGTTTTGCAGGGACAAGATCTCTCTGCTCATCCTACTGACATTATCCTCTATGGCTACTGTGAAATAAATCCCTGCTAATGTTATCATGATGGGGTTAATCCTAGTGTCTAGGACTATGTCCTTCTATGTGGTAACTGCAAGGGGCTTGGTCGAATTCCGTGTGAGGCATCTTCTCTTCTCCTGTCTGATCTTGTGCATGAACTAGTTGTATGACAGTCTTGTCAAGTCTAAGACATCATCTTCATGTTCCTCTGAGATGCCAAGTTCTGAGAGCGGGAGGTTTACACCCGTCATGGGAGTTATCGGGGGTACCTCAATATGGGGGAGCTTTGTTTGTTCCCCAATCTTTTGGGGTGGTGTCTTGCTTCCCACCACTTCCTTAGAAGAGTCTTCCTACGATTTCTAATTTTCTTCTTCCTTCCTCCTCTTTTCGGCCTCTTCTTTATCATGTTCTTCCTTTAACCTACACTTAGCCTCCTTCTTCTGTCGTTGTTCTTCTTCCTTATTCTTATGTTCTTCTTCCTATTTCTTCTTGCAAGCCTCTTCTGCCTGCTTTTTCTTCCATTCCTCTACCTGTTGTTTTTTCTGTAGTTCTTCAGCCTGCTTCTTTTGCTTATCTTCTTCATGTTGTCATGCCAGGGTATCTTAGGTCCTTTTCAGTTCTTCCTCTCTCATATTCTTCTTAGCCTCTCACTGTGCCTTGGCCTCTTTGTCTCTCCTTTCCTGTTGGTATTTATAAATACTACTACCTGTAGTATTCTTTGGCTTTTTGGCTTTGGAAGATGAGGCTCCTCCTACCGGGTCCTTTATTTTCAGCATGTCAACCCTTTCTTCTAAATTTTGATCATCCTGACCTCCTTGATCCCACTCAGGTCAGCTGATTCTTCAGGCGCGGCTTCCCTGTCTTTGTTGTACCAGTTCTTAACTTGTTCCTCAACAGGGCATTCCGTGTGTTGGTACTTCCAATTGAACTTGTTTTTTTTTCCGTGTGTGGGGACGATCCTTTCAGGATCATATGATCTATGGGCGAAGGTTACGAAATGAAAACCTTTGATTTCCTCCGCCTCGGCTTCTACTTCTTTGAAATCCTTAACAATGTAGACACTAATAGTAAGTGGGAGGGTAGGCCATGGATTCTTTTTTCCTTTGCTGAGGACCTTGGAGAATTCGCTCGTCATTTGGTAACACACCTCCTGTAACAGTAGTTTATCAGTGACAAACTAGGGTAGTGTGTGAGGCACCTTGAATGATCCGAAGACCCAGATAAAGGTACTCTCTGTAATGGTAAACCAGTTGGCCACCTGGGTTACTATTTCCATGGCTCTCCTGGACATGCACAGGGCATCTTTACCGAAAAGCTTCCTATAGAGTGTGGGGATGAAATTTTGCAAGACAGATTCTGTATCTTGCTTGTATCTGGAAGCCCAGAATATGTTCAAATCTTTGTGAATGGGTCCACCATGCTTCACATCCCAATTATGTGACCATCCTTCAAAATTAAATCTTGCGCACACCACGTCCAAAAGGTAAGAGGCCATGTACAATTCTGATGCGCATCCCTCTTCTAGTGCCTGTGTTGCTGATATGTTAGCTCTGAGGGTTGATACTACCAGGTAAGCCCAATTGAACTGGGTGCCGTAGGAGGTGATTGCATACATGAGAGGGACCCAAGCCCCATTGAAGGTAGTGGCATCTTTCTGGCCGTACATTCTGCACATCATTGTTTCCACGAGCTTATAGACTTTCCTGAGGCCACTGTTTTATACTCCTAATCCTTTTTCGCGTTGAAGAATTATTCCTTGGTAGGGAGTGCATAATAGACTTATGTGTCTTTCCCAGTCAGGTTGGCAAAAAATTTCCCCGAGTGGTCGCAGATGACCTAGACCTTGGAGTCAACTTTCTGAAGAATCCATTCGATGACTTCCATGCATGGGAATATTGGTGGATGAGCACCCACGTAATGAAGCTTGGATCTTTTAACTTGAACATATACTTTCCGGTCTACGAGTTCTTTCGAGAATTCAGGCTTCGTGAATTCCTGATATACTTGGTACTAGGTCATCCTATCTCCTTTCCCAAAGACATAGGAAGTGTCTCCATAGATAGGGGGTGGAGGAGGAGGCATGTCCTCTCCTGATATCTATATCTCAAGGCTCTTGTTTCTCTTCCGAACTACTGGAGGACCCATATCGCTTAGGGCCGAAGAGATGGAGACACACTCAAGCTCGGCTTCAATATCCCCTGGCATGTTCAAAAAAAAACCCCACGATAAGACAAATGACATGATAACAAATACGATGGGACTGACTAGACCTCTAACTAATTTTACTGCTCAGGTTAGGTTGCTATGACCCCTGTCAGTGGCTATCTAAAGGATTAAGGAGGTTTGCGACTTAGCGACCTTGCGACTGGGTCGCAAGGTCTCTAGTTTGTACCGGCGTGAAAATTTCGAAAACTACGACTCTGCCAATTGGCGACCTGTGACTAGGTTGCAAGGTCACTAGGTCACAAAGTCACGCTTTGGGTGGTTATTCAATGATCAGTGACCTAGAAACTTCGTGACTTAGCAACCAAGTCGTGAGGTCGCTATGTCGCAAGGTCATGGGGTCGCTAAGTCGCAGGGTCACATTAGGGATTTTTGAGAGAAATTCGAGCAATCACGACCTGCGGGGAATAAGCTGCAAGGGGGAAAAAAATTCAAGGGAGATGGGAAAATCAGGATTGAGGGCCCTCTCAGGCAGCCAAGAAGGGGTGTTTGTAGCAAACTGAGGCAAGGCAAGGCTCAGAGGGGGAGGCAAAGAGGAATGAGCATCAGAGGGTTGAAAACCTTAGTTAGAGAGCTGGTGAGGATTTGGTTTGTAAAGCAATGAGGCCAAGGGTAATTAATAGGCTAGGGTATGGGGCAGGTAAGGCAACATCTAAGAAAAATAGGAAAAAATAGGAGGATTAGGAAACTTACCCAGAAAAAATTTGCTCCAGTTGGCTTGTCAAAGGCTTCGTTTGCTCCATAGCGCAAGTCAAATGCGACCTATGCGACCCTTTTATTTATTAAGGGGTCACATGTGTGATCATTTAATGTAGGTTGATAAGTCGCAATTCGGGGCTATTTTTTCAAGGATGCGACCTTGCGACCTCGCGACTTGGAGGTCGCTAGGTCACGTAGTCGCATAATCGAAAATGTAGAGATTTAGGCCAGGATGCAATCTTGCGACCTCGCGACCTGGAGATTGCAAGGTCGCTAGGTCACATAGTCACCATTCATGCATTTTATAGACCTTGCGACCTTGCGACCTGGAGGTCACTTAGTCGCAAATGTGTAAATTTTATCAAGTTTGCGACTTTGCGACTTTGGAACCAGTTTCAAGGAAAACAAGTCATGAACCTAGTTCTTAAGGCAAAATTCCTGAAAGGGACTTTATCAAGGTCCGTGGCTGAGAGCGCTTCAGACTTACCTTCACCAAAGAAATCAGGGGCTCTGAAATTTTAAAATGGGACTAAATTTTGGAGGGTATTGTAGCGGCCACAAAACAGGTATATTATTTTTCTTGAACCTTGAGACTGTAAACCATGCCACAATCATTCACTCATGATATGGAAGCCCAAATCAAATACCTTTATCCATGAAAATACGTGTTTCTCTACATTGGAAGGAAACTTTGGAGAATCTCTAAATTTTCAGTGATGACAATATTCTATGAATGTATTATTAAAAATTAGAAGAACATCTGCTAAAGTATAGATAAAATACTACTAAATTTGTTGTTCACCCATCTAATAGAATGGGTAACATCTATATTTTTTAAATTTACTTCAAAGAAGTATATAGTTAAAATGCTTGAAACTATCATTTTTGGTAATTCTTGACTAGTAGGTTTCTAGAAATGAATAATGAGGGGAACATCTATAAGATGTTGCAGAGATTTAGTAGAAATTCCAAAACTACAGTATCCCTGCATCTCCCTTGCTTTTGTAGTTAAAGGAAAATTGAAATAAATATTGTAGTATATTGTCTAGAAGTTGTTCAACAGGTTTTCTCAATGCATAATATATAATATCATGGTTATTGATGCCATGCATTGCTACAAATTCATGTAAAGCTAAGTGGGGGTAAGAGACTTCATGGGTTGTTGTATTAATCAGTGAATGAGGTGTGGTGATAGATTCTTGTCCAGTGAGGGTATCCTTCTATTGAAATGATTGATATGCTAATAAGTTTTTAGAAATATATGGGAAAGTAAGTTGTTGGCATGTTGGTCGCTAATCAGTGGTTTTTTCAGGAAAATGTTGGCTTATTTGGTCCATCGCTCGATGTGTTACCATTTTCCATTAATTTCAAAGGGGGAGAGAGAAATATCATATGGTCAAGTGTTTTTAGGAGGTTTCAATCAATGCCAAAGGGGGAGATTATTGGAATTATGGTAGGTTGGCATGTTGTCATTGATTCAACGTGGTGGTGGATCGTGGATGAATTTTTCATGCTATAGGTCTACAAGGGCTTGAAAAAGTAGCTGAAGAAGGTATGATGCAATGGCTTCATTTTTGGGAAATTAGATTTTGGTTTCTCCCCATTTTAGAGTATGGGAATTTTTCAACCAAGGACAGATAGCATTTTCAAAAGATATCACCAATATTGTGGGTATAATATCCACACTTGTTTCCCATATTTATAATATAGAACCAGTGTTCACGTGTCTACGTGAAGAAAAGGAAAAACCACAGACCAAACCATGGAAATTTACCAAGGTAAAAAGATGGAACGAATTGATATGGTCTGAGAATGGGTCGATTATAACCTATGTTGATTTTTTCTCCCAATGAGTGTGTACACATTGAATGGTGAATTTTTTGGTTGATACGTTCATCAAAAACAAATGGAACGCATTAATGGTTGTGGATTAATTGTTGTAGTGGCTTGATCAAGTCTAAATTGGCATTGGAAAAAATGGTTAAATAAACATCCCACGAATTGACCTCATTTTACATGCATTGTGTTTGGAATTAGATGTAAAGAGAGAGTTGGTGAATATATGTAGCAATTCTAGGAGTGATGTAATGGTTGTGTGTTGAAACAAAGTGATAAATGTGTGAAATAAGATCATTTGCAAAACAAGATTTTATTATAGGGATTGATATTAGAGAATATGGTTGAAGTATTGTCATTACAGAGGCTCAAACGAGTATGTTTGAGTCATGTATTGATAAAGGATAAGTGATCAAGTGCACATGGACAAGATAAATAGGGATAGTGTGCATATACAAAAAATAAAGGTCAGATAGTGCGCAATTGTTGACATGGGCCAATCAAATGATGGAACTAGAGCGATAAGAGTGTCAGAATAATCATTTTGAGATCTCAATATTAAAGATAAATGTGCATCATGAGATAATATATATGCCTTGTAGAGTGAAGCCATGGAAAATTTTGAGCATATAATGTGGTAGAGTATGTTAAATATTTTGACAATACATATAGAGGATGTTGATTAATGTATTGTTGCAGAGATTGTGTAGAAAAGCACAAGAGTCTTTTATTGTGATGTTAAAGGGATATTTTTGTTGATTTAATTGTGCAATGCAGGGTATTTTGTAGGGTCAATTATTGCAAAGGGTTAGTGTGTATGTATAATATTGTAGCATTTATGCATTGCCTTTTATCTTGTGTGTCTAAGTCACATTGTAGAGTTGTGTGTATTGAGCTCATATTAATGCTTTGTATTGATACATATTCTTGTATTGTTAGTTGAGTATAAAGGGTTGTATATCTTAGTAGAGATATTTGTATCTAGTGTTGTGTAAGTGTATTGTGAGTTAGCTTGCTACTACTAAAGGGTGATGGTTTGTCTTGTATTCAAATGTAGTATTGTTGGTATCTAGGGTGTCATTGTTGATTAGAGACTAGATGTTGTTGTGATTATTATGTTGAAAGAGAGGTATTTGAGTCTTCATATCGATATTGTATTCAGGACTAGTTTGAAAATGGATTAAATGGTGGCACATAGAGTTTGAGGAGGTTGGGGCCTCCAGAAAGTGGTGGCTTTCCAAGATAGGGAGTTGGGGATTCTTAGCTATCAGTGGCCAACAAATAGTTGATATGGAGTTAGGGCTTCCTAGTTGGTAGTGGCTAGCAAACTATTTTAGGGGTGGTGGCTCCTTGTTGGTAGTGGCCAACTAAAATATGTAAAATATTTTAAGAATAATAAGAAAAGAAAGGAGAAGAGCATTAGGGTGGTTTTTCTCCCCTTAAGTATTTCCACCATAAAAACTTATGTCCCTTGTCCATGATTATCTGGATGATTTTTATGATGTTTATATATTGTTTATGTTGTATATGTTACATGTAATGATGAGTGTTTAAAGAATTTAAATCAGGAAAAAGGTTTTATAATTTCTATCACTATTTATTCACTCCCCACCCCCACTCCCCTCCTCCCCCCACCCCTCTCAGTAGTGATCTATTTACAACAGTATGATATACACAAAAATAAAAAAATTATATGCATTATAAATTTCCAAAAATATTTAATTACCTCTCACTTTTCTCATTCTATATTTCCCTAATAGGAACTCCCCTTCAAATTTTTTGATGGAGTTCACATCCCAAATGTGATCCACATGCATATTTGCTACTAATTTAAGAAGATATTGATTAATATACACCATGGATTGATATACCATATATCCATCCACCATATAACCCTCAGGACGTGCTCTTTGTCTAACCAAAAACTTCAATGATTTCAAGTGCCTCTCCACTATCCACATTGACATTATGTGTACAAGTCCACAGAATTTAATCTCCTCTACTTGGTGTATGAGGTAGTGTTATTGTACATTGAAAATTTTCGGAGGTAGATACTTTTGTATTTCACAAATTAGCCGAGGAATTTATCTCTTCCAATAATTTAAATCTTATTTATGGATATATTTCAATGAAAACCATCTTCTTATGATGCAAGAAAATAACATGTTTCAATAAAACATAATATGTTATATTACAAGTAAAACACATCGTTGGGGGCTCTGAGGGCGATGGTGATTATGTTTTTACCCAGAGGAGGATTTGGGATCAATGATGGAGGGCAGGGACAATAGTATGATTGTCCTCTATCGTCATATCTTTGAAACCACTTGGCCCATCGTTATCAGCAGGTGGAAATAGGGGGATCTTTTGACCACTAGGAAATGAAGGTTCTTATTCTTCCTTGTTGCAAAGGTTAAGTGTTTTGTCTGACCAGTTTTCACTTGCATTGTTGGTATCAGTATGTGTCGATTGCAAATGCATACAGATGCAGACTATGTTGATGTAGAACCGGAACCAGAGGATATTCTCTTGGTTTGGGGCTTGGAGCCAACTCATAACAACCTCAAGAAGGTTAAACTTCCAGCTAAGACTACAGCTGGCAAGATGGGGGTAATAGGTTTAGAATAGAATATAGGTGGTGGTTTTGGTTTTCTAGAGAAGAAAAAACCCAGTTATTCTATGGTTCAATGTGAATCCCCAGTCAGTGGTGTTTAGGCTGAAGTGACTTTTGGAATCTTGGTGGAACTTCTGGTGAGTCCAAAAACCCCTTCAATCTTTCCTAAATCTGAATATTTATTGGAAGCCTTGAAGATATTGTTAAAAGTAGTGGATTAATAGGGCATGAGGGCCTTAAATCATTTTTGGTGTAAGAACAACTTCCCTGTGAGTTGGTTTATGCCCAAAGACTCAACATAACTCAGGCATGTATAATTTTTGTGCGATAATGAGAGGTTGAGTTCTTTGAACCTATTGATGTAGGCAGTGATGGTGCGGTAGGAGAGGGTTTGGAGCTAGAGATTTAGGCTTTGAAGGAAGGAATGACCCTGGTTGATATTGAGTTTTCTGAGCATGTTGGAGGTTGGAGACCTTCAAATGACCTTCACGGTCATAAGCATTCAGAGGTTATGGGAATTTATCCATAGGGGAAGGGAGATGCACAAACCATAACCCGGAGGCAGAAGTGCAATCCATAGACCTTGGGGCCTTTTTCTTTCATAATGTGGTAGGATAAGATAGTTTCAGGTAGAATATTGAGGAGCTAAGACATTCCTGGGAAAGGCAAACAACTCCCAAGCTGGCCGAGAATAGAGAGTCCTCGAGAGCGAAGAGAAAGAAGGGACGGGTAATTAAGAATAAAGTGGTAACCCAAAACTTGTGTTTTGGGTCGATATACAAATTGATATAGCTATAGAAGCATCAGAGTTAATTCTGGTGGGAAGAGAAAAAGGGAGACATTAATCAGAAAAGTATATCATTGTTACAGGTTGAATTGATTACCCTAGAAATGGGTTGGTTTATGGTTCGGTTCGACAAAGGAGAGGCACTAGAATGGGTGTTGGAGAGAAATTGGTGTTTTTGGATTTCCCCAATACTATTTAAGAAACATACACCTCTATTCGACGAATAGAAGTAAATTCTAGAGGAAATTTTTGTTTGGATTCGACTCCCGGTGCTACCTCCGCAATTATGGACTCAATATGTATTTAGAGTCATTGGGAATACCCTGGGATCATTCCTCAAAGCTGATATTTCCTTTCTGGAGACAAAGAGAAGGAATGTGGCCTGGATTCTGGTAAGGTTAGACCAAAGAGAGGGCTTGGTAGAAAAAATTGGGCTTCAACTCCATAGATATTCATATTCCCAAATTACAGACTATGAACAGTTTCCTTTTCGTTGCCACCGATGCCATAGTCATGGAAATTTAGCACAGGATTTTCCATTGGGATATCTCAAAATAAGAAGACACAGAGGGGATATTGGAGCTAAAGGCAGAGCAAACACTGGGGTGGAGGAAAATATCCAAGAGGTGGTTGTTGGGTCAATTTACTGGGTAAATCAACAGGAGCATTTAATTATCAATCCGGGTTTGTAGAACTTAGAAGCATCTCCAAAATATATGGATTTCAACTATATTCAAGTTTAGAAGATGAATTATTAAAAAGGAAATACATATTACAAATATAAATCTAACTTAAAAGATTTCTAAATTCAAGTGTAATTAGAAGCAGAAGAACCTCCTAACTTAAGAGATTTGTTTGTCCTTCTCTCATAAGATTACCTCATGAATTAGAAATCAAAAACTACTTAACTAAAAAATAGATTAAGATACATGAAATAATTGAAGAGGCTCTTCACTAAAGAGGTCCTGATTGTCCTTCATCATTTATTCATTTATCAATAATGCTATTGTTAAAAAAGGAATTCAAAAAAAGCACGAAAGACGAATCTTAGTTTTTAGTCTCTTAATCATATAGAAGAAGTATTTAACTTTAAATATTGGTTTGTCTCTTCGTATACAGAATAGAACTGGTTTGTCTCTTCGTATGCAGAATAGAAACAAGATTAAGATCCATCAGAAATCAAAGCATGTAAAGGCATGTAAAAATGAATTCTAACTGGAAATCTTGATTAGATATAAAGAGTGTTTAACTTTAAACACTTGTTTTTCCTTTCATATGCAGGTTAAGAATTATCATTAATTCATCAATACTTGAAAATAATCAGCATAAACAAATTAAAAATAAGCAAACTAATTCAGAAATTGCAGCTACGAAATAAACTAAGAAGTGTACTTAACTCGATGTGGGGGCCCTCCACCCCTGTCTTGCACACTGAGAGTACCTTCAGCTACTGAAATTTATTCAACTCTCATGTGCAAGAAAATGATAAATTCTTTCTTCAATTAACTTCAGAAAATAAGAATCTCAAAGTCTCAAGTTTCTCCTACTATCTTCTCCTCTTCTTCTATCTTTCTCTATATCCTCTTACTTGGAGAAAGAGCACTCCTATTTATACATGAGTGCTTTGAAAACAAGATAAGCAACTCATAATTACAAATCCACTTTTCTTTCAACCAATATCCCTATAATTACAAGATATGATCCCTTAAAATCCTCACTCATCTCTCACAAATCTTGGATAAGATATGTTATCCAAATCTCCATGATCTTCTCATTGGAATATTACATGATCTTCTCCTTGAGATCTCCATGATCTTCTCCTTGGAATAAGCTTGAAAAATTATCCTTTGAATTATTTAAATGGTGGAGGAAATATTCAAGAGGATTTTGAATAATTATTCCAAATAATCCTACACATTACAAAGCTCATCCACATTTGAGATATTAGTGAAATATGTCAATTTTCCAATAATTAATCATACATTCTCTTATAATATTATAAATAAATAAATTGGAAAATAATGAGGTGAACCCATGGAAATGGTATGATGAATGGTTAAATGAGGTGATGGAATGTGAGGAATGGCGAGGATAAACATGATGAAAATGTGATAATTACGAGACCCAACATACCCCCAAACTGAACTTGTTGCATGTCCTCATGCAACCTTGCATGGATTAAAAACTTTTGGCTTTGCTTGATTATGGTTTTTAACAATGTATCATTCTAGGATGTGAAATACATGTACTACAACTAATATTTTCTATGGTTGGTTCTTTGTGTTAACAACCATGAATATAACAAATGTTGGTTCTTGTGTTAACAACATTTATTTCTTTTCTTTCTTCTCTTTCTTAACACATGTATTGAAAATGATAAGTCATATACTAGAAATGATCAATCATTAATATGCATAAGAAAACATTTTCTCATATTTTTGAATCATGCCAAAATAGATATCAATGTATCAATTGCAACGAAGTGTAGTTTGGAAAAGTCATGTTGGTCTATAATATTTGAGGTGATGAATGGAATGAAATGATAATGAATATTCCCCCCCAAAATGAAGATGTGTTATGTTTATGAAAAGGTGAAAGATATGGTGAGGTAATTTTCCAAGTTCATTTATTTTCAACATGTAAGAAATCGTTTGATTAAAAAATAGAAAATAACATACCTTCACTTACCCAAAACGTTGATGAACTATGCAAAATGTAGCTATTGCCACTTCTGGATCTGGCAAAATGTCATGCTGATTTGCATGAGAGAATATGTCGTGCTGCTAGATCAATAAAATACCATGGTGTTGGATCATGTGAATATCATGATGTTGGATGAAGTGAAGGAATTTGAAGTGCTGCTGCTAGATGCAGTGGAGGAATCTGTACTGCTGCTTAGTTGTATGAATCTGAAGATGATGTTTGAAAGTGGAACTGTCGTACTCTCATATGGTTGAAGGAATGTTGTCTCAACTGCTGATGGAGTCATGATAAATATATAGTCTTCACCTGCTACATAACTCGATGGTACAATTCTAGTCATGCAAATGAATCTGTCGATGTCGAGCATGAAAAGAATTCATTGGATTACCGACCAGTAATGGATGTGTTAACCAATGCGAGACAAACTCACCATTGATTTCAATGAGTGCCAAGGTACCCTAGTACATCCTGCAAAGTGCGAATAAATTATTTGATGTCGAGCCACTTGCAAGATCCAACGATCAAGGGACATTGATGTATTCCCATGACTGTCGGCGAAATAACTTGTCATTAGGGCATACAAACCTCAAGGTAATAATGATGACTCTAGTATCTATCCCAGGTAAGGTGCTAAAGTCGATGGGTCGAGACTTGTTGAAAGGTGGGCCTTAAGGAATCCCACATCAGTCAACGCGAATTTGTACAAAATTATTGGTAGGAATATAGATTAAAAGATCTCAGAATCAGGCAGTGTATATGGTAGGGCAATAAAATCATGGAAAAAGAGCTTGAGATTTTTATTAACAAGGAAAAATGAACAAAAAAATAAGAAGGAAATGATGTATGCAGTTCAGAAAAATAGGCATGTATGAAGTCATGAAGGATAAGGAAATGGAAGATGGGTTGCAACATAGGAATGATTAAGGCACTTAGAAGGAAAAATGTGAGTAAACATATCATGACGCAAAAGGGTTTTTGTGTAACGGAAAATGTCATGATATGTGCAGTGAATAATTAGTTCCTTCAAGTGTCCAATGGTGCATGTTTCATTGTGATTTCTAGAAATCACTTTTGCATTAGATCATCTTCAACCTTGAAAAAGTTAGCACCATTCCTACATAAAATTGTCACCTTTGTGTGCCATCTTCATCAATGATTCCTGTATGAAGTGACTCAAAAAAAATTAACTAATTTTCATGAATTTATGAAATGTCCATTTATTATTTTTCGAAGTTACACCAATCATGGATGAAAAGGGTGTCGCATCATAATGTTGAGGCTTTTTGCGTAAGCTTTTCTTTGACCTACACATAACACCAATCTCATTTCACTTTTTAGATATTAGTACATGCATTCAATCAACATACTTTTATTACGCACCATCAACATTATTTTATTACCCTCAACTAAAAGTATTGCATGTCTTCATGCAATGTAATCGTAAATGAATGTGGGGAAATTTTTTTTTTTTTTTAAGTGAAAATAAAAAACAAAAATTTTATTATGTTGTCGGAGACGGAGACCATTATGCACATGATGGCCATAATAGTTACTATGAATGTAAACATTCGACATGTATGCAAATTTCGGCGAAGGAACTGTGGACAAGGGATTGTTCAGTTCGTCACACGTTAAATACATTTCTTGCACATCAATTTTCCATTACTGTTTACACATTATGTCATGTAAATTCAGGATTGTATGCCTTTGAGCTACAAATTTTAGTTTTAAAATCATCAAAACATCACTCCTGTGAGACTCTGACCATGAGAAATCTAAAGCTGCAAGATTTGGTGCATCTTTTAAGAAAATGGGCTAGTATGCAGTGGCGATGGAGCCCAGATGCGAAGGAAAGAATGACGTGCCATCTGATTGCCCCATTTACAGAAACATATGGTCTAAAGATTATTTTCCTCAGCCATTTCCTGGTTTGTCGATGTTGTGGGAATTTTTCAGCACCGCTTGTAAAAAAATTATCCTTTAAGAGGATAGTTGGGCACAGGGTAATTCATCTGAAGACCATGCCATATAGATCCGGTGATTTAAATTCCTGTAGATGTCATCTTCTCTGGCATCATGTTGAGAACTGAAACTATGATTAACTCTTGAGTACAGCGAGAAAAATAAAAACAGTCGTGGATCTGTCTTGTTCAAATGCAACTTGAGCGCGGGAGGCCCCCATATTTCTCCGATTGCAGTGAGCTGAATCGCACACATCCAAATTAATATTTTCTACGTGGCATGTAATCCAAACCTTGGTGTGAGAACGAGGAAGGGGAACCGATGGATGCTTAAATTTATCAGCCTTGATCTGACCCCCCTGCCACCAGGCATTTCAATCCCATCTGCCTGATTAAACTGCCTCCTCCATATTCGATCCAGCCTTAGAGAAATCAAAAATTACCTCCTCCATACTCTAGCCATTGAAATCGAAATTGATTATGTTGGATAATATATTGGCATGATCTTCTCCTTATTCCATGGACAGAAAGCCAGATTTTCTCATGGATTTTCGACGATTTTGTGCCTGCACATTTTCTACAAGATCTTTGGCATTAAATAATATTTCCTTATTTTGTGAACCAAATTTCAACAACCATATTGCAATACAATTTCTTGCTCAGATCATTGCCGATATGTCGGTTTTGAATACACACTTTTATAATCCACTTTTGAAACTGATACTCTCAATTCAGGCAGGGTTACAAACTCGACATCTATCCAATCGAATTCTTTTTATGCAGTGATTTTTTGAATGAATACCATTTTTTTTTTGTTCTGACGACATGCCTATTTTACAATTTAGAGAAGCCGTGGACGAACCAAGTTCACCACCTCAAGAACCAGCCAGGACTTCAATGAACACTCAGTGGCATCCTTCAAAATATTTCCTCGTGCCATCCTCCTTTAATTAACAGATTCGTGTTCTCGCATCCAGTTAGCCAATCTGATCGAAAAAGCCCTCATTTTTTTTTTTAATGCTCTCGACTCTTTTTTGATACAATTTTCCATTATATGTAGTTATTATCAAAAGAGATTTTACAATTTTATATGAATCACAGAAGCATAGATTCTAAAAATAAAGAAATTATTGTTTTATTGTTAAATTTCTATTTCTTTAATGTTTGTTTTTTTTATATTTTTTTTTATTGTTTTTAAATTAAAGTTTGTTAATTTTTTTTTAATTTTTTTTTTTTTTTCAAATGAAATTGAATCCTATCTCTAAAAAAAATTGTTAGTTTTCAAAAGCAACTCTTTTTTTAATAATATATATATATATATATATATATATATATATATATATATATATATATTATGTGAGATTTTGTTTGAAATATATATATATATATATATATGTGTGTATTTTTTTCTTCTTCTTCTTCTTTTTTCCTTTTTTTTTAAAAAAAAACTAAAATTTAGAAAGAAACTAAATTTTATTAAATTCCAAAACTCAAAAAATTTTATTGAAAAATGGACAAAAAGTGATTTGATGATCTAAAGATGTCTTTGATTAAGCATATTGCAAACCCTTAGTTTATTCATTTTTGAAAACTTTTATAGGCATCCTACTTTCTGATCCTCGAGATCATGTGAAAACGCAGAAGGAGAGCATACTTATTCAAAACTGAAGAAAATAATATCTTACCTTCTCTATTGCAGAAAAATACTTTTTTTTCAAGTATAGGAAAATTCCAGTGCATCTATTTGCGTAACAAGATGAAAATTAAACTCACATCCAATTTTGAAAAAGATACTTTAATAAATGCTTGAACATGAAAATTTATCTAATCATAAGAATTTGATGGGAAAGAACATTGAAAAACGGAGTGGTATTATGATCCAATGGCTAATTGAATCCAAGTTTTAAGATGATCTTTGTTTGATTGGCACTCGTTAGTTGTCATGTCACAAAATCATTCAAGTGTCACTTGTTCAAAATCTTGAATGCACAGGGGATCTTGTGATATACATGCTAGAAACTCTTCAATTTCAGGTTCTAATATTTGATCGTCATCATATGCGATCCATGATTCATTCATCTCCTTGCTAGAAGAAGATTCTAAGTTTTCCTCTTGTGGATCCTCTTCATCAATGCTTTGTTCCTCTTCCAACTTCTAAATTGAAGATTCATCCCTAGTGATCACTCTAAATTGTGGACAAGGATTTAGTAAGATCCTTGTCGTAATATACCCTCCAAATGTCTTCTTTAACATCATGTATTTTTATATCTTGTTGAGCAAATGGATTTTTATTGTTTTTTTTTATATTTTGACGGGGGTTTGTTTAATGAATCTACTCTTCTAATCTCTATCCTAGGCATAAGAAAACTTAACTAAAATAAATACTAGGTTTTTGTCATTTATTTTTATGTGTTTTCTAAACAATCTTCCTAATTGACTATGTTGAAGTATGTTTCCCCGACAACGGTGCCAAAATGTTGGGTCAATTTACTAAGTAAATTAACACGAGCATTTAATTATCAATCTGAGTTTGTAGAACTTAGAAGCATCTCCAAAATATATGGATTTCAACTATAGTCAAGTTTACAAGATGAATTTTTAAAAAGGAAATGCATATTACAAATATAAATCTAACTTAAACGATTTCTAAATTCAAGTGTAATTAGAAGCAGAAGAATCTCCTAACTTAAGAGATTTGTTTGTCCTTCTCTCACAAGATTACCTTATGAATTAGAAATCAAAAAATATTTAACTAAACAATAGATTAAGATACATGAAATAATTGAAGAGACTCTTCACTGAAGAGGTCCTTATTGTCCTTCATCATATATTCATTTATCAATAATGCTATTGTTAAAACAAGAATTCAGAAAAAGCAAGAAAGATGAATCTTAGTTTTTAGTCTCTTAATCAGATAGAAGAAGTATTTAACTTTAAATATTGGTTTGTCTCTTCGTACGCAGAATAGAAACAAGATTAAGATCCATTAGCAATCAAGGCATGTAAAGGCATGTAAAGATGAATTCTAACTTAAAATCTTGATTAGATAGAAATAGTGTTTAAGTTTAAACACTTTTTTGTCCTTTCATATACAAGTTAAGAATGATCATTAGATTCATCAATACTTGAAAATAATCAGCATAAACAAATTAAACATAAGCAAACTAATTCAGAAATTGCAGCTACGAAATAAACTAAGAAGTCTACTTAGCCCGGTGTGGGGGCCCTCCACCCTTGCCTCGTACACTGAGAGTACTTTCAGCTACTGAAACTTATTCAAATCTCATGCACAAGAAAATGATAAATTATGTCTTCAATTAACTTCAAAAAATAAGAATCTCAAAGTCTCAAGTTTCTCCTACTATCTTCTCCTCTTCTTCTACCTTTCTCTATATCCTTTTACTTGGAGAAAGAGCACTCCTATTTATACATGAGTGCTTTGAAAACAAGATAAGAAACTCATAATTACAAATCCACTTTTCTCTCAACCAATATCCCTATAATTACAAGATATGATCCCTTCAAATCCTCATCTCTCACAAATCTTGGATAAGATATGTTATCCAAATCTCCAAGATCCTCTCCTTGGAATCCTCCATGATCTTCTCCTTGAAATCTCCATGATATTCTCCTTGGAATAAGCTTGAACAATTATCCTTTGAATTATTAAAATGGTGGAGGAAATATTCAAGAGGATTTTGAATAATTCTTCCAAATAATCCTACACATTGCAAAGCTCATCCACATTTGAGATATTAGTGAAATATGTCAATTTTCCAATAATTAATCATACACTCTCTTATAATATTAAAAATAAATAAATTGGAAAATAATGAGGTGAATCCATGGAAATGGTATGATGAATGGTTAAATGAGGTGATGGAATGTGAGGAATGGTGAGGATAAACATGATGAAAATGTGACAATTACGAGACCCAACAGTGGTGATGTGGGAATAGTAGACGAGAATTTCAGGACCTATGGAGATCCAAGAGGATTGGGATCCTGATACGAACCATATAGATCTAGAGGAAGCTTATCATCGTGAGACGTAGAATGTGGTCGAGGGCATTGGATCTACTCCCCTCTCGGTGGGTACTTCTATTCATCCCCAATCCTCTATTGTTTTTTCTCTATTTTCATTATTAGATACCCTCTTGAGGCCTATTCCCTCCAGGCCTCTCCCTTCTTATGTGTCTCAATGTAGTACTTTATCTCTAGCTTTGGATAGTGTTATTACCTCAATACCGACTCTAAACTTTTCCTCCATCTTACCGGCCCGCTCTGATGGATCTCCTCTCCCTAGTCCATCTCTTTCGGTGCCTCACTATCACTTACGAACCAGAGACAAAAAGAATGTACCATTAGAGGCCATATGAGGGTTAGGAGGTCTGCAGAAGCTTGAATTTCCTCGTAAAATGCGGGGTAGGAAAATTGATATATCTAAGCCCTAGCTAAAATCCAAGTTGAACATTGATGATGGGAAACAATTATCTATAAAAAAGGTGCTTATAGAAGTGCATTACCCTGTGGTGGTTACTAAATGATTGTGTTGTCCCTCAAATGTAGAGGGTTTTCTAACACTCGCAAGAAACTAGCTATTAAGTGTCTTTTTAAAAATATGGGTCCTCATGTAATTATGTTACAAGAAACACTTGGTTTTGGAGAATATGTTAAGTCATCTCTCAGAAAATTGTTGTCGGGTTGGTCCTTTATGACAGTTGATACAAAGGGGAGATCTGGGGGTCTTTCTATGGGGTTCAAAGACAAAAACATCAAATTGTTGAAATCATGGGGTGCGGAGTTAGTCTTGGGAGTGGAATTCTATTCTTCAGAATTATTCTCGGAGCTTTAATTTATGAATATCTATGGGTCGTGTCAGGATAGGGTTCCTTTCTGGAATGTCCAGTTCAAAAAATATTTTATGAACCACTCCAATTTGGTGGTAGGGTGGATATAAACTTTTCATTGGGCATGGTTGAATCTTAGGGGCATATGGCACAACCAGATTCACTGATTGATTTCTTCTAGAACAATCTCGTGAAGGGGGATCTCTTAGATGTTAATTTTATCAAATCTAGCCCGACTTGGAGAAATAAGTGAACAGGAGAAGCAAGGGTGGCAAATAGATTGGATAGGTTTTCACTAAAGGAGGAATTGGTTAATATCATTCCTTTTTTAAAACAATGGGTTGGGACGGGTGGAGAGTCATATCACTTCCCCATCATACTAGAGCTAAAAGGGACCAATAGGAATACTAGCTCACCTTTTAAATTTAATCCAATTTGGCTTAAGGACCCTATTTATAATAATATTTTCAATACAACTTGGAATCACCGAGCTACTGATCAAGGTGGATCAATGGCTCAGAGCTTTATGGGAAATATAAAATAATGAAACATACCACAATCAATTAGGCAAAGGAAAAGAGGTCAAGGGAAGAAGTTGATCTTAAAACCATTAATGAAGCCCTTCAAAAATTAGAAAGTATAGAGAAGGATGGATATGATACAGAGGAGAAAAAAGAGAGAATAAAACTATTGGAATCCTCTAAAACAAATACATTATTTTATTTTAAAGAACAATGGAGACTTAAGAGCAGAGCAATTTGGCTTGTAGTAGGGGATGAAAACTCCAAGTTCTTCCAAAATTATGCAAAGGGCCAGAAAAATGCCAATACAATTTGGGAGATTTTTGGAACAAGGTCTCCTACATGAGCTGTGAAACTGGTCCATTTTGTATATTTTTTATTATATTTAGTCTAACGCAAGGATTTTGGGGTGGGTCAAAGCCCCGCATGCATTGTAAATGGGTCAAGGGTAGACCAAGAGTCCGCAAACCACGGTTTGCGGACCATTGGATGCGTAGGTTAAAATAGTATAAGTAGTTGAACATTTTTGAGTTGTAAGACAGATTTGGAATAGAGATTGATGCTAAGTGCGTACTGTTAGATCTGGGATTGGGTTATTGGATTAGGTCTCCTGCTGGCTCTATGCACGGAGATCCTTTGTCCAGCTGTGTGTGGACCCTGCTACTATGTGCGTAGGTGGGTTTTTGGGGGTATGTAAGAGACTTTTGATAAGAAATATATGTGAAGTATTGTGGATATCTGATGTTGTTTGATCTATCTCTTTATGGTTATTAAGGACTCAAATTATATGTGATTCTGTTACAAGCTGTGAATGATATGTGTTTACGAGCTGCGAATTATTTGTGTTATGATAACTGTATCTGCAATATGATTAAGTCTGTTGCGAATATATTGTTTATGCTTATACTTGATTGTCCACACGTGGATGCGAGCCTGTTATATAAATCTGGTAAAATTGTACTCTGGTTAATCATTGAAAGTCCTGTGAACGACCTATGACTGTGTAGATCTGACAGTTGCCAAACAGTTCGACTTACCTGCTCTCTCTCTCTCTCAGGGTGCAGAAACCTGGTTCCAGCACCCACCCATACTGCTTCGGGTGAGACTTTGGCCTGCGCAAGCAGGTCACTGCTGAAAGGGCCAGTAGTATAGGGGTTTGTTGGCAAACCTTAACCTCTAAACTTGGATCAGGACCCCTCACGCCAACAAATGGTTCAGTTTCCAGGACTTGGAGAATTTTGAGAGAGGGATCAGGTAATGCCAAGGCCGTACTGGAAACCTGAAAGAAAATAAATTGATGAATGGTTCGAACGATAAGTTCAGGAATTCGCAGTGAAAGAAAACCGCAGTAGGATGTTGACCACCGAAGAGTGGAAAAATAGGTATATTTTCATAGAAATCTACAATATCTTCTTCGTAACTATTGCGATCGAGCTCCAGGAGTGGCTTGCAAGGTTGGTCGAATTTCAGAAGTGTTGGAAGGACGAGCGGGTCACACAGTGGACCCCAGAATTGATCCAGCAGTTAGAGAAGGCAGATAACACCATCACTCACACTGTATATCACGAGGTGGACAGCATGCTAGAATGATTCGCGACGAAATTTTCCATCGATAAATTCGTCTCCTACTCCAAAGAAGAGCAAAGATTCTTCAAGGGATTTAGGGGTAAGTTCCTGAAGACTTTACCATTGCTGATCAAGATATTACTGTGCGAAAAAAGTATTATGTGTAGCCACACCGAGTGAATGACCGCTGATCTGGACGGAAGTATGACGCGAAGCGGCAAATACTATCGGACCAACCTAGAAGGAGGTAGATCTGTCTACAACTCGATAAGAGAAGCAATTGCGTAGAGTCCTCCAGCCACACCACTTTCAAACCAGCATAGGGGTAAGAATTTACCTACACCTCCACCACTAGAAGACGACATCGCTGCGCACATGGAATTGCCTACCTTTAAGGGTGTGGGAGATGAGGACATGGAGCAGTTCTGTTTTGTCACAGAATCGGTATGGACTGCGCAGAATGTAGCTAGTGACGCGGTGAAGAGGGCACAGTTTTCCCTTTCTTTTGAAGGAAGAGCTTTGGATTGGTACATGGGATACATTGGACAGCATGCAAACTCAACCATTTAAGAGGTAAAGGACGCCTTAAAACAACAGTTCAAGAAGCCTAAGTCCTATTTTCAATTAGTGGTCGATCTAAAGGATTTCAAGCAAGGGCCTTCTGAATCTGTATGGGAGGTCGATCAATGGCTAAATAAGGTGATCAGGGAAGGAGGATTTCAGTACGATGACAAACAGCACACGAAGTGGTTCATTGCTATGTTGTTGCCTCACCTGTGCGTACCTATGGGTCACCAAACTTTCGAATCACCAGAAAAAGCCCTGGAGGTCGCTATGAAGTTAGAAGTTGCACCCAGAGAATATGCCCAGCTAGGCGTCCAGCAGATCCAAGGACAACTAGAGGCGATGCACATGGAGATCCAGAACCTGCGGAAGGAGGGAGGCGCATAGGCTAGCCCAGAAAGATGGTGCATACGTTGCAGGACGAATGGTCACACCAAGGATAACTGCCCGTTGTTAACAGACTACATGTAAGCTGGGGGACCTAGTCTGATGCACCCTAGGGAAGTGGCACGACCAAGTGGGTCGACACTATGGTGCAATGATTGTCGTGTTGTAGGGCTGCACGACACGAACCACTATCCCCGCCTTGCTGCGTATGTCCCAGAAGTAAAACAGCAATGGTGCAGGTTCTGCAGGTCGATAGGACATGATGAACAGAACTGCCAGACATATGATTTGATGATCGATAGAGGGAATCTCTATAGGGTGCAGTCGGACCCATCCTCACCCAGATCCCTCTCGAGCACAGGGGGTTCCCCAGCAAGGGGAAGGGGAGGTGAAAGAGGTCGAAGCACAGGTTGGGGACGAGGGCAAATCATCTTTTATTACTGTGGAGAGGTAGGGCACTTTGCCAGGGACTGTCCAAATCCCACAAGACAGACCTACCGGTATTGTAGGCAGATGGACCATGCGACTGAGGATTGTCCAGCCTTGATAGAAAAGATGCAGGAAAAGCAGCCGACACCTACGCAGAATGTGCAGAGGGTTAAGGTCGAACTATGAGACAAAGATCCAAGCATAAATTTCGTAACACGCAATGGGATGGCCACCGGGGGGCCTGGGGAGAAAAATACAACCGAGCCTCTGATCCGACCAGTAGTTGGTAAACAGGAAGAATTGGATCTAAAGAAGGAGAAAGAAACATTTTATCGCAGCTTGCAAGGACTTTTCCGAGGCAGAGGCATCTACTTCACAGCCACCTAAGGACCTCAAGGCAGATGAGGAGGTCAAACACCTTTTTACAAGCATGTATCAAGCTGCTACGCAACCCGAGGGCTATGGAAAATCGTCAAGCATTGATAGATAGTTGCGCAACACGACCTATCCTCCCTTCGAAAGTCAAGGATGTACACAAACTCTATAGGTATAAGAAACGCACCGGCAGGGAAATGTGGTTGACTGCGCAGATTGGTGATTACGAGATGGATCAGGCTATTTTGGACCTAGGATCGAATGTGAATGTATTACCTAAACAAACTTGGCAATGAATGCGGGAACCTAAGTTGGAATGGTCCACTATCCAGCTACGTATGGCCAATCAATAGAATATCATTCCATTGGGAAGACTATCGAAGATTGTGGTGGATATCACAGGGGTTAAGGTTCGGGCTGACTTTGAAGTAATTCAGATTTTCGAAGATGCGGACCCCTACCCTACGCTCTTAGGCTTGGATTGGGCCATCGATATGGGAGGCATCATTAACTTAAAGAAGAGAAGCATGGTATTCGAGAATAACAGTACGAGGGTAATAGTACCATTAGATCTAGTGAAGGGTGAACAATACACAGAACCAGTGCATGACGAAGAGGATGTAGATCATATCTATAAGTTGACTGCATGAGACGAAGACTGGATCAACCCCACGGTGGAGGGGGTACTCTGATGGGAAAAGGACAGCGAATGTTTCTCTGACTGTAATGGGGAGATGGAAAATTGGCAAAACTAGTTACATGATGTCTCTGCACTGAGATGTCTTCGGATCACGAAGAACTTCCACTACATCTCCTCAGAGGTAAGAGATCTACCTTATTTCGATGGTTCTAGTAATGTGAGGGACTTTCTGCAGGCATTTGAAGCCGAGGTTTCCAGGGAACAACTGTTATGGGCCCTTAACCTAGCAATGTGTGCAACCCTTGCACGATGGGGGGAGACGCATAAGGAAGTGTTCTCGACATGGGAGGATTGTCGGGGCAGGATGTTCTTGCGATTTGAGGCCCCAGCGGAGGTACGGGTCAAGCTGTTCCTTGGCCTAGGGGATCCGCATGAACACGTGGTTGCATGGATGGAGGCATGTGATGACCGAACTACATGAGAGTGGGTTCACTTATTCATTCATGCGTTGGGTTCAATCCCCACTGCCTGGTACCTAGATGTGGAGCTACATCAGCACACCTTCCACTGGGAAACTTTGAAGAATGACTTTATAGGAACATTTGGATTGATAGGGGGTTCTGAGGCGCTTGACGAAGCTCTGCAGGACATAGATACGTTTGTGTTTGGCAAGACCATCTCTTCTACAGTATTCGGAATGCCGACATGGGAAACACAGATCCAGGATATTGTCAACTTCTGCAGCTTGGCAAGTGAGGAAGGTGAAGATGATCTGCGGTCTGTCTCTATCCCGGACTTAGAAGGGGACCGCGTCGTTGAAGGACCACCATTGAAGGAAGTGGATGTCACTAAGCCTCTCAAATTGCACAAAGTAAACATTGGGATGAAAGAGCACCCTAAATTGGCTAAGATCGGGGACTACTGGGATGAGAATGAGGTAGGTAAAGTGGCTGAATTACTTACAGAATATCAGGACTTGTTCCCTACAAAATTTTCTGAGCTAAAGGGGATCACAGGGGACTTAGGTGTCATGCATATCACTCTCAAACCTGATGCGCGGCCCATAAAGCAGCGACCTTATAGGTTGAACCCAAAATATAAGCAGAAGGTCAAGGAGGAACTCGATAAAATGCTTGCTGCAAGAATCATTGAACCTATTGAAAAATCAGACTGGGTCAGTCCAATGGTGGTTCAGGGGAAAAAAACTAAGGGAGAGATTTGAATCTGTGTGGACCTACGAAAGTTAAATGATACCTGCCTTCATGATCCATTCCCAAAGCCATTCTTAGACGAAATATTAGACAGTATGGGAGGACAGGAAGCATACTCTTTCACGGATGAGTTCTCAAGATACCATCAAATAAGAATCGCACCTGAGGACTACAGCAAAACCACGTTCACCACTGAGTGGGGATCTTTTCAGTATATTGTCATGTCGTTTGGACTCAAAAACGCCCCTGCGATCTTCTCTCGGGTCGTTATCACAGTGTTCAAAGAATTCATTCACTAGTTCCTTGAGGTGTATTTCGATGATTGGACTATCTTCGGCCTAGTCAAGACACACGTCTCAAACCTGCCCATGATGTTGGATGCCTTCCGGAAACACCAAATTTCCCTAAATATCAAGAAGTGTATCTTCTGCGTACCCTTCGGAATCTTGCTCGGTCACATAGTTTGTCGGTAAGGACTAATGATAGATCCTGCCAAAATCGCAATTATCATAAATTTTCCAATACCAACCATGGAGAAACAGTTGCGCTCGATCCTTGGACACACGGGCTACCACAGGAAATTCATTCAAGGCTATGCGCTGATTACTGCCCCTATGTAAAAATTGCTCAAAAAGGATTTTTCGTTCTTTTGGAATGACGAATGCCAAAAGAGCTTTGAGCTATTAAAGGAAAATATGGTCTCGGCACCTATTCTCATCTTTCCGGATTGGGAGAAAGTATTTCATGTTCATGTCGATGCGTCAGGCATTACTCTCGGGGTTTTCCTTACGCAACCAGGGGAAGGAGATATTGACCATCCGGATGCCTTCGCAAGTAGGAAGATCTCTGGCGTGGAACGCAACTACTCCGCCACCGAGCGGTAGGGATTGGCCATGGTTTACGCGTTGAAGAAATATTGGCATTACTTGCTAGGAGGGCACTTCAAAATGTTCATAGACCATTCATCTTTAAAATACCTGGTTAATAATCCTGTGTTGGGGGGAAAATATGCTAGTGGCTACTGCTATTTTAGGAGTATGACTTTGAAATCATAGTCAAGTTGGGCAAGTTGAATGCTCAGCTGGACCACTTGTCCCAAATAGAGAGTGGCAAGGAGCCAACTGACATGGAAGCCGGATTTCCTAGTGCACAGCTATTTGCTATCAAGGTAGTAGATGCACACTTCGCTGATATCATTCAGTTCTTGACTACTGGGATGGCACCTACAGAGTACTTTGTACAGCGAAAAAAAGAGTTAGTCACCTAGGCAGCAGACTTTACCATCATCGCAGGACAATTATATAAGATGGGGGAAAATGAAGTATTATGGCGATATGTTTTAGAGCACGAAAGGCATGCTGTCTTGACTGACGCTCATGACGAAGTAGCATGCGGTCACTACGCAAGGAAAGCAACAGCGAAGAAGATCTTGAGGGCTGGGTTATAGTGGCCAACCCTGCATACTGATGCCCACGACTATTATAAAGCTTGTGATATGTGTCAGTGAACAGGGAGGCCATCCCATAGAGATGAAATTCCCCTTCAACCACAAATGGCCCTACAAGCATTTGATAAGTGGGATATCGACTTCATCGGGCCTATCAACCCCCCAGGGAAAAAGACGGGTGCGCGCTACATTATTACGGCCACCGACTATGTAACCAGGTGGGCGGAAGTGCAAGAAGTAAAGGATTGTACTTCGGATACCGCTGCGAATTTCATCTTTGAACAAATCCTGACCAGGTTTGGATGTCCGAAGATTCTCATGAGTGACAGAGGTACGCACTTAAACAATCCGAGCTTTGATTGAGGAATTCCGGATCCATCATGCGAAGAGCACGCCATATCACCCCTAGGCCAACAATGCGGATGAAGCTTTTAATAAAATCTTAGAGCACGCGCTGACCAAGGTATGCAATGCTGATCGCAGCGATTGGGACGTGCACATCCCGTCGATCCTTTGGGCCTATCAAACAACCTGCAAGAATTTAACTGGAAAGACCACATTCAGGATGGTTTATGGTAAAGAAGTTGTTATGCCCATGGAGTATATTGTTCCTAGTCTGCGTATCACAGCATTTACAAACATGGCAGAACCAGACGTCATGGAAGAGCGATTAGCGCAACTTATGGTTTTGGAGGAAGATCGATTTATTGCGAATTTCCATCAGCAAGTCCAGAAGGGCCGCGTTAAAGCTTGGCATGACCGACACATTTGCCAAAATAATTTCGCAAAAGGCCAATTGGTCCTCTTGTACGATAGCTAGTTTACAAAGCATCCTGGGAAGTTCCGGCAGCATTGACTCGGTCCGTACACACTTAAGCAGATCACGGATGGCGGAGTGGTTATACTTGCTACCCTGCATGGAGATATGCTCCCCGGCTACATCAATGGTAGCTGGCTCAAACCATATCGGATCAAATGACTCTATGGCCGGAGTAGCCATACAAGTGTAGGAGGAGACCCCACCACCACAGTGACTCAGGACGAGTCACAAGATTGTGTTGGGGGACTGTTGGAACAAGGTCTCCTAAAGGAGCTACGAAATTGGTCCATTTTGTATATTTTTTATTATATTTAGTCTAATGCAGGGGTTTTGGGGTGGGTCAAAGCCCCTAATGCATTATAAATGGGTAAAGGGTAGACCAAGAGTCTGCAAACCCCGGTTTACGGACCATTGGATGCGTAGGATAAAACAGAATAAGTAGTTGAACCTTTTTAAGTTGTAAGACAGATCTAGAATAGAGATTGATGCTAAGTGTGAACTGTTAGATCTGGGATTGGGTTATTGGGTTAGGAATCATGTTGGATGTGTGCGCGGAGATATTTTGTCCGGCTATGTGCGGACCCTGCTGTTATGTGCACAGGTGGGTTTTTGGGGGTATGTAAGAGACTTTTGATAAGTAATATATGCGAAGTATTGTGGATATCTGATGTTTTTTGATCTATTTGGTTATGGTTATTGAGGACTCAAATTATATGTGATTCTATTACAAGGTGCAAATGATATGTGTTTATGAGCTGCGAATTATCTGTGTTATGATAACTGTATCTACAATCTGATTAATTCTGTTGCGAATATATTGTTTATGCTTATACTTAGATGTCTGCACGTGGATGCGAACCCGTTATATAAATCTAGTAAAATTGTACTCTTGTTAATCATTGAAAGTCCTGTGAATGACCTCTAACTGTGTAGATCTGTTAGTTTCTGAACGGTTCGACTTACCTGCTCTCTCTCTCAGGGTGCGGAAACCTAGTTCCAGCACACACCCATACTGCTTCGGGTGAGACTTTGGCCTACGCAAGAATATCACTACCGAAAGGGCCAGTAGTATAGGGGTTTGTTGGCAAACCTTAACCTCCGAACCTATGTCAGGACCCCTCACACCAATAGAGATGGATCAAGCAGATGGAGGAACTGCAAAATCATTTGAGGAGTTGGCTTCAATGGGAATATATCACTTCAAAGGATTGTTTAGATATCTGGAGGTAGAATCTATAGCAGAAGTCATTCAGGTGGCGTAATTGTTCCCAATATACGTGGAGGAAGAAGAAAATTAAATGATCATGGCTCCTCTCACTAAATGGAAGTTAAAGGAGTCATAAAATCAATGCAGAAAGACAAAATATCAGGGTTGGATGGCTAGACGGTGTATTTTTATCTTCATTTTTTCGAGACCATTGGGGATGAGCTCACATGGGTGGTGGAAGAATCAAGGATCGCGGGGTTTGTATACAAGACTTTAAACTCTACTTTTTTGGCTCTAATTCAAAGAAAAAAATGCTCCCTCAAGTTTTTAAGATTTTGGGCACATATCCCTTTGCAATTTCCTCTATAAAATTATTTCAAAGATCATAGCCTCTCATCTGAAACTTATACTCTCAAGGAACATTTCTAAGGAAAAAATTTGGTTCTTGGATGGTAGGCATATCCATCAAGCGATAGGAGTGGCGTAGGAAAATATGCATAGCATTAAGAGGAGAAAAATAAAAGTATGATAATTAAAATAGACCTCTCAAAGGGATATGATAGAATAAGTTGGTTATATCCATGCCTCCATCTTACTCATTTGGGCTTAGGAATTAGTTTCATCAACTGGATAATGACATGTATATCAAATGTTTCATTTGTTGTTCTTATCAGTGGCTCGGCTTCTTCTTATTTTCATAGTTAGATGGGACTCATACAGGGGTGTCCTTTTTCCCCGCTCCTCTTTTTATTGGTAGCCGAAGGCCTTAGTCAGTTGGTCCTAGCTGCTTAGCATAGAGGTGAGGTAAAAGGGATTAAAGTAGTTGTCAATATTTTTATCACAAATTTTTTTTTGTAAACGATATCACCTTGTTTAGTGATGGGTCTCAAGGGGATATACAACATCTGAAACATTCTCTTGATTTATTTCTCAAAGTTATAGAAATGTGCATCAATGTAGAGAAATATATAGTTTCACATGAGGGGTTTTCGATGGCAGAATTAAAACTTGTGCTTTTTATTATCTCCTTTGAATCTAAATATATGAAGGACAACTTCAAATATCTGGGCTTTCATCTTAAACATGATACCTACAAAAAAATTGATTGTTAATTGTTGTTTTCCAAAGTGGAAAAGCGTATTAACCACTGAATTTTCAAGTGTTTGTCGAGAGCAGGCAGATTGGTGTTAATCAAGTCGGTACTTGATTCCATTCCAATGTACTAGATAGCACTCACTTGGGTCCCAAAAGGTATTATGTCCCAGATCAAGAATTTTTGTGGTAATTTTGTATGGGCAAGATCAAAGGAGGAGGCAGTCCTTCCATGGATTTCTTGGGACAGGGTGGCTCTCCCTAAGGCATGGGGAGGATAGGGAATCAAGAACTTCCCTTTGTTTGCATATTCCCTGGAAGCTAAATCTAGGTGGTGCATCTTAACTAAGGAAAACCTATGGACTTCTATGGTAAAGAGGAAATATATTGACCTGGTTCCTCTAAATGAATGGATGAGAAGGCCATATAAGAAACTAAAAATGCATCTGCAATATCAAAGGTCACCTTAGAGTCATTTGGAATTATAGAAGAAATACTTTCTTGGCATATTGGGAATGGATAAAATATCAGGATTGGGACGGACTTGTGGGTGGGATGTGGTGAAGACTATGCCCTACCTCGAGATCTAGTGGACTATCTCAATAACCATGGTTACACTTACCTGAATCAAATCATGATGGTTGAATCTTCATCATATTGGCATAAATTTTGAAAATCGGTCAAGGATATCCATATTGAGGCAGTTTGGAGAGCTTCTTGACTGAACTATACCAATGAGCTACAGCACACGAATGTGTGGATAAGGGATTGTCCTAATTTTCTCAGGTGGGTGCGAGCACAAATAGGCTTATATTCACCTAAGTTTGGTTACAATTATCAAATGTACAAGAGAGGTCAAGGGGTATAGGAATGGGGGTGAAAGCCTTTGTGGAAATTAAAATTCCCAGCTAAGTCAAGGTTGTTCTTCTGGTGCCTTCAAAAAAAAAAAAGTACCCACCTAGGATCATCTCCAAAAAAGGAACAAGAATGGGACTGGTTGATGTATTTTGTGCAAAAAATTTGAGGAATCAGTGATCCTCTTATTCTTGCAATGCCCTTTTAGCCTCAAAATTTGGGAGGCCACTCTGAGTCTTCTAGGGGTTAGACAAAGATGGAATGGCTCAGATACATTGAAGCATGGAAAAAATAGTGGTACCTAGCCCATGACGAACACCTAATAAACTTACCACCAATTATTTCATGGGGAATTTGGATAACAAGGAATAAAGGAATTTTTCAAGACCGCACTCCAACTCCTTCACCTATTGCAGTGGAATGCGCGACATTTTTTTCCTTAATACCTAAGACCCCACAAAAACAGACTACTCGGACCATAAGAGAATAAATTATCAGACCCAACATTCCTTAGGCATATTTCGATGGAGCATATGATGCTCAGAATAGATGTGGGGAAGCTTTGGTTATTCACATAAATGAACACAAACGCTTCAAAGCTTCAGTGGGCCTTAGATAGGGAACAAATAATTTTGCAAATATCCAATCATTGAAAATATTAATGTGTTGGATTTGAGAAATGGGGATTCTTTCCATTCAAATATTTGGTGACTCTTTAAATGTTGTTAACTGGTCTAATGAAGTGCAGAGATGTCAAAACTACATTTTGATTCCATTCATAGAAGAAATATTACATTTAAAATTGGTTTTTGATTCTATATCTTGTTTCCACATATACAGGGAACATAACAAAGAAGCATACCTCCTTTATAAGGAGGGTCTACAATAGATTGTGGATGCATGGTACATAACAGAAGAAGAAGAGGGGAGGTTATGTGTGTCGGGCCAACGACCTTACATCAAATGATCCTTCTCTTTTGTTATGTTTTGTCTCGCATATGCTTATACTTTTCCCTTTATCTATTGGTTCTTCTTATCATTCTTCGGCATACTTATGCTTTATATTGTCCATAATTCAACAACTTTTATTTTTGGTTGATTATTGTACACAGTGGTTCTATAGACCTGGAAACTTTGATGTATGGGTCGTTTTCTCCTTAATGGGTAGGCCCAAATATGATATTTTGTTGTATCTTGCTAAACTGACCATGATTAGCGTAATTTTTATTTTTGTTGGTTCTCAGTTCTATTAGTGTTATTTTCTTTGTAAGTAGGATCACAGTTTCAAGAATGATTTTTTCATCAACTACTATAACTTTTTATTGTCTTAATAAAAAGTTCGATTTTTTCCTTGGAAAAAAATGTAAAACATGTCGATAATTTGAAAAACAAATTGAAAAAAAACTTTTCATATATATCACTACTTACCTCATGTATTTCCCAAGATCGTATAGGTATAACATGCTATAACAATACCCCCGATCAGGGTGTACACATGCAATCATGAAGTGGGGAGGCGGCAACTTGGCAAGCGCTCCCATAAATGATAATTAAGACCACTTAATATGAACTGTCAGACCAGCGGAGTGGAGTGTGTGAGCGCCGGCAAAGGAATGATGGTGCATGATGGACAGGGTGTTTGGGAGGCCAGCGGAAAAGCAGTTGTGAACTTGGTAAGTCATTTAACCCCGCCCCTTCAATCTTGCAAGCATTATCCATTGCATGCGAGAGACTGGAGGTGGCAGCGAAGGCGAACTACAGCTCTTCACCCAGGATATAGCTTGACTCTGTCCGGGTATTTTTTTACGATAATCTCAGCTCTAATGATGTTATATGTAGAAGATATGGTCTATAGTCATGATGGTAGTTTAGATTTTATGCCGTTTGTAAAGTGTCTGGAACCAGAATCGAATCCGGTCCCTCCTTGTTTCCGTGACCCTTGTTACTCCTCTGCACCCGATACAAGCTCTGTTCGAATGTATGGGAGTAAAACCCCCAATTATATGTGTTATCAGTGCGACAGCCAGGTTTTGATAGGGAGTCATTTCCCAAACAGCAATCCCCCTGTTTCTAATTCTGGTAGAATCTATGGTAATATGAGGAGTCATACCATTAACAGTAGGCTAGAATTCCTCAGCCAGACTCATGGCCTCATCTATTTACTTGTAGAGAAACCCTGCCATACAATGTTATTTCTTTTTCTGGGTGTAGCAAATCCAAATTGCAAGGGTGTTAATGTTTATAATATGAAGGGGAAGACAGAGCGGTTATGGTCAGTAGGTAGTCTTCCTGAGCAGTGTTTGCGCTTGTCTGTGTCGAGAAACCAAAACTTGTTTTATCCTGAGGAAAATGTGCAGAGTCAAACCAAATCCCGTGATAGGAACTCTCCCAGTTATCACAGGAAGCATAAGAATAAAAAGCTGGCCGAATCTCGACCTCATCTCTTGTTTCAGTGGTATAATAATGATAAGAGAAAGAGGCGTTTACTCAGATCAGACAATCAAACTCTCAAGGGCACCGTAAGGTGCATGCTTTGTTTTAATACTCTTTCTTACTCTGTTCACTTCTGTATGCCAGTGTTTGTTCAAAAACCCCACCCAGCAATGGGGAAGCGACATAACAGGGCAGTCATTGACAAAGGAAAGCAGCCTGCTCAATCTGAACCAGCTCCTAAGAAAGGGGGTCGGAAAACGTATTTGGAACATCTGGGAACACTGGCAGTTAATTATGTCATTGGAAATCCCTCTGTAGTTAGAAATGATATTCGTGGATGGGAAAAAGAAATTCAGTAGGAACCAGAAGATAATGAGACAGAGGAAGAGATCCTCGATTTCATTACTGATCCAGGTCATACACGAGGCAGGCTTACATTGTTTAATCAGACAGTCCATACTTATTGGATTGTAAAATGTTTGATAGCAAAAGCAATACAGAGTAATCATCCAGTTCAAGCAAAGACTGAAGCAATGCAGCCAGACCTTCGTACCCAAGCTCAACTCTTGGAGATTCAGGACAACCAGCAACATATAAAGATCACACAATACCAGACTACAGATAGAGTTAGCAGACTAGATGAAAAAGTGGGGCGCATGGAGAAAATCCTCCAGAAGATTCTTCAACAAATCAATCAAGCAAAAATGCCAGGGTCTAATGTCAAATACCCTGCTCCAGTCTCCTCATCTGAGGGCTAGAAGATTGTCTTGTTAGATTTGATGGTTTTTTGCTAGTTTTGAACTTTTAAAGACTGTTATGTTTGTACATATTAAAGTAGTGAAACAGGTAGTGCAAGAAAATTATAGACGTAAGAGACAATTTTAGTATTGGGATGCAAATCATGTTTTTAGATGGCCAACAAACCTGGTTTCCCTCTCGGGCAGGTTGAGGCCAAAGAATGACTTTATATTTTTTGTAACCTGTCTTTAAATATAAATAGAAATGGCAAGGTTCCACCGAATTCACAAAAAAAAAAACATGCTATAACAATAGAAATGAATCATTATTTTCTTAATTCAAAGAAGACCAAATATAGAAATATATATACAAAATAATTACCTTAATGAAGGTAAGACAATCATGCGTTTTTACCCCACCAAATTCACCTTTCTTTGTTAATATATTATTTATGTTTGAATAAAAACATGTGGGAAATTTAATTCTTCGAATTACCTCTTTTACATCATTTTTTTTTTTTTTGTTAATAAACATGGAAGGTTATTTATGTCTATTAGAAAATTATATATTACATAGCAATGCAACACATAAAATATGTGGAAAACACAAGCACACAAAACACATAAAACCAGAGAGACACAGATATACGTGGTTCACCCAATTTGGGCTACGTCCACCCCGAACAGCCAATCCTTCCTTTCTATTATCCAGCAAAATGAAGAGACACAACCTACAACAAATCCATTGTAATATCCTATGTTCTCTCTCGCAGTCTCTCTATCAGTTTCTCACTCAGATAATACACCTACAATACACATCCGCAATACAATACCCTCATACAAAGCGAGGGGTTGCCTTCTAGGGAAAAAAACCATAAACTAAACATAACTTCTACTATCATATCATTTGCCTAATGAATGGCCCAGATTGACTAGAAATTAATATACTTTTACAAGGAAATTTTACATCTGTTTTTAGCTTCGGGGGCGCTGCCCCGGAACCCCCCGCCAGGGGGGGGCTCCATAAAGTCGCAACCACCCCCCCTGGACCCCCCAGGCAGCGTTTAATTATGGGCGGTGTTGCCGCCCCATTAAGGTACAGCAGTCCAACACTGTGATACAAAATAAACAAGATAATCAGGCTCCACACCAAACAATCTCCCACTTGGAGACTGATTGTAGCTACTCCACCGCTACTTCATTTGCTGGACAATGAATCCACTTTGGACCTGGTTGTTTCTCATCTTCATCATCATACTTGAAGACCAATTGAAACTGATCATATTCTCAGTTTCTCCCTAGTTACAGCTTTTGTTAGCATATATGTAGGATTCTGGCTAGTGTGTATCTTTTCCAGCTTCAATTGTCTATCTTCCAACATTGACCGTATGAAATGGTACTTGAGTTGTATGTGTTTAGTCTTGGAATGAAATTTTGAGTTCTTTGCAAGATGAATGGAACTTTGGCTATCACTATATAATGTTCCCATATCATGCTTCTTACCTAATTCATCCATAAAACTTTGTAACCAAATCATTTCCTTACTAGCCTCTATAGCAGCAACATACCCTGCTTCTGTTGTAGAAATTGCAACAACACTTTGGATTTTTGAAACCCAACTAACAGTTGTTCCACCTACAGTAAATACATACCCTGTAGTTATCCTCATGTTATCTCTGTCACCTGCCATATCTGCATCAACATATCCCTTTAGAGAAATGTTTGAACCACCAAAGCATAATGCTTGATTTGTGGTACCTCTCAAATATATGAGAATCCATTTCACTGCATCCAATGTTCTTTTCCTGGATTGTTCATGTACCTGCTTACAACTCCCACTGCATGTGCAATATCAGGCCTTGTGCAGACCATTGCATACATTAAGCTTCCAACTGATGATGCATATGGAACTTTAGACATATAATCCATTTGCTCTTGGGTCTTGGGGCACATCTCCTTACTAAGTTTGAAATGGCTAGCAAAAGGTGTACTAAATGGTTTTGAATTCTGCATATTAAATCTTTTCAACACCTTTTGTATGTACTCATTCTGAGACAGTGTTAATTTGTGATTTTTCTTGTCTCTATTTAATTTCATACCAAGGATTTGTTTTGCAGCTCCCAAATCCTTCATTGCAAATGAATTTGCCAATTTTATTTTGAGCACATTTATTTCCTGCATGTTAGACCCTGCAACAAGCATGTCATCTACATACAATAAAAATATAATATAGCTGCCATCATTTTGCCTTTTTAGATAAACACAATGATCAGAGTGACATCTAGTATAACCTTGTTCAGACATAAACTTGTCAAATTTTAGATACCACTTCCTTGGAGCTTGTTTTAAGCCATACAAGCTCTTCTTTAACCTGCACACCAATTTTTCTTTCCCTTTTACCTCATATCCTTCTGGTTGCTGCATGTATATCTCTTCCTCCAAATCTCCATGGATAAATGTTGTCTTTACATCTAACTGTTCAAGATGTAAATCTTCCACTGCTAAAAGACTTAAGATAGTTCTGATTGAATTCATCTTAACAACAGGAGAAAATATTTCATCAAAATCAATACCTTTCTTCTGTGCAAACCCCTTCACCACAAGTCTAGCTTTGTACCTCTTTTTTCCTCCATCTTCTTCCTTCAGCCTGTAAACCCATTTATTCTGCAATGCAGTTTTACCTGCAGGCAACCTAACTAAGTCCCAAGTCTGGTTATGCATTAAGGAGTCCATCTCTTCTTCCATGGCTAGCTCCCACTTCTTCCTGCTTTCAACCTGCATTGCTTCTTCATAACATTCAGGTTCACCAGAATCAGTCAACAATAAATAATATAATGAATGAGAGTATCGTTCAGGGGGTCTACTTATCCTGGTAGATCTTCTAACACCACTTTCAGGTGTTTGAGGTGCCTGTTGCTGTTGTGGTGGTTGCTGCTGCTGTGGTTGTTGATTATTATTATTTTTAGGCACCTTTACTTTTTCAGTTATCTCATCAAGAACCGTGTATTCCTTGCTTTATTTTTCCTGTTTCTTTTCTTGCAACTGATTCTTATACAAGAACTTTTCATTGAATATTACATCTCTGCTCCTAATGATTTTGTGATTTTCATAATCATATAAGCGATAACCAAAATCATTAACACCATATCCAATAAAGGTACATTTCTTTGATTTTGCCTCAAGCTTTGTTCTATTTTCTTTATTAATATGGACAAAGGCCTCACAACCAAAAGGCTTTAAAAAATATTAGTTTACCTTTTTACTTTTCCACGCTTCCTCTGGAATACCACCATCTAAGGAACTTTAAGGCCCTCTTTTTATTATATAAACAATAGTATCTACATCATCTGCCCAAAATTGTAAAGGCAATCCTGCATGAAATCTCATGCACCTTGCACACTCCATGATTGTTCTGTTCATCCATTCTAACACACCATTTTCTTGTGGTGTTCTTAGGACTGTCTTGTCTCTGCGAATTCCATGCTCTGAACAGTACCTATCAAACTCTTTGTTGTAATATTCACCTCCATAGTTTGATTTGAGACCCTTCAACTTCTTTCCTATCTCAATCTCAACCAAAGCTTTCCATTTCTTGAAATTATCAAATACATCATATTTATTCTGAATACAATAAATCCAAGTTTTTCTGGTGCATCATCAATAAAATTAACTTAATAACGAGAGACACCGAGAGATGATACCTAAGCACGTCCCCATATGTAATGTTCCAAAATTTTAGCCTCAAAGCTAAATGGAACATTAGAGTTAGCAGCAGCTCTAGCCGGTGAATAAATGGGTAGAAAAGCCCATAAGTCTCCTAAGGAGGATAAAAAAAACTCCAAGTGTGAAAGGGGGCACTCTTTATAGCTCAATAAAACACCTCCATGTGTGAACAGGGATAAAATCAAGTTGATTCAGTCCACTTTGACTAAGTCAACAGTGCAGTTGTGGAGGAGGAGGAATCCAAGAAGGGATAACGCAGTTTTGGAGGGAGATGTATCTTTGGATAGAGATGACCTAATTGAGTGGGGCCAAGGGCAAGCAAACTCATGTTTTATTTAAGGAAGAGGATGGCAGCATTATTCTTCAGGTCTTAGATTATTATTCTTGTCTACTTAGACTTTTGCTTCCTCTTTCTGTTTAGCAAGGTAGCAGTGTTGTTTAGCACCGGGTGTTCCTGAGTGGGAATCCCACCTCTCTCCTTGAGGAGCCTCATTAAAATAGTTTGCATTCATCATTCCACATCAGGTTTTCAGGCCAAGCTTTAGCCAACTTCATCAGCGCAGTTTTTGTCGGAGATTGTGTAGTGTTGTTGGGTGCAGCAGTGGAAGGGATTGGAATCCCGGTTCCTGAGCTAGTTTCTCATTGGAGGAAGGTTTTTTTCACTTGAGGGACCTATTTGGAGAGCTCCAGAGCCTATCTTAGATCTTTGGTATCAGACCACACATTTCCCCTACATTCCCAACGTTGTTCCAACTAGGGAATGCGTTATTTTTGGAGGCAGCTTCAGTGCATGGTATAGTGGCTCCATTGCAGTGTTTTCTTGTGATTTAGAGGTTCATTATTTCATGGGAGGAAGCCCTCAAGGGATCTGCATCATATCAGACATATTTCATCCTTCTACACTCTTATGCTTCAATGTTGCAGTGGTGATTCAGTAAATTTCTAAATATTACATTTTGTATGCAGAGTGTTTGACAAGAAACCCTTGCCGGGTTCTCTTGTGTTTTGTATAAGGAGACTAGATCTTTTTTCTCATATTTTCTAATTTAAAACCCTCTTTATACTGCGCAGTCAATTTTATGCACAAATCCTTGTGTTGCAGTATTTGGGGTTTTTAGTCATTTTTAGCTACACTAGTGTGGGAAGTCTGTTTAACCCACCTAGTTTGATTTGTTTTAGCTCTATTCTTGGATTTAGGTTGTATAATGACTAACCTACAAGATCCAAGAATCCATTCCATTATTTTATAGCACATATTTCTAAAAATGCATTTTTAGTGCATGCTTGCTAAGTTGTCCCGATTTTGGGATATTACAGTGGTATCAGAGCATAGTCTTGGCTCAGCCTGTGGATATTAGGCCATTACATTACAAAGGAAGGAGAGATGGACATAAACCAGAAGTTTTCAGTATGTGAAGGGAGAAGGGAAGACAAGCTTACAAAGCTTCTTCCAAAATCTATGCAGAGATTTCAAGGAGAGCTAAAGAAAATGAGATTGGATATGGGATCTCCAAAGGGAGTTGGATCTAGAGTAGAATCTAGATTTTCACATGGTGAGTGTGAGGATGCAGAGACACACCATGATGCACAGCACAGTCAAGTTCCCAGATCTATTTGGAGATGGATGGGAGGAGGAAGAATGCCTAAGAGAAGAACTCTTAGTGATTTGTTGCAGGTGTATGAATCTCAAACTAAGAGGTTTAGAGATCATACTGTTTTCCAAGAGTTTTGCAAGATCCAGGTGGAGAAGAGAAAGCAGCAGGATGCAGGTAGATTTCTTCTATCTACTTTTTCTGGATCACCTACATGTTCAGCTAGAGCTTGGGTGAAGGAGCTAGACTCCTATTTGCAGCTGCACCATATTTCTGAAGATGAAGCCATCAGAGTTGCAGCGCTGAATTTCAGAGGTAAGGCTCATGCATGGTGGATTTTTGAATCTTGTTCTTTGAAAAATGCAAACACTTCCTCTTATAAAAGATTCATAGAAACATTGGTGGGAAGGTTTGATGAGAAACTTCCTAAGACACATGAGCACAGAAAAGTTGAGAGAACAAAGCCCATGCATGTTATAGAGGAAACCCCACTTCAGAAAACCATGGGAGAATATGACATCTTGCATTACACATTGCCGGAAGCAAGACCTCCAGTTCATATTCTTGAACAAGAGGGCATGGGGATCTCCTTTTCACAGGAGGATTAAACTATTGAGATGTTGCCCATACACATTGAGGATGATGAGGGCAACAGCGTTGTCACATCTAGAGTACATACAGTACCTCATGCAGAGGGAGGAGGAGCACATGCTCCGATAGGAGGGATTCTTGTATTCTTACAAGCAGTTCCCCAGGATCTCATACATGGAGGTCCAAGCACAATCAGTGAGCAGCATGATTGTGAAGTATTGCAGCTGGAAGGAGGAGGTAGGGAGGAAGAGCAGCATCACTTGATGAGAGGTACACACCCTTCTCTATTTCAGAGAGCCAATGCAAGGAAGAGGCAGACTGATTTGCGCTATAAGGGCAGGGGCAAGGTTGCCCAACCATATGTGCAGTCTACTCTTAACATTGATGTCTCACTACATGGAGGCATTCCACCTGGGAGGCCACCTGATCTAGAGTTGATGGAAGACATCTTGTCTTTGGATTCACCACTCTTGGATTTTGGAGAGGTGAAGGGTTTGGAGGAGAACTTTGGCATGAGGGATGTCAAAGTAGTAGGCAGCAGCATAAGGGGAACTTCACATGCAAGATCACCAGCGCTATCTTTTGGGAGGATTGATCTTTATTGGAGATATCAGCTCTTAGTAGAGTACTCCAAGGATCTTGGTGCATGCATGGTCCTTGATGACCCAGATCTATATGATGAGTATATGGTGGATGACATGGTCATCTATTCACATGGCAGAGTCTTCTTGACTAGAGCTTCTAGTCTCAAGGAGAAGTTGCTACTTGCAGCACATGAGGACTTCCTTTCCATGCACTTTGAGGCATATTTCTATTTGATGGAGGAGTTCACTTGGGAGGGTATCCAACATGAAATATTTCAGCATATGGAGAGATGCATAGCCCGGATAATGACAAATAGGAGGTCACAGCCACTTCCCTACTCATTAGAGGTGAGGGAAAGATTCCAGTTGAGCCATTTCAGCTCAAGATCTCAAGTACATGATGGGGGAGGTATCATTTCATATTTTGTATTGTACTTATTTTACTTATTTGACCAACATGATGTAACAAGAAGAATCATCTCTTCTTGCATATTGTATGATGATGTACTTGAAACTACTTGTAGCATTGATTTTGGCTATCTTCTTGATGGTTTGTGGGGGAAGCCACATGATTCTTGGTGTGCACCATTGACACCATATTGTAACTTCATGTTTTCATCTTATGAGATGACTGTGGCAGCAAACAACTGGTTGGTAAAGCACCTGTTATTTCTTATTTTAATGCAGGCAAAGGATTCACTGCACTGGTTCCATGAGTGGGACTATGATTCACTCTCCGGTTGTCATTTGGAAACTTGTTCTCATTGTACTTTGCTTCCATATATTGCTGATATGTTTATGTTCATGGGGAGCTTTGTTTGGAGAGTGGGCTTGAGATTGAAGATGCCCATAGGGAGCATGATTCTCCCCACTTTATATGTTGTACATTACAGGAGGAACCATGGGCAAACCATGATTGCCTCATCACACTTTTTCTCTTCTTGTGGGAGGAACCACTTGGAGAACTTGAGGAGGCACTTCATGGTTGAATTATTTGATGAGGCATCATACAAGTTGACCATCATGATCTTACTCCGTGGCTTGTATGAGGGAGAGATGAGGGAGCAACAAGATTTTTTGTTGTTGTGGTTGCACTTGGGAGAGTATGGGTAGAATTATTCCCATACTTTTCATGAAATTTCTAGAGAGAAGGAAGGCACATTCTTGTACAAGGAGGCTACCCTTCAACATTGGAGGATCATGAGAGACTTCCATATAGGAAGAAGATCTTCTCACATAGCAACATGATGGTGGATGGCTTTGGCATATGGAATGTCAAAGGGAGGAGTCATGGAGCCTTATTTCTAAGGCCTACAGCGCTGTCACATGGGAGTGTGTTCTTATTGATGGAGTGTTCCAAGGAGTATATGTATCCCTTCTTCTTACAGATTTTTATGAGGGGATCCTCATGGGGGGACTTATACATGGACCTTACTTTTAGCCTACTCACCATGCATGGTAAGAAATACATTTTTGTACTTGTTGATTACTCCATTGAGTATTTGTATCTCTTCACCATATATGAGCAGTGCATTGCTCCACAAGGGAGCAAGAGTATTTATGGGTTTCATGGTCACTTTAGGGCCAATGTTTGTAATGATAGTAGCCCATCTATACATGACTTTGGGCAAGTGTATTGTTATTTTACCTATGTATAGCTGATAGACATTGATGCTTACTTCCCCATGTTGGAAGAGCAAACATACACAGCTTGTAACTTGTTGCAGAACCACTTGCCACATGACATTCTCCGACAACAGTTGGGAAGACTGTGTAATATCCACTTGGAGAACCTTTGGTACCATCCAAATTTGCACATAACTTTCAGAATTTTTCTTATTTGGATGTCAAATGGTTATGATGTTCCATTCATCTTGAATGGGATGGTTTGGGTTGGCATGTCCCATGATTTTGGAGGAAGAGTCCTTGGAGACTCAATCTTCTTCTTGTCATTGGAGGGCAATCATGTTGCAGCCCAAGATCAGCATGCCCTCTACACTTATCATAAGTGGAGAGGAGGATAGCATGGGATAGGCCTTCTTTCCTATCATGTTCATTTATTCAGCCCACCTACATTTCAGGAGCCAAAGGTGGAGGAGATTCTTCATGAGTTGCCATGTTGGAGGGTGACTCACTTCATTTGGATGATAGCATGGGTGAGGGAGGAACTCATTCACCATGTTGGTCATCACTCCGAATTTGTGGAGGCCATGAGACAACAAGCAGGTTTCCATTCACACTTTCTGCCTTTGATTGATGTAGACCATTTGGTTTTTCACACTTGGGAGGAAACATTGGATGACAGTTTATTTGCAGATTCTCTTGATGCAGTGATGGAGGCTATTGATGGGAGGCCACATGAGGAGGAGGGGAGAAATTTTTCTCTCCATATACATTTTCTTGAGGACAAGCAAATATTTTGGAGGGGAGGACTGTAATGTTCCAAAATTTTAGCCTCAAAGCTAAATGGAACATTAGAGTTAGCAGCAGCTCTAGCCGGTGAATAAATGGGTAGAAAAGCCCATAAATATCCTAAGGAGGATAAAAACACTCCAAGTGTGAAATGGGGCACTCTTTCTAGCTCAATAAAACAACTCCATGTGTGAACAGGGATAAAATCAAGTTAATTCAATCCACTTTGACTAAGTCAACAGCGCAGTTGTGGAGCAGGAGGAATCCAAGAAGGGATAACGCAGTTTTGGAGGGAGATGTATATTTGGATAGAGATGAACTAATTGAGTGGGGCCAAGGAAAATAAAACTCATGTTTTATTTAAGGAATAGGATGGCAGCATTATTCTTCATGTCTTATATTATTATTCTTGTCTGCTCTTTTTTTTTCTTCCTGTTGTTGTTTAGCAGGGTAGCAGTGTTGTTTAGCACAGGGTGTTCCCGAGCGGGAATGCCACCTCTCTTTTTGAGGAGCATCATTGGGAGAGTTTGCATTCATCATTTCACATTATTTTTTCAGGCCAAGCTTCAGCCAACTTCATCAGCATAGTTTTTTCTGGAGATTGTGCAGTGTTGCTGGGTGCAGTAGTGGAAGGGATTGGAATCCTAGTTCCTGAGCTAGTTTCTCATTGGAGGAAGGTTTCCTTCACTTGAGGGAGATGTTTGGATATATCCAGAGCCTATCTCAGATCTGTGGTATCATATCACACATTTCCCCTACATTCCCAGCATTGTTCCAGATAGGGAATGCGTTATTTTTGGAGGTAGCTTCAGTGCATGGTCTAGTGGCTCCGTTGCAGTGTTTTCTTGTGATTGAGAGGTTCATCCTTTCATGGGAGGAAGCCCTCAAGGGATATACATCAGATAAGAAATATTTCAGCCTTATACACTCTTATGCTTCAGTGTTGCAGTGGTGATTCAATAAATTTCTAAATATCACATTTTGTATGTAGAGTGTTTGACAAGAAACCCTTGTTGGGTTCTCTTGTATTTTGTATAAGGAGACTAGATCTCTGTTCTTCATCATTATTAATAAATATATAAGTACATCTACTTGTTATCCTATTTTCTGAGTTAAAACCCTCTTTAGACTACGCAGTCACTTTTATGCAGAAATCCTTGTGTTGCAGTATTTGGGGTTTTTAGTCATTTTCAGCTACACTAGTGTGGGAGATATGTTTAACCCACCTAGTTTGATTTTTTTCAGCTCTATTCTTGGATTTAGGTTTTCTAATGACTAATATACAGGATCCAAGAGTCCATTCCATTATTTTATAGCACATATTTCTAAAAATGCGTTTTTAGTGCATGCTTGTTGAGTTTTTCCCGTTGTTGGGATATTACACCATACATATATATGCACAAGCTCTAATTTTTTGCTCTTATTTTCTTTCCCAAATCTGATAAATATGACTCCCTTCTATTTTCCATAAATGCAATTCTCACAGAAGTCCAAATCAATATTCTTCAAACCTGGAAACAAATTTCTTGAGTGAAGAACCTTCATCCCCTTCTCACTCATGTGTTCGAGCCTATGATGCCATAATGTTGCATCTGCTCCTTTGGAAGGTAAAGCATTAACAGATTTAGAAATACCATTGCATAAATACAATGTACCAACTGTTATGGTCTCTGTAATTTAGTAGAGTGGAAAGACTAAATGTTGTAGAGCCTACATCAAAAACCACTTTAGGATTCTAGGATCTAGCCTTCCTGAATCCAGAGAGGGATCTCTCTATAAGTGCAAATATTGATTTATCTTTTAATATTTTAGTATGATATTAGGCTAGTTATTAAGAACGAGGGTTTTTGTTTGTTTGGTTGGTCGGGTATGATCTTTAATTGGATGGAATATCACAAAATGAAAGAGTTCTGAAGGATGAAGATGCAAGTGTATTGAGAAGTGTTCAACAAATAGGATTAGTAAGAGGAAGCTTTAAACCATTGGGCAATGGAGTCACAAAAGGTTTTAATTGTACAACAATTTCAAGAGTGGTCCAAGGGGCAAGTCATCTATATCAAAATATCCTTTGGATTTAATGATGGAATGGAACATTAAAAGTGTTAAGAAGTGGAAAAAGCCAATAATTTCAACAAGGATTTATCAACTTACCATACAAGAAAAGCCTTTTAAAGCAACTGTTTGAAACCAACCAAAGGATAGGGCTAACCATAGACTTCTTTGGACAAGCTTGTATTAAAGCTAACTTATTAGACAACAATCCAATAATCTCACTAGAATACTTTCAAAAGGGATGGAAACAGATAAGGAAACAAAGTGCAGCTTAAGATCAGGTCAGATGTATTAAAATCAAAGCCTACTTTTAGCATACTCTTAGGGAAACTTTCAGACAACCTTTGGAGAAAGAACTAGAAGAAAAGGCAAACCATAAACTTTTCTAGTTTAACTCTACTTAGCATGTAATGAAAATATCATTCAAGAACTTCCTTTTCAAGTTTTTCACATCAAGACATGGACTAACCAACATTCCTTGACAATTTTTACACTTAATTTAAATCATTCCCAAATATCACAATTAGCAGAAAACATATAGATAAATCTTATCAGTGAGAGTATGGTACTTTAACAGTAAATCCTAGCTCTATGCTTGCTGCTCTTTATCAGAGAAAAATGAACAAAATGGCATACATGAAAGGAAAACAATAACAGTAAGAGGTACTTCACCAATGATATAGACCAGGATCCCAAGAAACAGCTTGTATATTGATGTCAATCCAGTTACAAACTACATGTCCAATGTTTCATCACAGCTTCACACTTCTCTTCACAGCCTATCTTCTTCAATAACTTAACAGAGCTTCAGAGCTTCAGAACTTATTTACATTCAACAATGATTCGATACAACAACTATTACATCAAAAGTCCAACAACCAACCAAATTCTCATTTTCTTCAAAGTATTTATAGAATAAATGAGGAGGTGGAAGAGTCCTAAGGTTGAGTATCATTAATTTCATACTAAATGTAACTTCCATCCTTGAAAACCATGCAAGGCATAAGGCAGGAAAGCATTGAATTAAAACTCTGTTCTATTTACTCTATCTTTTGCTTTTCAGGCTTAGTGGGCAAAAAGATTTGACTTTAAGGCACTTTCTTATCTTTACAATAACTTCTACTGATAGTTTAAAAAATGTTCTTTTGTTTGCAATAATTTTTCAGTTGTCTTTAGTCTTAATGTTACTGACTGAGATTTGATCTGGGTATTCCTTTGAGGCAGAGAGGCTGCAGGTGGCAATTTTGGTGGCTGGGGATTCAATTAGCCCCTCTGATGTGGCATTCGAGGCTTTTCTAGAGATCTTTCTTCATTCTGTGGATTAGGCCTTTGATATTCAATTTGTGTCTTAATCCTTTTAAGCTTTGATTAACATCCTTAATCTTCTGTCTTCGCTCTGATCCTCTATTTTTAATGCTGATATTCTTTAATCACCTGAGGTTCACTGTGTTTTTCTGTTTGCAGGTGCGCAGAGGGTTTGTTGGAGTTTTTGTTCAGAAAACCGATAATCATGACTTATCAATTCCCTAAAAACATGTAATTAGAACTCACAAACCCTTTGAAATTGTATCAAGGGCCATGAGGATCGTCATCCTCAGCCCATAACACTGTAATCATCTGTGGGAGGGTTTTATCTTTGAATCTTCATTAAACCTGCATAAAAACAAACAAAAGTTATTTAAATCCTGCGAAAATTAGTTTAGAAATGCTTAGGAGGGTTCATGGAAGTGTTTCGGAGTAGTGAGGATGGAGAGATTTGCAGCTGTTGTGTAACCAGCTCCAAAAATAGAAGAAAAGAGATATCCACGCCTTAGAAATAAGCCACTTCGAGGGGGCAACCTCCAATACATTACATAAATGAACAATTCTTGGATGATACAATTCACAAAACCTCCTTTCTATATATAGGAGTCCATGGGGCCATAATGTAATCCTAGTGGGCCACAATGTAATCCTAGCCGACCTAACAATAATAATTTAAGGGCACAATAATAACAAAATGGGGGTTACAGGGGTACAATATTAACAATAAGGGGGGCTACACTAACATAATAAGGGGCTACACTATTAATATAGGGACTCAACATGCCCCTCTCCTTCAAAAAAGTGTTGTCCTCAACGCTTGAGTAGCTCTGGGTGCTTCTGTATAAAATTCTCATCCTCCCATGTAGAATCTTCAGTGGGTAAGTTCTTCCACTCAAGAAACACTTTCCTGGCCAAAATGTTATCTCTTGAAGCCTGTAGATGACCTCATGCTCATGTCTCAAGGTTTTCACTGTTATTTTTCAGAAACTCAAAATTCTGCTAAAAATTCCATGAGAAGACTGCTGCAATATCCTCCTCCTTTTCCCCTTTTTCCTCTCAGAGACTAACCTTCATATTTTCATCATTTTCCTTTGTTCTCCATTTTCCTCACCCTCTTTTCATATAAAATTTCCTTTGCAAAGTTCCAACTTCTTTCGAACTCTGTCGAAACCCTCAGAAACCTTTGAAAATCATTGAAAATCTGTGTAAAAAACCCATTTCTCTCTTAAGGGTTTAAGCCCCTTGGCCTGAGTTTCCAAACCACTTCCCCAATATGCCCTCATCATAAAAACCAAGCGCCAAACCCATGAAGCGCTAATCGCATCGGAAAGATTCAAAGTGTGCATGTTTGTGAGCCATTTTAAATGCCGATTGCGATCAGCCCCTTTGTCATAAACCGAAGATCGTATTATCATTTCATCTACCCCATAAGCCCACAATCGGGCGCTAAGCTTCTTTGAAAATCGTATCCGATGGACGTTTTTTCTTTGTAAAACTTGAAAACCCATTTTTCCAAAGTTTGTTTTAAAATGCCAAAATCACGTGTTTAAATAAAATGGGTTGATCAAAAATACCGATGCGTAATCGCATCGGAGAAGTTACAAATGGGTTGATTGAAGGACCGGGCCCGAATGTTCCGATTGCAATTGGCCCTAGTTATATAAAGCCCCGGGCCCATGGTACTCAAGACACCCAGTGGCCCCGCAATCGGGCGCCAGCCTATCATATATATATTCCGCCCGATCCACTCAAAACCTTGGTTTTTATTGAAATTTATGGGTTTCTCACAAAGTATAAGGGTCCCGCCGGTGCAAAAAATTAAAGGATCTGGACCGTTGATCTAGACCCGATCTAACGACCCGCGCACAATCGCAAGTTTCAAATCGCATCCCCTCTTCTGCGCACCCCGATTGAAATTTGCTCCGATTAAATCTGGGCCATCCATCTCCCTGTTGATCGGACGGACAGCGCTCAATCGCATCGCAATATTTCAATCGCGTGCTTTGTTGCTGCCCTCCCGATTGCCGATCCCCGATTAAATCCCGACCGTTGATCTTGTTCTCAGATCGACGGCCTGCGCTCAATCGCAAGTTCCCTCCGATCGCAATCACAGACCTCCCCGTCTCACCCCCGATTCCATCGCAGCCGTCCGTCCCGCCAGATCCAACGGTTCAGATTTGTCCCGCACCTCTCCCATCATTCTTCTCCCCTGCCCCTCCGATTACATCCTGTCCGTTCATTTCCCGCTGATCCAACGGTCCTTATTCACTCTGATCACAAGTCTTGCCCCCATTTCGAAAACCCTCCGATTCACTTTCCGCCGTCGATCTGATCTGCAGATCAACGGCCAGCGCTTAATCGCATTGGATATTTCAATCGCATGCTATTTTCTGCCCTCCCGATTGCGATCCTCCGATTAAATCTGGGCCGTCCGTCTCCCTGATGATCGGACGGCCTGCGCTCAATCGCAAAGTTTCAATCGCAGTGTTTCAATCGCATGTTGTTGTGTGACCTCCCCGATTGCGATCCTCCGATTAAATCTGGGCCGTCCACGTGTCCAGATCGGACGGTCCCAGGTCACCCCCACCGTTGCTCATCGCGCGATCGACAGTTCTGTTTTATTCTTCCTCCCGCGTCATTTAAAATTCCTCTCAGTTAATCTCCACCGTTGGATGATGCCATCCGACGGTCCTGCTCTCTTCCTACGCCTCTGAAGCAGTAAAACCAAATACGCAGGATTTTATAACAAATTGTTTGTATTTTGCAGGTTTTCGAATGAATTCTTCCGCCATTTTTGAAGAAACCACAAAGGCCGAGGGTGACGATCCTCTGTCTTCTGAGTTCATAAAGAATCATTCGAGGGGTGTTAGATTTACGTTTTATCAGTGATTTCATGACCCATTGATGCCATTCGACCCCGCTATTGCCCTGCGCACCAGAAGACAAGCAGAAATCATCATTTATTAAAGAGTATCAGTGCCAAAGACAAAATTTATCAGAACCAGAGATTGAAGACCCAAAAACACAGATCTCAAGTAACTTAAAGTGTTTTAGGAAACGACGAAGACATCTGTCGAGCTGAGAAATTCCCCACCGCTATAAGAAGAGGCTAATTGAACCCTCTACAGCTCCAAAGACACCTGTAGTCTCGTTGAGATCAAAGACCGCCGAACAATTAATACTAATTGAGCTATCTTATCTCTAATTGTCAGCAGAACCATTCGAGAAGATTAAAGAACAGTTTAGAAGCAGATATTTAGATCATTTCATCTCGAGAAGTAGAAATAAAGTCACTCCAGCATGACACTGAGCTTCAAAGGATAGCATACTTCCCACTGATTTTAATCTTAAGTGTAACTCAATTAATGCAGGTTAACACCTGTAGATTTCTTGATCGAGGCCCTCAAAGCACCGAAGAGTCATCTTCTGTATTAATTGATTGATCTAAACAGATCTTTTCATAGTTGACCACCGCCTCATTCTTCTATAAATACCTCTGTAGAAGATGAGCAAAAGGTTGGTCTCGGGACATCTGAACGCATGTAATAGTCATTCTGAAGCCACTGATGCCCTGTTCTATAATTGAAAGATACATAAGCTGATATGAGAAGTTCAAAGCTGTAGAGACCCACCGGGATTACTGATTGTAACTGGTTTGAATATCAATACAAGCTGCTGATTCATGGAATTCTGAAACTATGTCAATGGTGATGTGTTCCTTACTGTCAATTTTCATTTTACTTAATGTTTTCACTCCGTTCACTTTCTCTGATAAAGAGCAGCAAACATAGAGTTAGGATATATTCTCCACGGTACCCTACTCTTACTGAAAGCTTTATCTTCTATGTTTTTTTCATTTGAATGTTCTCTTTGAAGAGTTTATTAATGCAGGTTAGTTTAAAAGTACTTCCCTGATCTAGATAGCTCTTTGAGATGAATGTTTTCTATGTTATCCTTGGAGTTTATCAATGCAGCGTAGTTTAAAAGTACTTAGCTGATCTAGATTTCTCTTTGTGATTATCATCTATGTTCCCTTATCAAATATGCTGAAGTAGGCTGGTTTAAAAGCACTTACCTGATCTTAAGCTGTTTGAACTGTTTTTAAAAATGTTTCTGATGGAAAGTACTTCAATGCAGGCTAGTTTAAAAGCACTTACCTGATCAACAGAAATACTTTTATGTTTCTCCTTAAGTACATGTTGAAAGCAAGCTAGTTTAAAAGTACTTACTTGATCTTAGACTGTGCTTTGTTTTTTTCATTTGTTTAAAGTCTTTCACTGCCTATTTGTTTCACTCCATTAATCACCTTAAGAGATCCTTTGATGTAAATGACTTGCTCCATGGATCCTTCTTGAATTTGCTATCCAATTAAATCCTCCTATGACTCCATAGCCCAATGGGTTAAAGTTGTCTTTGTCCTTTGCTATCAGCTGAAACATTCCTTCATTTGCAGGCGCTTCACCCTTTATTTTGAACTGCTTTCACCTTCACCATGTCTTCGCCCAACCAAAAACAAACAAAACAAACCCATGCTCTTCATAACTAGCCTAATATCATAATTCCATTCTTTAAAGATCACATCTTTGAACTCATTTATAGAGAGATCCCTCTCTGGATTCAGGAGGGCTAGATCCTTGAATCCCAAAGCGGTTTGATGTTACCTCTGCAGTTGGACTTTGCCAATCTTGCTAATTATAGAGTGATAACATAATGGCGACTCCACTGGGGAGCCCTGAGTATTTCTTCGATTAGAAGACAATCATAAGATACCAGATATCCCTTGCTAACTGAAAATTAACTCAGAAAAACCCAAAAATATTTCAGATTGGTATTTAATAAACATGGTAGTGGACCATAACACCTCTTACCTCTGAAAAGGAGCTAAAAAATTCCACTTGGCGACTCCACAATCCTGAACAGACCTTAAGACTCCACTGAGAAGAACCCTCATTACTATACTATCCTTCAAACTCAGTCAGAGGACTGTAGGATTGAAATTTGTGTAAAACAGATTAGTTAACCTCTCAAAGATTGTCATACCTGGTTGAACTTTTCTTGTTATTTGGGTCTAAAAAATTACAGCATAGTGGCTCGTAGAAAGATTCACACTAGAGCCCATCCTGACCCGGATCCACCTGAAATAGTTGATGACCCAGAAAGCATCCTTTGGAAGTCTCCTAGGATTAAATTATCAACTGTTTTCAGATCACCCTTGAGAGCTAATTCTGTCCCAGAAAATCTTTCAGCTCTACAACAATCACAAGAAGACTTAGTAAATCCTTTTAGAACTAGGTCTCTTGGTGATTCAGATCAGTTAGATTTTGAGTCTTTGCTTTCTTCTCCTGAGACAAGTACACATCTTGGTAATAGAGAAACATCTGAGCTCAACTGTTTAATCTAAGTTCAGGGAGAAATAAGGGGTAGAATTAGATTAGATTTCCTGTTTTCAAAAGAATAAAATGTTGAAAAAGAGTTTGCCAGTCCAAGTGCACTCTAAATGAAGAAAAAATGTTAGATCAGTAGGATTGGGTAGGTAGAAAGCCTGTGTTGATGAAGATTCATTGTTTTTCAATGCTGCTAACCTTTTTTTCAGCCAGAATAAGATCATTTCAGCAAAGACAATAGCCCAAAGAACGAGGCATTGATCAGCCTCCTAGAGAATGCAGTTCTGAAGTTCTTGATGCCTTCAAAAAGGCACCATCCCCAAGTGGAGCCACTGTTGGCCACCTGTAAATTTTGGTCTATCAAAAGGTGGCCAAAACATGTTTTCAGCCTTCAAGAAACACTTTCCCGGCCAAAATGTTATCTCTTGAAGCCTGTAGATGATCTCATGCTCATGTCTCAAGGTTTTCACTGTTATTTCTCAGAAACTCAAAATTCTGCTAAAAATTCCATGAGAAGACTGCTGCAATATCCTCCTCCTTTTCCCCTTTTTCCTCTCAGAGACTAACCTTCATATTTTTCATCATTTTCCTTTGTTTTCCATTTTCCTCACCTTTCTTTCATGAAAATTTCCTTGCAGAGTTCCAAACTTCTTTCGAACTCTGTCGAAACCCTCAGAAACCTTTGAAAATCACTGAAAATCTGTGTAAAAACCCATTTCTCTCTTAAGGGTTTAAGCCCCTTGGCCTGAGTTTCCAAACCACTTCCCCAATACGCCCTCATCATAAAAACCAAGTGCCAAACCCATGAAGCGCTAATCGCATCGGAAAGATTCAAAGTGTGCATGTTTGTGAGCCATTTCAAAATGCCGATTGCGATCAGCCCCTTTGTCCTAAACCGCAGATCATATTGTTATTTCATTTACCCGTGGGCCCGCAATCGGGCGCTAAGCTTCCTTAAAAATCGTATCCGATGGACGTTTTTCTTTGTAAAACTTGAAAACCCATTTTTTCCAAAGTTTGTTTTAAAATGCCAAAATCACGTGTTTAAATAAAATGGGTTGATCAAAAAGACTGATCGCGCAATCGCGATCGGAGAATTCACAATGGATAGATCAAAAATACCGATGCGCAATCGCGTCGGAGAAGTTACAAATGGGTTGATTGAAAGACCGGGCCCGAATGTTCCGATTGCGATTGGCCCTAGTTATATAAAGCCCTGGGCCCATGGTACTCCATACACCCAGTGGCCCCGCAATCGGGCGCCAGCCTATCATATATATTCCGCCCGATCCCACTCAAAACCTTGGTGTTTATCGAAATTTATGGGTTTCTCACAAAGTATAAGGGTCCCGCCGGTGCAAAAAATTAAAGGATCTGGACCGTTGATCTAGACCCGATCTAACGACCCGCGCACAATCGCAAGTTTCAAATCGCATCCCCTCTTCTGCACACCCTGATTGAAATTTGCTCCGATTAAATCTGGGCCATCCATCTCCCTGTTGATCGGACGGACAGCGCTCAATCGCATCGCAATATTTCAATCGCATGCTTTGTCGCTACCCTCCCAATTGCCGATCCCCAATTAAATCCCGACCGTTGATCTTGTTCTCAGATCGACGGCCTGTGCTCAGTCGCAAGTTCCCTCCGATCACAATCACAGACCTTCCCGTCTCACCCCCGATTCCATCACAGCCGTCCGTCCCACCAGATCCAACGGTTCAGATTTGTCCCGCACCTCTCCCATCATTCTTCTCCCCTGCCCCTCCGATTACATCTCGTCCGTTCATTTCCCGCTGATCCAACGGTCCTTATTCCCTCCGATCACAAGTCTTGCCCCCATTTCGAAAACCCTCCGATTCACTTTCCGCTGTCGATCTGATCTACAGATCAACGGCCAGCGCTCAATCGCAAAGTTTCAATCGCACTGTTTCAATCGCATGATGTTGTGTGACCTCCCCGATTGCGATCCTCCGATTAAATCTGGGCCATCCATCTCCCTGATGATCAGATGGCCTGCACTCAATCGCAAAGTTTAAATCGCATTGTTTCAATCGCATGTTGTGCTGCGACCTGTCGATTGCGATCCTCCGATTAAATCTGGGCCGTCCATGTGTCCAGATCGGACGGTCCCAGGTCACCCCCACCGTTGCTCATCGCATGATCGACGGTTCTGTTTTATTCTTCCTCCCACGTCATTTAAAATTCCTCTCATTTAATCTCCACCATTGGATGATGCCATCCGACGGTCCTGCTCTCTTCCTACGCCTCTTAAGTAGTAAAACCAAATACGCAGGATTTTATAACAAATTGTTTGTATTTTGTAGGTTTTGATTCGAAGTTTTATTAATGTTTCATAAGCATTTATAGCACATAAAGGCCTGCGCAGCCCCTGCACATCAACAAGACACTGTTTTAATTCAAAAACAGTTAAAGAGTATCAGCGCCGAAGACAAACATATCAGAACCGGAGATTGAAGACCCAAACACAGATCTCAAGCAAAGTAAAGTGTTTGGGGAAGGAGCGAAGACATCTGTCGAGCTGATAAATTCCCCACCGCTATAAGAAGAGGCTAATTGAACCCTCTACAGCTCCAAAGAAACCTGCAGTCTCGTTGAGATCAAAGACCTCCGAACAATTAATACTAATTGAGCTATCTTATCTCTAATTTTCGGCAGAACCATTCGAGAAGATTAAAGAACAGTTCAGAAGCAGATATTTAGATCATTTCATCTCGGGAAGTAGAAATAAAGTCACTCCAGCATGACACTGAGCTTCAAAGGATAACATACTTCCCAATGATTTTAATCTTAAGTGTAACTCAATTAATGCAGGTTAACACCTGTAGATTTCTTGATCGAGGCCCTCAAAGCACCGAAGAGTCATCTTCTGTATTAATTGATCCAAACAGATCTTTTCATAGTTGACCACCGCCTCATTCTTCTATAAATACCTCTATAGAAGATGAGCAAAAGGTTGGTCTCGGGACATCTGAACGCATGTAATAGTCATTTTGAAGCCACTGATGCCCTGTTCTGTAATTGAAAGATACATAAGCTGATATGAGAAGTTCAAAGTTGTAGAGACCCACCGGGCTTGCTGATTGTAACTGGTTTGAACATCAATACAAGCTGCTGATTCATGGAATTCTGAAACTATGTCAATGGTGATGTGTTCCTTACTGTCAATTGTCATTTTACTTAATGTTTTCACTCTGTTCACTTTCTCTGATAAAGAGCAGCAAACATAGAGTTAGGATATACTCTCCACGGTACCCTACTCTTACTAAAAGCTTTATCTTCTATGTTTTCTTCATTTGAATGTCCTCTTTGAAGAGTTTATTAATGCAGGTTAGTTTAAAAGTACTTCCCTGATCTAGATAGCTATTAAAAATCTGATCTTCAAACTTTGGCTTTAATCACCTTTTAACATTAATTTCTTGATTCTGATACCCTTTGTCGTTCTTTGTTTTTACAGATGGTTTTCTTCTATTGGAGGGTTTTTTTTAAACCTTGGATCATGATCCAGTTTATTTTAACGTGGATTTCAAACCTCGCGGTTCCTTGTATTCGTTGATTTAAGCCTTAAAATCGTCACCCTGGGTTGAAATGGTCACCTGTCTGTGACTATGGAAGTATACAAAACAACACCATTAAACCCTGAAAAACACACAAACTTATTATAAAACCCTGCGATTTGTGGAAAAACTGCATTCAGAGGTTTCGATGGAAATGATGGAAATGCTTTGAAGATGGGGAAATGCAGCGGTGGAGGAAAAAATCCTGGCAAAAACAGCTAACCAGGTGAAGATTTGAATTATGGCGCGAATTTGGGGAAAGGTTGTTTCGGGAAAGCCATTAATGGTTTTCACGCAGCATTTGGGGGGGTAGGCGGTATTAACTTTTGGAATGCGATTCCATTTATCAATCGACACGTGGAAAACGAAAACCACTTTTATCGCACGGAAGTAGCGCACTGTGGAACGAGGCCAAAATTTGCATGATATGGATTTTCAGTCGTTGGATGATGGGCGGACGATCCGACGATACGGGTGGAATGCGATGGATGAAGAGCTATGAGGGTGGAAAGGTAGGTAGGGTCCACGATGACATATGAAAATGTGTCACAAAGTGGGTTCTATGGTGAGATTGGGTTAAGTTCTGATCGTTGGATCATCAGATCAAACGGTTGAGATCCAAAAATGGGGGCGGGTTATTTTGAGAGGAGAAGAGCATGGCAAGTGAACGGGCGGAAGGATGAGTGCCTGAGGGCCATTGATCTATAGAGATCAATGGTTCATATCTTTTCAAATCATAACGTCGGGGAAATAAAAAATAGAAGGTAATAAGGGTTTGGAAGAGGATTTTTAGTCCTTTAAGCGCCCGATTGTGGGGCTTAGGCCATATGAGGTGGAGGGCTGAAAAATATAAGCCCTTGGGTGCTTAATGCCTTAGGAGTGCAAAAGACTGTTTTTAAGGCCAAAAAGCAGGGTTTTAAAGGCTAAATTGGGGTTTCGATAGGTAAAAGGAGGTATTTTGAAACCAAATAAAGGGAAATATAAGGTTTAAAAAGGGGGGTTTTGATGATTTGGGGATTAAATGAAAGGGTTTAGAAGGATTTGTGAAAGGGAATAAGGGTGAAAAATGGAATCTCATAAGAGTAAAGATGGTGAAGTGAAGGAATGGAAAATGGAGCCTTATGAACAATTTTTTCTTTTGGTAAATAGCAAGGTCCTTGAGGGCTAATAGTGAAACAACAGTGAAGATTAATATCAAGGATAAAGGACATCATAAGACTTCAAGAACTCACAATTTGGACATGAATTGTTTCTTGAAGGCTAAAAATATTTAGCCACCATTTGATATGACAAATTTTTATAGGTGGCTAACAGTGGCTCCACATGGGGATGGCATCTTCTTGAAGGTGTCAAGAACTTCAGACAATTTTATCTGGAAGCTGATCAGTGCCTTGAACTTTTGATAATATTTTTATCAGCTACTAACAAAAATGACTTAGAACTTGCTATATTAGCAGAAAAGTATTTCCCAAACACATACCTACACAACCTAATTCCTAACATATTTTCTTCAGAAGGTGCACTCGGAGCGGCAAACCTTTCATCAATCATTTTATTGTTTTATTGAAAACATAAAACTAGTCTAAATATACTCTTATTTCTCCATGAACACAGTTTAAACCGTTGAGTTCATAAATTCTCTACCTAACTACTATCGGTCAGGATTAGACTGTCTGACAGACTTTTATTCTCTAAATTCTAAAATAAGAAATTTAAAAGCAGCCAAGCCAGGATTAAGCAATTTGACTTGCTGCAGATCTATGGCATAAAAACAAGCTGCACACAGATTTTATTTGCAGAAAAGTAAAACAAAATTATGAAGGCTTAAGATCTAAAAACTAAAACATCCTTCATTGTTTCTTCAGCTCTAGTTTTGATTTTGTTTGAGCTATGTTTTCTCTCTCATCTGGTTCAAGTTTTGAGCATATTGGAACCAGTTTGTTTTCTATCTTTGGCTCAAGATCTAATCTAATTAGAGCCATTCTTCTTTTGAGATTCACAGGTTCAGATATTGAATTTGTTTGAACCTTTGTTTTTCTATCCTAATCTACCTTACTGATAAGCTAAGATTGAGCTGTTTGGCAAATCTGATTCACTAACCTATCAACAGTAAATTTAAACTTATCCAATCATGATTTGACTGTATGATTGAATAGAAAGTGTTTCTTGTGGTAGTGGCATTTGAGCTTGCACACTTTCAGATTTTATTTCTCTTTTTTGGTATGGGGCTGTACCTTTCTTGTTTTCATTTTGCCCTCTTTTCTATTTTTATTGTTTTTGTATTTTTATTTTTATAACTTTGAAAGTAGTGATAGATATGATATTTACAATAAGGGAAAAATTAAAAAGCTTCAAACTGGTATAGTTAAGAAAAATAATTTTTGAGCATCCTGTCATTGACAGGACCTCCAAAAAGTTCAATTCCATTCTCTTCCTGCAATAAATAAGCATTGTTACCAGTAGTAGAATGAATGGGATAAGGGCCTAGCCATAAGTTATCAAATTTTCCATGTTTTCCCTTATCTTCTCTCCTGGAATCCCACTTTAAAACTTTGTCACCAATGCTGAAATCACTGGCCTTTTTCCTTTTATCAAACAACTTCTTGATGTTTTCTTGCTTGTGTAGGGCTCTGTTGTAGACTTCCTCTCTAGTTTGTTAAAGATGTATAGTCTGATTGATTCTTCTTGTCATATCATTATCCTCAGACTGTACTTCTTGGATCAGTTTCATCACTAGCATTCCTAGGCTGGTTGGAAAAATTGCATCTTCTCCATAAACTAGCTGGTAGGGAGACATTCCAATTGATTTCTTAAGTGTTATTATATCAGCCCATAGTGCATGTACTAGCTTTGTGTGCCATGATTTCTTATTGTCTTCAAGCAAATTCTTGATTATGTTCACCAAACTCTTGTTTGAGGATTCTGCCAACCCATTACCTTGAGGGTAATAAGCAGTATAATGTCCCAATGCCATCTGATATTTATGACAAAATTCAACCATCTTTTTGGATCCAAATGTAGCAGCATTGTCAGTGATAATCTTTCTAGGACAACCAAATCTGGATAGGATATGATTTTCAAGGAATTTTATGATAATAGAGTCAGTGGCTTGTCTAGAAGGGATGGCTTCTATCCATTTGGTAAAGTATTCTGTTGCAGTGAGGATCCATCCATGTTGAGCAGATGAGGCTGGATGAATTTCCCTAGTGAAGTCTAGACCCCACTGCTGAAAAGGAGCTTCAACAGTGGTTGGATGTAGGGGTAAGGGAAGCAGTTTTCTTTTGCCTTCAAAGAGTTGGCATTTATGACAGACAATAATCATTTTGTGGACATCTTGAAAGAGGGTGGGCCAGTAGTAACCAGCTCTAAGGATTTTATTGGCGGTTGTCTTCCAATAGAGGTGGCCTCCACATTCTCCTTCATGAAACTCATGCTTGATCTTATCTACATCATTCTTAGGAAAACATTTAAGCAATAATCCACTAGCATTTTTCCAATATAGAGATTTATCCAAAATGCAGTAATTAACAATTTTCAACTTTAAAAATATTTCCTTCATTTTAGAAAAACCAAGAGGTGTATTTATATTGAGCAAAACATATAAAATATCAGCATACCAAGATGAAAATAGAAAATGATCTTCAATAATGGGAGTTGACAACTCCTCCTGTTTATCTAATGCATCTAACATGTTTATATCAAGAGCTTCAAAATTAGGCTTAGCCATTAATCTTGCTAGTCCTTGGCCTTTTATGAGCTTAGTGGGCTTGATTTCTAAGTCATATTCAAGTATCACAACAATCCACTTTCCACTTTTTCCATCTGGATCTTGTGTTAAAATGTCCTTTACAACTGAATTTGGCACAAATGCAATTATGTGGGAATGTAAAATGTAAACTCTGAAGTCCTTTAAGGCTTTGATTAAGGCAAACACTTGTTTTTCCATGATATTGTACTTCAGAGGTGCATCTCTTAATGCCTTACTAAAGAATGCAATTGGCTGCTCTTGTCCCTTCAAGTTTTTTTGTAATAGGACATCAGCTATTTTTTGTTCTGATGCAAATGAAAAAATGAAAAAATCCTTTGTAAAATCAAGACTAATGAGAACTGGTGTTTTGGTTAATGCGTGTTTTACCAGCTCAAATGATTTATTTGCTTCTAAGTTCCATTTAACTCCTTTTTCTTTTTTAAGCATATTGGTCATGTTTCTAAGGAGTTCGGCTAGATTAGGTATGAACCTTCTCAAGAAATTAATCTTCCCAATGAAAGATTGAAGTTCTTTGATGTTTCTAGGATGGTTGATTTGCAATATACCCTCAATCCTCTTTGGGTCTATCTTAGTCCCTTCTTCTGATATGATGTGTCCAAGTAGTTTGCCTTCTTGGAGACCAAACATTGTTTTCTTTGGATTTAAAGATAACCCATATTTTCTGAATTTCTCAAAGACTTTTCTCAAGTGTTCTAGTTGTTCTTCATCTGTTTTGGAAAAAACAGTGATGTCATCAAGGTAAATAATGATGAAGGATCCTAATTCTTCTGAGAATGCAATATCCATGGCTCTCTGAAATATAGCACTAGCATTCATTAAACCAAAGGGAATTTTCACATACATAAAAGTACCCCAAGGTGTAGTAAAGGCCGTTTTGAGCTGATCATCAGGATGTACTAATATCTGATTGTAACCTGAGAAGCCATCTAGCAAAAAAATTCTTCTAGAACCAACTACCTTTTGTAAAATGTGATCCATTTTAGGTAACTGATAGCTGTCCTTTAATGAGGCTTTGTTTAAGTTCCTAAAATCAATACAAAGCCTTATTTCTCTTGTTTTCTTCCTAACTGATACAAGATTAGATACCCAATCTGAATACCTAACAGGGACTATGATTCCAACATCATACATTTTCTTAATTTCTTTCTCAACCAGGGGTAATTGAACAGGGTTTATTCTGCGCAATTTTTGTCTATAGGGCTTCTGGTTTTCTTTGAGGGGTATCTTATGTTGAATTATTTCTATATCATAGGACTTTAGATCTTCATAACTCCATGAAAATACATCAGAAAATTCTCTAAACAGCTAAATGTATTTCAGTTTAATGTGAGCTGGCAAAGTTTTAGACAGTTTAATCATTTTTGGCTTTTGTTCACTGCCTATGTTACATTCTTCTACTTCAGCTTCAACAAGTTTCAGTTTTAGTTTTTTGGCAACATCATTGAAATCAAACAGTTATTCTAATAGGACCAATCCTTTTGGCAAGCTTTAAGTGTTAGATTGCAGCATTTATAAGTCTTCTTTTTCTAAATCTGCACTAACTTCTGTTGTATGTTCAAGTTTGTTAGACAACATATTTATATCAGCAATCTCTGGAGACTTTAATTCTTCATCAAGTGGGTTTTCTTCAATAGGACAGTCATTTTCATTATCTAAATCTGAACTTGGTGGCTCAAATTCATTTCTTGACTGTAGGAAGTCTTCTATTTGTTTATCTCCCTCAAATACTTGCCAGTATTTTTCATTGTTTGGGACAGCTAGTCTAAATTTGACTTGGGTGGTACATTGCTTGGTTTCATTAGGTGTTAAACAAGTTCTAGCAGCAAAGGCTAAACCATTAGCAAGGACATTTTGGTTTCTTGGGACAAAGATAAGTTGGAATTCATCAAATGTTTTTAATAAGTCCATGAAATCATTTCTATAGGCTCTAAGTCTAGGGTTTTTGGCACTATATTCCCCATTCACTTGCCTAATAATCAACTCTGAATCCCCGTGAAATTTTATCCTTTTGGCCCCTAATTTCTTCAATAAGTGTAGGCCTAAAAGGAGGGCTTCGTACTCAGCTATGTTATTTGTACATTGAAAACTTAACCTGTAGGAATGCCCTCCAGCATGATTTTTTTCTGTGTTGTGTATCCATATGCTTGCTCCAGCATCATTCTTAGTGCAAGACCCATCAAAATTCATACTCCAAAGAGGACTAGTTTCAGATTTACTAGTTTGACTACTATCCTCTTTATCTTGTGTGCTTTCGTATTGTTCTTGAAAGCCAGTACTATGTTGAATTTGGTTTAGTTCCTCATGTTCTTCATTATGTTGAGGATTCTTCTCTTGATTCTCAAGGTTGACAAACAATGGATGACTGTTTTGTAGTCCTAGACCTGTGATTAGTTTATTGTGATTTTATGTTTTGGCAAGCTATCTTGATACTTTTGTCTTGTCTTCCTCCTTTTCTATGTATGTCACTATGTTACAGTGAGGGGTGGCCACTAAGTCAGTTAAGGTTTCTTGCTCATTAAATGTTTCATTATTGAAGAGAATAAATGAGTCAAGGCCTGTATGCACAAAATAAAGAGGAGAGTTTTCCGGTCTCTCTTGGCTACTGGCCATGTATTGCATGTGAGATTCCCTATAAAGTCTTCTAGTTTGATTAAAAACAGGGATGGTAGCATATGTCGTATCCATTTTCGTTGTTCCTTGTAACTTAGCTCCCCATGATCTTGATAACAACATACCATATTTGGGGGGTACACTAGCCACTACAATATCCATCACTAAACACTTGGCTGGAATTTGTGCTAAGTTTACACAGAGATCCTTGATCAAACCTAAACATTTCACTCTACTGGAGTCAAAGGAATATATATCTTAGTATGGTCTGGTGATTTCAAGGCCTAGACTCTCCATTACTGCTTTTGGCATTAAGTTATGAGAGGCCCCTGAATCATGCATAACATTGTGTAAAATTTTGGCATGAATTTTCAAACTAACATAATATGGAGGAACTGGCCCTTCTTGGTATCTTCCTTCAATATTAGGACCAAATAAGAGATTTGGTTGGTCATCATTGAGGTTTACTGTGTCATTATTTTCTACTATGTTGAAGGCTTTCAAAATTTGTGATCTATAGACATCTTGGGTGACTAATTCAGTGAGGGGAACAGAGATTTTAATCTTGGCAATTTCCTGTTCCAAACTAAAAGGCATCTGATTTTTTACAATGTTTGTTTCAGCCTTGTTAATCACCACTCTATCAGCAAAATCAGCTTGCTGATTTCCTCTATTTACATTGGTCAAAATTGTTTTGATAGGAGCATTAGCTGAAGTACTAATGCTACTAAGGTATGCACTCTGTTTTTCATTAATTTGAGTGCCTTTCTCTTTGGTTTGATCAGAATTTACAACCATTGTTTTGTCCCTTTGTTTAACATTTTTGGGTTTGCTCACAGGGCTGTTTTTTGTAGAATTGTCAGAGGTTTTGTTCTTGGGAGCTTCCTGATTCTTTTTACTCCTAAGGTCATATTCTTTTGGGGTCTCTATGATGACATTTTCCAGCTCTTGATAATAATGTTCATCCTCTGTTATTTTATCATCATAGGGTGTGTATAGACCTTGTTTTCTATTAATAGGAACATCAAAGTGGTCACTACCTACTCCCAACATGTTTATATCATCTTCCTCTGTTTGTTCAATTGTTTCTTCAACCTCACTTACATAGTTTTCTTGGAAAGTAGGTCTGATCTGTTGATCATCTTCTCTTTGTTTGTTCTGAGGTCGATTTCTTCTAAAGTTCTGATTTTTATTTTGAGATTGATTTTTGTTTTGGGGAGCTCATTGGTTTTCTATAGCTTGTGCGCTCTCAAGTATGCTCATCTTTTTCATCATCTCTTCCATCATCCTTTCTATTTTCGAGCTAGATGTGGAGGGTGTATATTCTTCCCTAAATGATACTTTCTTCTCATTCCTCATTCTAGCTCTTTTCTCAATCAGATTCACTTCCACAACTAGAGCTCCTATCTACATGTCCTCTAAAGTCAAGGGGTCTCTTTCTCTAAGCTGATAAGCCATTTTAGGATCAAATCCTTCGGGAAATTTGGCCAAAGCTGAGCCTTGTGGAGGTTTCAATTATGGGGGTAGTGCATTATAAACACTATTGAATCTAGTGCAATAATTTTGAACACTTTCCCCAGGGTTTCTTTTGAGATTGTTGTAGTCTGAAAGTATTTGGAGAGGGTTTTTTCTAACTTCCCATTGTTTAAGAATAACTGATGGAGAGCTTGGAGGTCATTAATACTTTGAGGGGTTAAGCCTTTGAACCATTTTCTTGCTTCTCCCCCTAGACTTTGAGCAAATAACCTGAGTTTGACAGTTTCATCATGAATCTCGTTTCTATCAAAATAGTCATTCATCTTGTCCACATGCTGTGAAGCAGTACTAGCACCACTGGCATCATATAATGGTATCTTGGACTGGTAGTCCTGTGGAAAATTGACTAAAGGTAAAGGAAGGACTAGGGGAGCATACCATGTTGCCATGATAGGAGGTTGTGGGAAAATTGGGGGGTTTATAGGTGGAGGATGTAGGATAGGAGGGGGTTGATGGAATGGGGTGGTTTGAATAGTGGGTGTGTGAAGAATAGATGTAGATGGACCAGCAAGAGATTGTTGAGCAGATCTAGGATGAGAGAAGCCAAAATTATGAAGGAAATGTGAATCAGGTGGAGTAGTTTCTCTACTACCAGGATGTTCACCTCTATCTTGGGATGAAGATGGAGACTCAAAATCTATCTGATTTATATCATCAAGTGATCTAGTTCTGAATGGGTTTCTTAAGTCAACTTGTGAATCTTGTAGAGCTGTAAGGTTTTCAGGAACAAAATTAGCTCTATGGAGTGACTTAACAACAATTGAAGATTGAGCCTTAGGAGACTTCCTAAGTATACTTTCAGGATTATCAACTATCTCGGGAGGATTTAGGTCAGGATGGATCCTAGTATGAATTCTTTTTGAAGCCATAGTGTTGTTTTTTAGACCCACTATTCAGAAAACTTTAGCCGAATATGACAATCTTTAATAGGCTAACTGATCTTTTAGCAAGAAAAATTTAATCCTCAAAGTCTTCTGTACTGATTTTAAATGATATTATGATAAAGGGTTTCCCAGTGGAGTCTTTGGAAAACCAAAGAAAATCAGCAGGCCTACTGATGTTCAGTGGAGTCACCAGGTGAAGGATTTTTACTTGATTTCAGGGCTTGAAAGTTGTTCACCATCAACAATCAAAACCACTCTAGGCATACATTTGATTTATTTGTTAAAAAATGGCATTATTTGAGTTGTGAAGTTATCTATTACTTTAGAAAGATCCCCAGTATGGTCGCCATAAATGTTAGGCCTCTGTAATTTAGTAGAGTGGCAAGACTAAATGTTGCATAGAATACATCAAAAACGACTATGGGATTCTAGGATCTAGCCCTCCTGAATCCAGAGGGGGATCTCTCTATAAGTTTCAAAGATTGATTTATCTTTTTAAGGTTTTTAGTATGATATTAGGTTAGTTATTAAGAACAAGGGTTTTGTTTGTTTGGTTGGGTGTGATCTTTAATTGAGTGGAAAGTCCTAAAAATGAAAGAGTTTCAGAGGGGTGAAGGTGTGAATAATCGAAAATAAGGTTCAGCTAATAGGATAGGTATGAAACAACACTTAATCCATTGGTCTATGGAGTCACAAAAGGTTTTAATTACACAACAGTTTTCAAGAGTGGTCCATGGGGAAAGTCATCTATAAAAAAGGGTCTTTTTAGATAAAATGATGAAATGGAACATTAAAGTGTTGAGAACAAAGTAAAGCTAACAACTAAATCAAGAATTAATTAACTCAGCTGGACAAGAAAAATCATTTAAGTAATTGTTTTGAAGTAAACCAAAGGACAGGGCTAACCATAGAATTCTTTGGACAAATTTGTACTAAAGCCAGCTTATCAGAAAAACAATCCAGTAATCTGCATGACTACTTTCAGAAAGGATGAAAACATATATAATATGAAGTCATAGCTTAAGATCAAGTAAGATATCATTAAACTCCAGGCTTGCTTCAGCATACTCTTAGGGAAAATTTCAAACAACCTTTGGAGAAAGAACTAGAAGATAGGGCAAACCATAAACTTTCCTAGTCCAACTCTGCTTAGCATGTAATGAAAAAATCATTCAAGAACAATGTTTTAAAGTTTTAAACAGTAAGACATGGGCTCACCAACATTTCTTGACTGGTTTAGACTGTACTAAATCATTCTTAAATACAAAATTGGAGGAAAACATAAAGATAAAGCTTATTAGTGAGAGTAGGGTACTTTTGACAGTAAATCCTAGCTCTATATTTGCTGTTCTTTATCAGATAAAAATGGACAATTTTATGGAAAACATAAGAAGGAAAAAAAGTACAATGAGAGGTACATCACCAATGGTATAGACTAGGATCCCATGAATCAGCTTGTATATTGATGTCAATCCAGTTACATACTTCAAGTCCAATGTTTCAGTACAACAAAAATTTCTCTTCTCAGCCTAACTTCTTTGATTACAAACAGAACTTCATCAGCTTCTGAAAGCTATTTACATATAGAAAGTTTCGAGCATCAAGAATTATATCAAAAACCAACAACCAACAACATCTCATCTTCTTCAGAAGTATTTATAGAAGAAAGAGGAGGTGGGATGAAATAAAAGGTCTCTAGGTTCAATTAATACAAGTTAATGCCTCTCTGTCTTTGAGAAGCTCAATAGAGAATATTTTTGATCTTTTCCATGTATTAATTGGTATTCATTTAATTTTTAGCTACTTGGCAGATTTTGTTGACTTTAAACTCTTTCAGACAGGCTGGCAATAACTCTGGCTGTCTTTAACAAAAATATCACTGACTAAGGCAATTAATATGCATTCTTTTGATTTATTGAGGCTGCAGGTGGCACTTTGGTAGCTGAAGAGGATAAATGGCCTCTATTTTGGTAGTGGAGGCTTCCTTCGACTGATATAACTCTTTGTTTTTCCTTAAAACACTTTTTAATTTTCTTTTGGTCTGTGTTTAGACTTAATTAGCCTTGATCTTCGTCTTCGAGTCTTCATTCTTTAACACTATCTTAATCTCTTTGACCTGTGGATTAAAACTCTGATCTTCAAACTTTGGCTTTAATCACCTTTTAACATTAATTTCTTGATTCTAATACCCTTTGTCGTTCTTTATTTTTACAGATGGTTTTCTACTGTTGGAGGGTTTCTGGTAAACCTTGGATCATGATCCAGTTTATTTTAACATGGATTTCAAACCTCATGGTTCCTTGTCTTTGTTGATTTAGGCCTCAGAATCATCACCCTGGGCTGGACTGGTCACCTGTCTGTGACTGTGGAAGTATACAGAACAACACCATTAAACCCTGCAAAACACAAACTTATTATAAAACCCTGCGATTTGTGGAAAAACTGCATTCAGAGGTTTCGATGGAAATGACGGAAATGCTTTGAGGATGGGGAAATGCAACAATGGAGGAAAAAATCCTGGTAGAAACAGCTAACCAGGTGAAGATTTGAATTATGGCGCGAATTTGGGGAAAGGTGGTTTCTGGAAAACCATTAATGGTTTTCGCGCAGCATTTGGGGGGGTAGGTGGTATCAAATTTTGGAACGCGATTCCATTTATCAATCAACACGTGGAAAACGAAAACCACTTTTATCGTGCGGAAGTAGCGCACTATGGAACAAGGCCAAAATTTGCGCGATATGGATTTTCAACCGTTGGATGATGGGTGGCCAATCCGACGGTACGGGTGGAACGCGATGGATGAAGAGCTGCGAGGGCGGAAAGGTAGGTAGGGTCCACGATGACATATGCAAATGTGTCACGGAGTGGGTTCAATGGTGAGATCGGGTTAAGTTCTGAGCATTGGATCATCAAATCGGACGGTTGAGATCCAAAGATGGGGACGGGTTATTTTCAGAGGAGAAGAGCATGGCAAGTGAATGGGCGGAAGGTTGAGTGCTTGAGGGCCGTTGATCTGCAGAGATCAACAGTTCATATCTTTTCAAATTATAACGCCGGGGAAACGAAAAATAGAAGATAATAAGGGTTCGGAAGAGGATTTTTAGTCCTTTAAGTGCCCGATTGCGGGGCTTAGGCCATATGAGGTGGAGGGCTGAAAAATATAAGCCCTTGGGGGCTTAATGCCTCAGGAGTGCAAAAGACTGTTTTTAAGGCCAAAAACAAGGTTTTTAAGGCTAAATTGGGGTTCCGATAGGTAAAAGGACGTATTTTTAAACCAAATAAAGGGAAATATAAGGTTTAAAAAGGGGGGTTTTGATGATTTGGGGATTAAATGAAAGGGTTTAGAAGGATTTGTGAAACGAAATAAGGGTGAAAAATGGAATCTCATAAGAGTAAAGATGGTGAAGTGAAGGAATGGAAAATGGAGCCTTATGAACAATTTTTTCTTTTGGTAAATAGCAAGGTCCTTGAGGGCTAATAGTGAAACAACAGTGAAGATTAATATCAAGGATAAAGGACATCATAAGACTTCAAGAACTCACAATTTGGACATGAATTGTTTCTTGAAGGCTAAAAATATTTAGCCACCATTTGATATGACAAATTTTTATAGGTGGCTAACACATGGCATAAGAATACACATCTTGCTGATCGACCACTACATAAAGATAATCATGCTACTTTCTAAACAATGGTAGACCTCTCAAAAAATCCATAAAAACACTTTCCCATGGTCTAGAAGGTACCGACAATGGCGTATATAAACCAATCTTCCTATTTCTAGGCTTGCTTGTAGCACATAATGAACAACCTCTAATGAAACGTGAAACACTATCTACCATGCGAGGCCAATAACAATACCTTTGTAAATGTGCCACCGTTTTGCTTACCCCGAAATGTCCAGCAATAAGAGAAGAATGAGCTTCTCTCATGATGCTTAGTCTCTCCCCCTATGGTATACATAACTTGCCCATATGAAACAGCAAATTATTCTGCAAATGATAATCATTCTCCTCAACATGATTCCCTTCACTCAAGTTAGCATACACATCCTTAAAATCAACAACTGATGCATATTGTTCTATGTAGCTCTCATGTATAATAGAATCATTCTTAAGTAAAGTAGTAGCACTAATAATAGGCCTTGAAAGAATATCAGCAACTTTATTGAAAATGCCTTTCTTGTACCTTATTACCAAGCGAAATTGTTGTAGGAAACCCATACATCTGAAATGTCGTGACTGTTGTAATTTACTTTGCGACTGCAAGTACTGTAAAGGCTGATGGTCGATATGAACAACTGTTTCTTTGCCCATCAAATAGTGTTTCCACTTTTTGACGCTTTGTACCAACGCATACAACTCCTTATCATATGTAGGATAATTCACAACAGCACCATTAAATGTCTCAGAATGAAATGCGATAGGCTTACCATGCTGTAAGAGAACTGCACCCATGGCGTAATCAATAGCATCGATCTCAATCTCGAATGGCTATCTCAAGTCTGGTAATGCAAGGAATGGAGCTGAAATTATCTTCTCTTTCAAAGACTCGAAAGCTTTCTATTTCTTGCCTCCCCATTGGAAAGCACGCTTCACACTTGTCACTGCATGCATAGGAGCTGCTATGGCAGAGAAGTTAGAAATAAACTTCCTCCAATACTGAGTTGCACCCAAAAAAATTCTTACCTATGTAATGGATTTGGGAGTAGGCCAATTCACAATGGCTTCTACCTTAGAAGGATCAATTCTCAAAGCACCTCCTCCTACTATGTGTCCCAAATAAACCAAATAAGTCTTTCCAAATTCACACTTTGACATTTTAAGAAATAACTAATTTTTCTTCAAAACATAAAGTACTTTCTTAACATGCATGACATGCTCTTATCTAGTCTTACTGAAAATTAAGATGTCATATAAGTATAAAATAACGAAATCATCAAGAAAAGGATGTAAGACATCATCCATTACCCGCATGAAAGTTTCAGGTGCATTGCATAAACCAAATGGCATAACAAGCCACTCAAAGAGTTCCTGTTTGGTTTTAAATGCTGTCTTCAAAATGTCACTTTTTGCAATTATAACTTGATGATAACCACTACGTAAGTCTATCTTAGTGAAATATTTAGCATCTTTCATCTGATCTAACAAATCATCTATCCTTGGGAGTGGGTAACGATTCTTTACCGTTATTTTGTTCAATGCCCTGAAGTCCACACACATGCGCCAAGTTCCATCTTTCTTTGGAATCAACACTATCGGTGACCCACATGGCGAAGTGCTTGGTCTTATGAAACCTTTGTCCAACAAGTCCTTAATTTGACTCTTTATTTCAGCATTCTCCATGATATATATGTGGTACATGCCTATGTTAGGAAGAGGACAATCTTGTTGCAACTGTATTTCATGTTGAATCTCCCTTTTAGGAGGAAAACCTGTTGGTTCCTGAAACATCTCATGATGTGCATCAACTACATCATATAAATCTGATTTAAGCTTGGAATCACAATTTTCAAATGACTCATGATTCATATCAACCTTGGGCTTAACCATAAGAAGTACAAAACTCTTACTAGAATTTACTAGCCTTTTTACATGTCCCGCATTTACCATCGCTATATTTTCCTTCTTGCGATGTGCTCTGACAATGAACTCCTTGCCATCTTTAAAGAGATGATACTTATTTTCATGGTGATGGAAGATCGCTTTCCTGTCAAATAAGTAAGGACTTCCCAAAACAATTCCTGATATATCAAGCGGTACTACATCAAGTTCAACTATGTCAATAAAGTGTGCAGTATCGCGAATCACAATATGCGCTTTCTTGAGACTTGCAAGTTTTCATCCTTGCATATCCACCCAAGTGGATAAGGCTTTGGATGTGGAATGGTATCAAGTTTAATTTTTTTGACCAAGTCTTCTGATATGAGATTTTCTTGTGACCCACTGTCAAACAGTGTGTCAATTTTTGTATGTTTTGAGACTACCCTCACATGGAACAATTCAATTCTTTCTTCCTCATTTGGAGCTTGTACATGACAGTTTGAAGTACTAGTGCTTGGATTAGTTTCAGTTTCCTTTCCCTTCATACTTTTCAAACCCATGGCTACAATTTTGGTTTCGTCACCTGAATCATCACCTAAGTCTTGTGGTGTAGTTGTAGTAGCTGCAGTTTTCTTCTTTCCTTTGTTTTTGTTAAACTGAGTTCTTTTTTCAGGATGTAATTTCCAATAGTTTTTCTCTTCATGGCCTTCTCTTGAACAGTGTTTACATATCACTTTCTCACCCTCTTGTTTGACAGATGCATTCTTTTTTCCTTTTCCCTTAAAGGTTTTATCTTTTTTTTTCCCCTTAAAAGGCTTGTTTCTACCCTCATCAAAAGTGTTTTTCCCTCTAGCCTCTAAATGCGTAGCTTGTACACAAACTTCATCTAGACTAGTAGGATTGAACATAAGGATAGTATGTCTAAGGTAGTTGTGCAAACCACCTATATATTTCAACAAAGTATCTTGACTTTGTAAGTCTACCCCTAATAAGAGTGCTCTTCTCCTAAACTCTTGGGTGTAGTCTTGTACATTTTGTCCCTTAAGCTGTCTGAAGTTTTGCCAGTTCATGATAGCCTTTTGTAAATGAGCTAATGGATAAAATTTCTTTTTAATTGCAGTAATAAATTCAGCCCATGATAAAGTGATCTTACCATGTTTTTTAATTTCATCCTTGGTCTTGGCTTCCCACCATACCAATGCTGCTCCATCCATCTCAAAGAGGCTAACTATATCTTGGTGTCGTCATCATGAAGGTTTTGTATCCTCAAGTAAAATTCCAACTGCCTTATCCAATTGTCAATTTTCTATACACTGACCTCACCATTAAAATTATGCAACTCAAATTTAACATCAAGCTTTAAAAATGGACTTTTACCAGTGGTTTTACACTTGCGAGATTGATTCACTGAAGTAGAGGATGAAGATGGGGATGGTGGATCACCATTACCTCCATGTACTTTATTTGACTTGTCATCACTTTTCTTTCCTCCTGAAGAACCCTCTCCTTCTTTCTGATGTCTAGACCCTTCTCCTACGAGCCTATCATTCCTTTCTTGGTAGAGTATCCTCACCATCTCTGTCATGTCCAAGAAAGCCTTTCGGAACACCCATTCCTATTCTTTGGGATCAATGTCTTTAGGAGCTTCTCCTTCCCTTGACGACATTCTTGAGGCTTCTTCTATGGCTCTTGGAGGTGGCTCTCTGGCCTTTCTTGGTTGAGGATTACTTTGTGCTCTAACTAAGTGTGCTTCCACTCTCTTGAGTTTAAGCCTAGTAAGCATCAAAACTTGAAAACAATCAACTATATCTTTGCACAAGAACAAATGCAAAGTAAAACTCTAGCTTTAATACCATCTGATATGAAAATGAAACTATTTTTACTGCTATGCAAAGTATCCATTTCCATTTAATTTAATGTGCAAAGTGTTCTCCATGGTAATGAGTTAAACAAAGTATTTTTGGTAATGTTTCTAAGTTTTATGTGTGAGGATTTTTTATTTAAATTTACTTTTTAATATATTACAGCAGAAATACATAGCAAGGAAAATTCACCATAGCATAACACAACAAAATGTTGAGGCAGTTCACCCCTCCTGGGCTACATCTGCTGGTCCAAGGCTCCCCAATGGCATGTCCTTGCTTTATTAATTTGCTCAAAATGGTTACACAGTGAAAAATATGCCTGAACAGGTAAAACAAGTTGTGAATTTGACTTCAAAAGACAAAAATAAGCTAAAAATGGCTTTTTCTTCACCTTCAACAGTGAAGTAGAACCCAATACAGCTCCATCTCCATGATGGCCCTGATGGCTCTTTCCTATTCACTGAAGAAAAAATGGCTGAATAACACCTCTTTTCACTCTACAACCTATCCCAAACTCTCCAGAAGGTCGAAGAAACCCAAAATTGACTAAAATTTCATCTTGTTTGGTCGAAAATTGAGAAATTTATGACCAAAACAAATTTCTGCAAAAAACTCCTCCAAAACTAGAGGAACTCCAGTTAACTCACCAAAATAGGCAGGCAGATAGAAATGGCGGAACCACGTGCTATTTTAGGGACAACATTAAATTTAACTGTTAGTTGAAGTCGTGTTCACATGCAGAATCTTCGACGGTTAATTCTGGTGGTGGATAAGTTTAAAAGACCGCGCCCATGGTCATAGGTCAAGGTCACATTGGAAGACGTTCTAGCACCAAGGTGCTAAATCCTATTGTTCCTCCGGTTGGAAATGTTTAGGCCCTGGGTCACCACGCTTGGTCGTATGGCTTTAAACCTTAGCCCTGAGGGATTAACCAAAAATTCCGACATAATAACAGTGCTTAGCCCATGGTATTTAGACCCAGGTCTTATTGCTATGGGGTTGGCCCTTGAGGGCTTAACCCAATGTTCTTCGCCCGTTACGCCGACTTGAATAGTTGTTTACCTCTGCCCGACTCGCCCATTTACCAATGACCTGAGCTGTCGTTCAACAAACAACGACCCTCTGCCGTCTTGGTCGGGTCGAGGGTTCAACCCCCATGCCCTCCAACTTTTCACACATCTTTTCAACCAATGGCTAGAGATGGTTCAACCCCCATGCCCAGAGATTAATACATAATTCCCCAATATCAAGTAATGGGATTTGAGAGATATCCCCCTTCCCCATCATTTCAAGGATGTCTATCCACTCATCTCTAATGGCCTTCAACAAAAGAGCTTTTAAATTATCTTGATATAAATTATCCATTTTTTCTCTTTTTATGTTATATTTGAATCTTTCAATTAAATCCTCCAAATTCTCATCCTCTCTTTGCATCATTTTAAACACTTCATCCTTGTGATTAATAGGTATGCAATAATCCAAATACCTTTCTAAAAATACTCTCTTCATATCATTCCATGTTCTAATAGACTGAGTGATTAGACTCATGAACCATTTTAGAGTTGCTTCTTTCAATGTTGAAGGAAACAATTTGAGTTTTTGAGAGTCTTATAAATAGTCATAAGTTCTGCACAAGAATTCAAATTCAAACAAAAATGTTTCAGGGTCTTCACTTTTCAATCCATGAAATTTTGGGAGGACAGAAGGTGAAATATTTTTCATTGTGGCATTTGTATCTTCATCAACTATAGGGAATAGAAAAGAACTCTCAATTACCCTATTTCTTCTGCCTCCTTCTACATTTCCTCTACCTCTCCCTCTATCTCCTCCTCTACCTCTACCTCTATCTCCTCCTCCAAATATTACATTTTCTCCATTTAGAATTTCTCCGTCTCCTTCCCCTTATTCTCCTCTTCCTGCAATTATAGATTCTCCAGAGCTGATATAAGATTCAACCTGTAAGGTTAACTGCTCTTCTTCTGGTTCTTCTATCAATGGTATGTTGAAGAAAGTTTCTTCCTCTTCCTCTCCACTAGGAATTTATAACTCTTCAGCTAAAATTTGTTCTCCTGTAGAGGTGAAAAATGTTACTCCTTCTGTTGGAGATCTAGGATCTTCTTCCTCTAAGACTGCCTCAGTGGATGAAGTAGGAGATCCTCCTAGTTTGATTTATGACCTTAGAACTTCAGGAAGTCTGTGGCTAGTGAAATATGGAATATGAGTTTGAGATGGAGGTGTATCACTTTTTAGTCTTGGTGGAGTGAGTGGTGTTGTAGGGATTAAACTCCTACCTCTAGCTATGAATCTGCCCCTAGAGTCTCTTTCTCTACACATATCATTTTTTTAGATGTAAGAAATGAGGTTTCATAATTACACTTCTTTGACAACAACGCCAAAATGTTTAGTCAATTTAATGTCTTAAATTGCTTGCATAAATTATCAACCGAGTTTTGTAAACTGATGAAGTGTAGTGCACTGTATGTGCTTAGTTAACCTTTCTTCTTACTTCGTTGTTTTTATTTTATGTTGTTTTGGGGGGTTTTTTTATTTGATGTCTAATAATGTTTAATATAAAAACCTATGAAAAGATTTAAATGAATCTAATGAATTTTAAGAAGGAAGAAAAATAAGTTTTCTAATTTACATAAAAATAAATCAAAGATTATTGGCTGGTTAGAATCTAATTTGGAAAACAGAGCATCTATCTTATCTTGTTATTAGTTCTATTCCATGGATCTAATTCTTAAAATGGAGATTGAAATTGCAGTGTTTGTCTTAAGTAAACATAGAGAATGAAAACAACTAATGTACTTCTAGTTACTCCAGCACTCAATTATGAAGTATGACCTCCTTGAGATGATGTGTAAGCATCTATTTGTACTTCAACTTCTAATGTCCTAGAAAATTAAGCAAAGGATGCAAAGGAAAACATCTAATGTATATCTAGCTACTCCAACATTCAATTATGAAGTGTGACCTTCTTGAAATGGTGTTAAGTAACCAATTATACCCAATTATCTGGAAAAGTAAGTAAAGTGTGCATAAGGTAACTCAGTAATTGCATTCATTAATCATTCAATCATTTAGTTCTTGAAATATGATTAAATCAATCTCCTTGGAATGACCTTTAGGAATATCAGTGATGCAACTAAGTGAGGATCTGAAAGCAAAATGTGAAAGCATGTAAAACTGATTGCAAGCAACTAATGTATATTTGATTTTCCCCAACATTCAATGTGAAGTATTACCCTCTTGAGATGTTGTGCAAGAAGTCAACTATACCTTAGTTTCTAAATTCCTAGAAAGCAAATAAAAATGTGCAGAATAAACTCAATAAATGTATGAATTAGACATTTAATCATTTAGTTTAGAATCATCATCATGAAATGACTTTTGAGAACATCCATTTACACAACTAATTGATAATTCTATTCTAATAAAATGAATGACAAAATAATAAGAAAACTAGATAATTGTATATTCTTAGTGCTTCAATCTTAATTAGATTTGAAAACAGAGTTATCTATATTCACAAAATATTTTAGAATAACAAGGCTTACACAATTATGTTTTTAACATTATCCTATCTGATCAAAACTGAAATGAAACATTAATCTAATAAGAAAACAAAATTTCTGAAAACAGAGTAATGGAAGTTAAACTAAAAACAACAAATTAAAAACATCCTCCAGTGCAGGGGCCCTCTGCAACTGATTTGGTTGAAACACTAGTTGGTTAAAGGTGCACTTAAGCAATCAATGGCAACGTGAACTTTGTATTATGATGGAATCCTCCTTAGCAGTGGGCAGTCTTAAGAAACATATCGGTAAAAGCTTAAACTAAAACTTAATTTCTTAACTATCTTCTTGGTTTTGTACAAGCCAGTATTTAGAAAATACGCATAAATGTCTGTAACTTTATAGGTGGCTGTTGAATATTTACGTAGGATTTATATACTCTTGATTTGCTAAAATAGATCAAATCAAGAGTCCTACTACTCTCGGCTAACGTGCTTTGACTATTCCTTTGACTGTGATCTTAGGCATTCTTTTCTATCAATATTGACTGAGTGAATAGGATAAAATCCATGTGGAGATGATTCTAGAAATGCCCATGTGGCCCAATTCTCCATTTGACACCTGGAACCTACCAGAACATGGGAGTAGCTATGGAATCCACAGTTAGCTGCAGAATAGGTTGTGTTCTATAGCTAAATTGAAAAAATATATTAAAATAACAAGAACATGAAAATATAACATGGTAGTCATTTTAATGCATTCCTTAAGCCAAAACATAGCATTTATCATTGATTGGGGAATGTGATCTTATGAGAAAGTAAGGGAAAAAGGTGAGAAAGAATGTCAAGGAGAGGGTAATTTTGAAGTTAATGGTTGAATATGCAAGATAGTAAATTGGTGAAGGTTCCTATTCTTGTAGGTGTAAAATTGTCTGCTGAACAATGTCCCAAGACACAAGAAGAAGAGGACATGTCTCATGTTCCATATGCTAATAGTACGGTTGGAGGTTTTATTGTCAGGTTTGCAAACCAAATATTTGTATGCAATGGAAGTATTTAACATGTTTATGTGTGAGGGAATGAGCATGAGAGAATAGTATGAGTTTTGAGTATGCATGGAACTAAGTGATTATGGTATGTACTACCAGGGAGGGACCAATATTGGACAAAGTTTTGTACATACATGGCATTTATCCCACAAGGCTGGAGATCTAGACTTTGAATATTATCCACGGGTGGGTATGTGTTTAACCTCTTTGGAGGAGTAGTCAGTTGGATGAGAAAAAGAGTGTTATGGGTGATACTTAGGTTTTTGGTTATCGTATATCCCTCTCAAGGCTTTCCAGTGCCCGAGGCAGACAGTAAGATTAGATGTACAGTTCACAAAGATGGCATATACATGTTCATATTAACTTAAAACAACTTGACGGAATGCGATATAAAATTACCTCTTTGATGATATTGGAGTCCCTTAGAGAACACTAGGCAGCGAAGCAAGAGTCTTTCTTCACCGGCTCCAAATCTTAGTCCTGCAATCAAACAAAGAACTCGTGTAATTTCTAACACAACATATATCCTATCAATTAAGCTAATATATAATGAACATATAAATTATACCCATCTGAGCCATTCATATCATGCTGTGTAAATATTCAAACAATAATGACAATATTAAGCATCGAATGGACAAAAAAATTACAGTTCTATTGATATTGAAAGAAGGAGGATTACAACCGTCGGTCGTACCAAGCCCTCCTCAGCCTCCCAATCTCTCTATCTCTTAAGTAGTGAAGTCTTAGTCAACAAGCTCTCTAGGAACCTCTTTGACTCTTGGCCTTCACAATATAACACTATCCTCTGCTTCACAAGTATTCGGAACATTGAAAATCCTTCGACCTTCAACTAAGAGCCTTCAGCTCCTTTTTATAGGAGAGGGAGAAAGCCATTGTTGCCTTTCTCTTTCCACTAGTTTGGAATAGAAAAAAGTAATATGTTTCTTTAATCTCTATGCTTTTTCCTCCTTGGGAGTTCAGTTTTTTATGGCAGTGACCAATAATGAATTGGTGCTTTGCAGTTTCCTTTGTGAACTGACTCTCTTGTGAGGGAAAGCCGGAGATTCAAATCATTCTCCGCGTGTTTTTCCCATTTCAAACTCAAAACACGATACTTATTTGCCCTCTAGAGATGTGGGTGGCGGTGTCTTGGCGTAACGATGTTAACAATTCCATTCTGGTTTCCACTCTAATTAGTAATTGGAAGTTCTTTAGGAACTCCATCGCTACATCGCCAAAAGTATTGATGGTGGCGCGTGGAAATTCTATGTACCGCTTGGCGGCATTGCCTGTAAGGGTGCAGGGAAATATTCGAAGCCGGACACTATCATCCACCATGGAATTGGATATAGACCATAGATGAAAGGTAGTGATGTGTGTGGCTGGGTCATCCCCTTGTTTCCCGTCGAACTTCGGGATGTCAGAAGAATCTTATGTGGTACAGGAGGCCAAAGCGGGTTGTGATTGATGGGGTCGTTAGTCAATTTATGGATCTCAGGGATGTCCAAAGCTACCAAAAATGGCAATTGTGGATTTTCTCCTGAATCTAACCAAGGCAGAATGGGCTGACTACTTGGACCATAGGGTCCCCCCATCAATGTGTTACCAGGAGGATATGTGGAACTTTGATAAAAATTTCCGATAGGTGGAGGAGTAGGGACATATTGTTGCTGTCCATAGGGCATATTGTATTGTGGGGCGAACAGTTGGTTTCCCCCAGTATAAAAGTTCCCTCCCATTCCAGATGGATTTTGGGGTTGGTTAGTCCAAATGGATGCAATAGAGTTTCCCAGAGGCATGCTACTACTTGCATAGTTTGGCAACGGCATAGACCCTACACCTATATTTGAACCACTGAGGGGAAAAGTATTGACGATAGGTTGTCCCATTTGTCCTAAGGTTTGCAGGGGAAGCGAAATTTTCCCTGCTACCTGCGTGTTGGAAACACTGCCCCCTGGTATAGTAGCCAAGGGGTTTGAACTCAGCAGAGGGTTCCAACTGAAAGGGTTGCTAAAAGGCACCGAAGTAGTCATACTCGTGGGAGGAGCTACCGTGGGTCCCATCATGGTCACGGTAGAAGTAGATGCCGAAGGATTCAGTAAACTACTGACAGTTGTGATGACCGTAGGGTTGGGAGTAGGTATATGTTGACTACTAGGGTTACCCAGTGATGGCATAGAACTGACCACCGGCGAGGACGATGGTGGCGAACCTGGGATGGTTGCCATTGGCATCGACCCAATGGATGCTGGTGGTGAAATGGATGTTTTTGCGGCCGAAGACATATTCTGGCGTGGTGGAATCCGAATTATCACAGGCCCCAATGGATCAGTGAGCGGAGGATTGTAATGAGGTACAACCCCTTCAGTGAAAGGGTCCTTCAGAAATTCCAGATGATATGAGGCTATGTGACAATCAAGATTAGTCAGTGGATACTGCTCTTCCATAGAAGGCACGGGTTCACCAAGGTTCAGTTCTTCCTCAATAGTTAGAGGAGGTAGACCTTATTGTCATCTAGATAGACGGCATGGGTCGGGGGATGCCACGGTGACCTGTTTAATTTTAACAAATTTTAATAAGTTGTGATGTATTATAAAGTCTCAGTGACAGTAACCACACACCTAAAAAAATAAAAAAGGACTCTCTAAAATCAATCAGCAAGCAGCCAGAATAGGGTGCCCTGTCTGGGTACTACCATTTGCTGGTGATGAAATCCAGTATCACAATAGTATACAGAGAGGGTTGGTCGAAAGTAAAGTTACGGTCACTCTAGACCTTCGCCCGAACCTCAGACGATAGGTGTAAGCACTCTCGTGAAGACAAGTACCCTCCTAAAGACCGAAGACAGAGTGGGTCTGTTTGTTTCAGGTACTAGGACAACCCGTCCCAGTCACCTTATGTAAGTCCCTAAAAAGTATGGCCACTAAACATACCTCAAATCACAGACATCATCAGGGGGGTCTATGGTCAAGGAAAGTGTGCTATATGGGCAGAATACCTAGATCCCCGATCTAGTTTCAACATCCCCGAAGGGAACCCCAATATATAACACACCCACCGGATGCAGTCGAAGGCGGGCTACCTTCTTGTGCACCCAAGTGTTGTCTTGCTTGGCGAGCTCACAGGTAAAGACGGTGGAGATCTTGGGTAATTTTCTCACTGCTCCTAACCCAAGATCCTAGCCTGAACTACTGTTTGTGTGAGATCAAAAAAGATTTGATTGATTTTATTATCGTTTTATTCTTAGTGTACTTGATTATTAGTCTTGCGGAGGGGGAGTGGACGTATGAAATGTAATGAGACTCTGACTCAAGAAACCATGCAAAACATGCTCTAAATATTCAATTCGATGAAGAGTATTTCTACAAGGAGAGGTTTCTTTTCAACATCCATGCACTAACATTCAAATAACACAGTTCAACTTTAAAGATTCAGACTTCTATCTACCTCTTCTTAATAGTCTATGAACTGAAAATTTCAAAATTAACTCAGCTAGATGCAAAAAAACTAAAAAAAAAAATTCTTCTCTAAAAAGTAAATGCTTTTGACACTAACTTTTCAAACAAGAGCAAACAAACAGAAATGCCAGCTTAGTAAACAAGCACAGGGATTCATTCAAGGAGATATACTGATGGCCAAAAAACTCTGCAGCTAAAACACAATCACAGCAGTGAACAACAAGTTTTGGCTGAGTAACACACTGTCTCTGAGTAAAGACAACGTTAATCTAGAGACTAACACACTGTATTTAAGCAGAGCCAGTGTTATAACACACTGGAAAACCTACAGAGGTAGTGTTAGCCAGGGAAAAATTCTTCAGATGGTCAAACAGAAACAAGATTGAACTCTACGAGCTTTTGAAATGTTTACTGGGCATAAGTACTGGTCAGAAGGATCTGTGAACAGAGGAAAGAAGAAAGGAGGAAAGAAATAGTTCGGAAACTATGGGGAAACTCCCCAGTGGAGTCGCCAATTCTGCTATAGGGTAAAATGCTTGGGTTGTTGGTTATCGTATATTCCTCTCAGGGATTTCCGGTGCCCGAGGCAGACAGTAAGATTAGTTGTACAGTTCACAAAGATGGCATATACATGTTCATATTAACTTAAAACAACTTGACGGAATGCGATAGAAAATTACCTCTTTGACGATCTCGGAGTCCCTTGGAGAGCACTAGGCAGCGAAGCAAGAGTCCTTCTTCACCGGCTCCAAATCTTAGTCCTGCAATCAATCAAAGCACTCGTGTAATTTCTAACACAACATATATCCTATCAATTAAGCCAATATATAATGAACATCTAAATTATACCCATCTGAGCCATTCATATCATGCTATGTAAATATTCAAACAATAATGACAATATTAAGCATCGAATGGACAAAACAAATACAGTTCTATTGATTTTGAAAGAAGGAGGATTACAACCGTCGGTCGTACCAAGCCCTCCTCAACCTCCCAATCTCTCTATCTCTTAAGTAGTGAAGTCTTAGTCAACAAGCTCTCTAGGAACCTCTTTGACTCTTGGCCTTCACACTATAACACTATCCTCTACTTCACAAGTATTCGGAACATTAACAATCCTTCGACCTTCAACTAAGAGCCTTCAACTCCTTTTTATAGGAGAGGGAGAAAGCCATTGTTGCCTTTCTCTTTCCACTAGTTTGGAATAGAAAAAACTAAGATGTTTCTTTAATATATATGCTTTTGCCTCCTTGGGAGTTCAGTATTTTATGGCAGTGACCAATAATGAATTGGTTCTTTGCAGTTTCCTTTGTGAACTGACTCTCTTGTGAGGGAAATCCGGAGATTCAAATCATTCTCCACGGGTTTTTCCCATTTCAAACTCAAAACATGGGTAACGCTGCCCTCTAGTGTAAACAGAGCGTTGCCCTAGCCACTAATGCGGCACATTCACTTCTCTGATGCATTATAACGCTCTTGTTTTGTTATATAGAGGCGTTACCTTGGCAGAAATAGGTTTAATTTAGGTCTTTGTATTCCTTCCATATTTGTCTTCTCCTCTGAGCTGATGAGGAGATATTTTGACTATTAACAAAGGGAACGAGGTCTGTAATGTCACTTTAAACTACAAAGGTTGAATACATGGAAGCCACTCATATAATAAATGAATCAGTTTGGTTATAGAGTTTGGGTTTAGGTATGGGTTAGTACAACAAGATGTAAGGATAGATTATGACAGTGAAAGTGCAATTTTATTAGCAAAGAAATGATCGCAATTTATGAAGGGAGTGAAATGAAATATATATTTAAAACCAAAATAGAGAGATACAATGAAAATTGACTTAAAAAATAAATGGAAATTTCTTAAAATTGTATACATGTAGAATAAAATCAAACCTACTCGAATGGTGGTAGCTTATCTCTGAGGAGATATGTGATGGCTACGCCCTTCCTAAAATGTCTTATAATGAGGCTCATAGAAATTTTTATTATGAATAAGCAATTAAAAACCCTAAACATCCAAAAACTTAACCCTCGGAGATAAAGCGCCAAAGGCTTATGGACCTCGATGGGGTAAGTTGGAACATCAAATTCCTGGGGTTGTAACTTTGGCATACGATCTCCATCTTACGTGTATGATATCCCGTTGGAAATCAATCTGAACTTGCATATTAGTTTTTTTGTGTTAATTACAAGGTCATAATTATAATTTATTTGCGTCTTGTTTGCTTGTGGTGCTTTAGTTTCCTTGGTGCAAGTGAGTGTCAAAACATGAATTGTCTTGTGTTGTATGTTGAAATGATGACAAATAAAAAACATAAGTAAGAAATGAACAGTAACATAAACATATACATAAAACCATAAACAGAGCCATCAACACAAGTTTTTTATGAAGGAGTTCACCCCTCCTCGACTACATCTCCTTGGTCCAACTTCCATAGCTTGGGCCTCTTGTATTAGCTAAAATTTGGAAAAATTGTTGTGTACATTATTCAATTGCTCCTGAAAAATGTTTTATTGTCTTCAGAACAAACAAATCATCTAAAAATGACTGTCCAAATACTAAAAACTGATTCTGGTTGGTCTAGACTTGATCTCCTTCCCATGTGGCTTTGGGCTCCCTTGAACTTCCCTATAGAAAAATTACATGTAGAAGTCATTTTTAGCCTCTAAAACATGTACCATTGTCTCTGGAATTCCAAAATAATCTAATATTGACTATTCATTTTCCAAAATTGGTCAAAATCTGATCTAGATAAGCCTCATTTAATTTTCCCCTACGAAACTGCCTCTAAAATTGGATATCTGCCAGATAACCCCGCTAAACTTGGAACCTTTGCGGAATTTTGGGGCGCCTCCAGAATCTCCACCAAGTTAATCACGCAGTTAGCTTAAGTTAAGCCTAGATTAAGTGTTGTAATTAGTGCATAAGCACGTTTAGTGCTTGGCTCTCGGCGCTGCTCATGGTGCAAGGTCACATGGCAAGAGAGGCTATCCCGTGGGCTGGCCTCTTCGTGCTTCGTCGATCCCACTGTGTAAAGGGTAAGTATAATTTGACGTGGAAGGCTTAACAACGACCACTTCCGCGGCCCATTGGTAGGGCGCGGTCTTGTTGGGGCAAAGGTCTGGGGTTCAAACCCAACCCCACTCCCATTACATAGCTTTTGCCATATATATTTCAACGAACCTTGGACCTTGGCATGATATTTGATATAACTTCAATCAAAACTTTGGTTTAATTAAAAAATTAAATATAATTAATATATAATATATATATAATATGTATTATATAATATAATATATATAATATGTGAAAACATATAATATATATTATATAATATTAAATCATAAATAAGTAAATAAAAAAATAATTTCCACCTTAGATATTATTAGGAAATTACCCCCACATAGACAAAACTAGCGAATTCGAAAGTGCCACCTGTAACAACCTCATTGGCAGAAACCTGAAGAATATTCCTAGAAGATTCCTTTTTGCTGACTGGACTGCCATGTCAACAACATATCACTGTTCTGCAATTTTTTTAGTTGTATGAGAAACCGGACAACAGACCATAACTTACTCATACGAATTCAGATTTTGATGAAATGAGTTGCATTGGAATTTTGGTGACGAGATCTGTGCTATCGTATTAGTTTCTAGCAATTATAAAAACTTTTATTTTTTGAGCTAAATATTGAGCACTTGATCATTCCTCCCCACTAGAAGCCTTTTGGACCCCAAAAGATACTATCAATTGTTCAACAGGTAAGGGTAGAGCTCCCTCACCTTTTCACTCTCCATCCATTTGGCCTTTTAAGGATTTTGTCCCTTGAGTCCCACTCAAAGGTATTCGACATTCCCTATTCTTGAAGTTCTAATTCTTCCGTCAAGTATGAGATCTTGCTGAATTTCATCAAGATGTTCTGGTGAGAAATCATCTATCGATGGTAGTTGAACATTCTCTCCTTGATCATCAATCAATGGAGGATCAAACAATCTCAAATTATCAACATTAACGACAAAATATATTTGCATATAAGGAGGAAAATCTAGATTAAATGCATTAGTACCAATCTTTTCCAGAATTTTAAATGGACCATAACAAATTGGCTTGAGTTTTTTACCTTCCCCTTGCAATCTTTCTTTGCTGATATACAACCAAACTTCATCTCCAACCTGGAATTTGTGATCAACATGGTGTTTGTCATGCCTTGCATTGTAGCTACTTTGACTCTTTTCAAGTTTCTCTTGCACTGTGTGATGTATCAAATGAATTTGCTCAATGAAATTCCTTGCCTTATCTATGGCACTATGACCATATATAGCAAAATATTTCTGAAAGATGAAGTCCAAAGGCGATCTTGGCAAGTAACCAAAACATGCCTCAAATGGCGATGTGTTTGTGGAAGAATTTTTTGACCGGTTGTATGCATTCTGAATATAATGAAATTGTTCATCCCACAACTTGGGATGCTTGCTGAAATAACCTCTAAGAAGATGAATAATGGTCCTTTTGACCACTTATGTTTGACCATCTATTTACGGATGAAAGGTTGTACTTTTATTCAACCTAGTGTCCATCATGTCCCACAAATTAGACAAAAAATTCCCAAAAAATCGAGAATATTGATCACGTACAATAGAAGTAGGAAGACCAAAATGAACCTAAAAATTTTGAAAGAAAAGATGAGATGTTTTTTCATCTGTAATTGTTTTCTTACATGACATCAAAAGACACATTTTTTTGAACCTATCTACCAAAACATACAAATAATCATGACCTTTCCTTGACATAGGAAGACTACCTACAAAATCCATTGAGATACTCTCCCAAGGATGTGAAGGAAATCGAAGTGGAGTGTACAATCCAAGTTTCCTATTGCTAGGCTTACTTGTTTCACATAAATAGCATCCTCTAACTAATCAAGAAACATTATCAGTCATGCGTGGCCAATAACAATACCTTTGGAGATTCGCTATTGTCTTGCCTACACCGAAATGTCCAACAATCAATGAAGTGTGTGCCTCATGATATTATTTCTTTCTCCCTGTGGAATACATAACTTGCCCAAGTGATACAACAAACTGTTATGTACATGCTAATCTAACTCCTCATTTTGGTTTCCTTGGCACAAGCTTGCATACACATCTTGAAAATCATTATCATGTGCATATGGCTCAATGTAACTTTCATGCAAAACTGAATTATGCTTAAGTATGATAGATGAATTTACAATAGGGCTATAGAGCATATCAACTAACTTATTTTAAATTCCCTTTTTATACTTGATAACAAAATGGAATTGTTGTAGAAATCCCATCCATCTGAAGTGTCTTGACTGCTGCAACTTTGACTGAGACTGTAAGTACTACAATGGTTGATGGTCGGTATGGATAATGGTCTCCTTTCACATCAAGTAGTGTTTCCATTTCTTTACACTTTGTACCAATGCATATAACTCTTTGTCATACGTGGGATAGCTAGCTACAACTCCATTAAAATTTTTATAATGAAATGAAATGGGCTTACCATGCTGCATGAGAACCGTTCCCATGGTGTAGTCACTAGCATTTGTTTGAATCTCAAATGGTTCTCTAAGATTTGGAAGTGCTAAAACCGGTGTTGAATTGATATTTTGTTTCAAAGCATCAAATTATTTTTTCTTCTTGTCTCCCCATTGGAAGACTCTTTGTACACTAGTCAATGCATGTAATAGAGCTGGAATGGAAGAAAAATTAGCAACGAATTTCCTCCAATACTGTGCCGCCCCTAAAAAGCTTCTTACCTATGTAACTGTATTGGGCTTGGGCCAATTCATAATGGCCTCAAATTTAGAGGGATCTATCTTCAACTCACCTCCCCCAACAATGTGTCGCAAATACACTAAATAAGTCTTTCCAAATTCAGACTTACACATCTTCAAAAACAAATGTTCTTTTTTCAAGACATCAAGTACTTTGTTCACATGCATGACATGTTTATCTCTTGACTTGCTGAAAATTAAAATATCATCTATGTAGAAAATGACAAAATCATCCATAAATGGTCTCAATACATCATTCATGACTCTCATGAAAGTAGCTAGAGCATTTTAAGACCGAAAGGCATAACAAGCCAATCAAACAATCCTTGTTTAGTTTTAAAGGCAGTCTTCCATATATCCTCTTTAGCTATTCTAACTTGATAATAACCACTTCGTAAGTATAACTTAGTGAAATACTTTGCATACATAAATTGATCAAGAAAATCATCAATGCATGGGAGTGGGTAGTGATTCTTTACCATGATTTTATTCAGTGCATGAAAATCAATACACATGAGCCAAGTCTTGTCCTTATTTGGTACCAAAACAATTGGTGAACCACATGGCGAAGTAGATGGGCGTATGATACCTTTGTTCAAAAATTCTTGAATTTTCTTCTTGATTTCCAAACTCTCCATAATTGAAATGCAATACATACCAATGTTTGGAAGTGGAACATCCTGCTACAACTAAATCTCATGTTGAATTTCCCTCTTTGGAGGTAACCCATCTGGTTCCTGAAACATCTCACCATGATGACTTACCACATCAAAAAAATAAAATTTTAACTTATCATCACAACCTTCAAAAGATTCATAATCCATGTCATTCTTTTTTCTTGATCATTAGAAGCACACAATTTTTACTTGAATTAATTAGTCTCTTCATCTGCCCTGCATTAACCAAAGAAATATTCATCTTTTTGAGATGAGCTCTCACAATATACTCCACCCCATCCTTGAAAAAATGATATTTGTTCTCATGGTGATAAAACACAACTTTTCTTTTATACAAATATGGGCTTCCCAAGGTAATTCCTGATATTTCAAGTGGAGCAACATCTAACTCGACTTCATCAAAATAATTTGCAATAATAGCAAACCTGAATATACATTTCCTTGTGACTTGTAATTTTGCATTCTTAACTATCCAACCCAAAGGGTATGGCTTATGATGAGGTACATTCTCAAGCTTAAGATTTTTGACTAAGTATTCTGAGATTAGATTTGCTTGTGATCCACTATCAAATAGTGCATCAATCTTGGTGTGATTTGAGATTACTCTGACATTGAACAACTCTATCCTTGTTTTTTCATTTGGAGTGTTATTGTGACTGGTATATGAGATAGTGCTTTCTATTGATTCTTTCCCTTTTGTGACCATGGTTGTAATCTTGGTCTCATCACCGGAATCAGATCCAATATCATGTTGTGTGGTAGCAGTCGTCTTTTGTTTTCCCTTATTGTTTGGTTTGTTAGGCCTTAATTCAGGATGTAGTTTACAACGATGGGCTTCATCATGCCTAAGTTTGTAACAATGTGTGCATGTGGTTTTATCCCCTTCTTTCTTAATGCTTGCATTATTATTTCCCTTCCATTCCCCCCCTTTCCCTTTCTCCTTTACCTTGAATGGCTTCTTCTTACTATCTTCTTCCTGAATGTTCTTTCCCATAGCTTTGAGGTGGGTGGCTTGCACACAAACCTCATCTAAGTTGCTTGGGTTAAACATAGGGATAGTATGTTTCAAATATGAATGTAAACCTCAAATATATTTTAAGAGTGTGTCTTGGTATTGCAAGTTTACACCTAACAAAAAAGCCCTCTTTCTAAACTCATGGGTTTAATCTTGATATGTTTAACCCTTGAGCTGCTTAAAAATTTTCCAACTCATAAAATATTTTTGCATGTCAGTTAAAGGTGTTAGCTCCCCATAATTTGCTAGATTGATTGAGATACAAATGGACAAGGGTAACATCAAACCAAGCTTTAGAATCCAAGGACCTAGCCTTCCTGGTGTTGTCAACCCTAGAGACAACCTTGAGTTGTGAAAGACCAGTGCCTAGGACATGTTATACAGCAAGGGGCATATGATATAATATGGGAGGTTATCAGAAAAAGGCTCTCATGCTATCTCTTGTAAACAGGAAGGTTAATTCAAATGGGACCAAAACTTTCAGAAGCTTGACATAGGGAAAGCAATACAACAGAGGTAAGGTGTGAAACTTTAATACAAGTGTATCAGACAATTCAAAGGCAGCTTACTGTACAGAGGGTTGGGTTCTAAAACACCTCACAGAGATGAATAATCAGAAGGTTTTTACTACGTATGAAAGATTGAGATAATACTAACTGTCATTGAGATGATATCCAAAAACAAATATCAACATGTAATGGGCTTACAAAATTAAGAATCCATACATGACAATAGCGTTTTAAAAATAACATCCCATAGAAGCTAATATAGCAAGAGTATGGTTAGAGTAGAAAGTGAAATAGTATATCATGCCTGAGCCATATTTAAAGTGATAGACAGGTTCTGACATAAGTATCCACTAGGATAAATTCATACCAAAACCTGTGGGCTACTCGCATTCCAGAACATGATACAAGATAAATGGATGTGAATGAAATGAACAGCTAAAATATAACACATAGGAAAGATTTACGAACTGTAAAGCACCAAGACCAAAATCCTCAGTAAAGATAGAACTCCTCATCACTGAAACCCAACGGGCTCTTCGCATTCATATTAAAGCTTCAACAAAATGCATACACAATTCTTTCACAGCATGTTCTTCTGAAAATCTGGAACCATTTTTTCTCTTTAGTTGTTGCTTATATATAAGCCTCGGAAACATGAGCGAGAAGATATTTTTGGGAAAAATATCTTCCTCTCGTGCTTGTAATCAGTTTGAGTTCTCCATCAAAAATAACCAAAATTCATGATGACGAATAGGGGCATCTCATCATTGACAGTTAGGCTCACGGCCGTTTTAAAAAAAAATTAAACAACAGTTTTTGACAGAAAGTAAAATGCAGGAGTGGAATGTGAATTCCACTCGAAATTTAAAAGTAACAAACTAAAATGAAAGTAAAAGGCCACTAGGGACAAATCATGAATTGACAATGTTCACGGACGAGATGGAGTCGAGGCGGTCGCTGACACAGGTGGTGGTTGGCTGATGAGCTGGCGACCAGGCTGGCCTACCGGGTGCATCTCTACTACTGTTACACTAGACACGGCTGTAATGGCCTCTCTGTATTCCGAATCACAATGGCTGTGATTGCAGAGACAGAGTGAATTAACCATTTTGTAATAATCCTACACAATGCAATAAACTCATTAGAAAATCCGAGGAGTGGCGGAAGGAATGTTGTGGAGGCCTATGGAAGCAGTGGCGGAGCAGTGGAAAACTGATGAAAAACATGCGGAATGGGAAGAAACTAATGAAAATGAATGAAAGCGAGACCTTTGGATGGTGGGATCCGGTGGCTGGAGGGCGATTAGAAGCGAACCATCAGATCTCAGGAGGAGATCGACGGTTGAGATGCCATGATGAAGTTAAATGGTGCGCGATGAGAAAATATGCATGGAGGATGCGATGCAACGCATACCGTCAATCTGGATTGAACGGATGGTCACGATTGGATCGGGGGATTGCAATCGGGGGAGGCGGAGGGTGACACTTTAAGAACTTGCGATTGGTGATGCGCGATTGAGCGCCAACCGTCCGATCTAGAACAAGATCGACGGCAGAGACTCAATCGGTGGGGAGATGGATGGGGGTAAAGGAGTGGAGCAGGAGAAATAAGGGCCACTGGATCAGAATGGATGGACGGCGGAGATTAGATCGGGGGTCTGCAATCGGGGGAAATGGGAAGTAGTGCATTAAGATTTTTCGATTGCGATTGGAGCGATGCGATAGCCGTCGGATCCATATATATATTGACGGTTGATATGTAATCGGAGGGGTTGAAGGATCAGGGCGATGGGCACATGCAAGACAAGCGCTAGCCGTCAGATCTTTAAAATATCGACGGTGGAGATTGCTTCAAAGGGCCGATAGACTTAACACAATCGCATCAGAACTTTCATGGTTTACAAAGGAAAAAGATGTTCCGCTCCGATTCTCCGATGCGATTAGCGCCTAGGCCTTAAGCGCTTGGTCTTGGGCACGGGGCTTATGGGGAAGTGGTTAAGGGGGCTGGCCCAAAAGGGGCTAAGCCTCATATGTAAAAGAATGGTTTTTTGGCCTATTTTCAATGCATTTTAAGGCCAAAAAGGGGTAACGGTAGAGAGGAAAAGGAATTTATTAAGCCAAACAAAAGGGTATTTGTGAGGATGATTTTTAAGGGTAAGAAAGGAATGAGAAGGGGAGACAAGGGGATGAAAACATAAGTTTAAAAGGTGTGAAATAGGGGGAAAAGAGGCTTTTTGGGCATTCTTCTTCACAAACAGAGAGGCTTCAAAACTGGGAACAACAGTGAATGTTAACCATATGATCAGCACCTAGATTCAGAGAGGGATCTCTTTAGTCGATGCAAAGATGTGAACTTGTTTGCTGATTAGGGTTGATTTTAGGCTAGATGTTAAGTGTAGGGTATTTTGATTGTTTTTAGTTGGGTATGATGCTTGGATAGATTAGATAGAAAACAAGGAATATTTTTAAGTCATTGGGAAATGGATTCTAACAAGGTCAAGGTAAGTCATCAATGGTTTTAAGAGTATTTGCAAGGCAATTTTAACTTGGTTGGTGGATCTTTGAGGTTGTGAAGGATCATGAGATGGACATTAAGCTTGAGAACAAAAAGCTAATAAAGGGCAGAACATAATCCTTTATATACTTTTAAATTGAGGGAGTTAGAAGATTTATAAGCATAGCAAGAGAATCAAAGGCATAAGCAAAACCTAATCCATTTGATTTCAGACTGAAAGAAGATAGTCATCCAAGACAAACATTCAAATGAAATATAGAAAGGCAAGAAACTTATTTTACTTTCATAGATTTCATCATCAAGAGCAGAAAATATTTAAGATGCACAAATAACTATAAAAATAGAAGGAGAGAAAACCCTGAACATCTAAATTTATAGCTATGAAGGTTCCTTGAAACAATTTTACCTAAGGCAAAGAGCATGATTTAAACAGACTTCTTTGATAAACCTAGGCAAATATGCTTTAAAGAGATGATTCCAAGAACAGAGTATTTAGTGGAAAAAAATATGCAAGGCTAGCCATGAATCATGTTGAAATCAAATGATCTAAACCATTCAAGAAATAGACAAGCATAAGAAATCCTTAGAGAGCAAAAAGATGAATTCTCTAAAATATCCTAGCAGAAGAAAACATTAAGGCAGTGAAGGAAAAAAACAGACCTAAGGTGCCATTAGCAAACGTGTATTAGTCTAAATTCTTTGTCCTAATGCAACATAGAAGGATGGAAACATATGATAAACTAGAAAACATGAACAAAATAAAACTTCACCATCAACCAGGCTTATGGATCCTACAAACAGTCCTCCTCCATCAACAAACAAATTAGGGCATGCATGAGCTCCAAGACATCAAATTCTCATCAAAAACTCTAAGAGACTATGTATTGCTCTAGAATAAGTCATCAAAATCCAACCAATACATAAGAGCCTCATGCTCTATTTATGGAGAAAATGAGGAGGTGGAAACCCTAAGAGGCTTCCAGAAACCCTAATTTAGCCATAAATGTCATAAATGTGCTTAATGGCCATGCAAGGCCCAAGACACATAATAGATAAGATAATAAATGAAAAACATCAAAACATAACTCCCTAATCAAATCAGGAGTGTTTGTTCCAAGAAAATATTAAAAAACCAATTTTTCATTAATCAGTGTCTTTTGTTAACTTTTTGGCAAAACGTTGTCTCTCTGCATAGCACCCTTTTAGTAGAAAATAGGGTCTGTTGTAGTTGAGTTTTGAACCCCTTCCCGGCATCGGATTTGGCCCCGTGATGGCTCGTTGGAAATATTGACGAGTCTACTTTCCAAAAATACTTGATTTGTGCTGAATGGATGCCATTTACCGGCTCAAAAATCAAATCTCCCATGACTGCTCTGTGCGTAGTGCCTGGCCTGAAAAGGAGGCAAAAAGGTTAATTTTGAGGTGTTTTTTGACCTTTTGAGGGGGACAAAATGCTCCAATTGACCTGAAATTTTGTGGGTAGATAGTTGGTGATGTGAAAAATCCAAAAATGTAAAATTCAGTAGCTGAGTATGCCCCAATTTTGTGTGTAGCGCCTAGGGTGTTACGCTCCTAAGGGTCAAAATTTGGAAAAAACAAAAAGTTTCTGGATTTGCCTCAAAATTGGTGTGTAGACCCCTCAAGGGGTTTTAGACACCTGATGAGAAGAATCAGCCAAGATCCTGAGGCTGTCATGTAATTTTGTCCTTTTTATCTCTTCTATCTCCATGAGGGCTTGCTTTAGTTTGGCATTAGCAAGCATGATTTTCCTTGCATAGTGTTTGACCATTTTCTTCTGTAAGGCAAGGCCCCTCTTCACCTCTTTGAAATGTTTATGCTCCTATTTATAATAATATATGACCCTTTGTGCCCTCTCAAAGTCCTTTTCCCATTCTTGAAGTTGGGCATCCTTTTCTAAGAGGAGCAACTTAATACTCATCTCTTGGTCCTCATTATCACTGTCTAGATCAACAAAAAGAGGACCTTGAGAAGTCTTCTTGATCCTTTTGCTCCTTCTTACTTGTACCTTCTGCTCAAAATTTTCCATTTTTTCTTTTCCCTTGTCCAATGTTTGGGCAGTTTGAGAGGAGATGGCCCTTTTCCTTTTAGAGGCAGCAAACACATCTCTTCTCCCTCTGTGATAAGTGCATGAGAGAGGGGCAACAATGGGAGTCTCAAAGGCAGTGCTATCATCATTTTGATCTTCAATTTTATTGGCATCTTCTGCACTTGCCTCACTCTGATTTTCTTTGTCATCCATGGACTGATTTTTGTCAAGACAGTCATGACAGTTGTCAAGACAGTCATGACAGTTGTCAAGACAGTCATGACAGTTGTCATGACTCTTTTCTTGACTGTTTTGGACACTTTGATGGCTGACTCATCATGCTGCTCTTCTTCATCATCTAGCTGATCTTCTTCATTATCTTGCTCACTACTTTAATCTTTTTTTTCCTATTTATCAGGCTCACTAATTTCATCTTTGTGGCTGCCTTCACTAATTTCATCCTTGCCATCACTGCTTTCTTCACGGCTACTTCCCTCCTCTTCACTATTTTCTTCATTTTCATCATCTTCTTTTCCACTGCTTCCTCCTTGTCCATCATTATCTATCTCAGTTTCCTCCTAACTTTTGCCTTCTATTTGTTCTTCACTAGGGCTATTGTCAGCCCCCTCACTTGGAAATTTAGGGGAAGAAACAAGAGGTGAAATTCTTTGTGGAGAAGGCACATGGTGAGATGATGGATGAGTGGAGGTAGATGGTTGTGAAGTGGAAGGCAAGTTCTACTGGATGAAGGCCCGGGGGTCTGTAAACACATCATGTGAGATGAAGGTTTCCCACGATATTCCTTGCTACTCTAGCTGATATAGGAAAATCATTTTGATCGGGGAGTGGTGAAAGAGGCTTGAAATTTGGTGGTCATAGCTTTTCTTCTTGACAACTGAGGCCATTTTATCAATGCTTCGAAAAAGGTAGTAAGGTAGGTTCATCATCTTGAGCTTGGTAAAATGCATTAGCAACCTTATATGATATGAGTAGATCCGGGAGTATCTCCCCTCACATGTGAAAAAACTGATAATCTGCCTCAATAATGCAGCATACCTCTCTAGCAAATTGGAAAAAGGGAAAACAACCTTACAATTTTGTTGATAGCTGGGTTTCAAATAGGGCCCATAATAACTCAACTCCAAGTTATTTTTTTTGAACCATACCTCACCAATGTCTGGTATACCTGTTGCTATGGAAATGATTTCAGATGAGAGCTCAAATTGCACCCCTGCTAGATTAACTTGATGATTTTGTAAGCTACAGACAAATAATCTAGTCAAGTCTAAATGGATGTTGACTTGCTTGACCCTTTCACAAAATTTGTAGCACCCTACATCCTGAAAGCATGAAATGATCATAGGAGATGAAGTGATTGGAGTAGTGTCTAGGGGCTCAAATATTTTTGCATTTCCTCCATGATGTTTTGGCTTGGTGGGAGTATGGCTCTCATCACTACTGGTGTGACTATCCCCCTCTGACATGATGACTGGTTCAAAAAACAACAGTAGGAACTTTGGGCTTTTCTTGAGGGTTTTTGGGCAAAATAGGTGTTGTAGGTCAACTCTTTGCAAGATGAAGGCTAAGGTGAAAAACATTTTTTTTTTTTTAAAGCTTGCACTTGGTGTTGGAGGTTAGCTCATAATTACCCGGTCCTTTTTGCACTAAAGAAAAAAAACAATTTCTTCTTACAACCGTAGGGTTTAAAAACTGATTTTATATAGTTAGGGTTTGGTCCAACTTCACTATGGATGTCCTCTTTGTTTTTAGGAAAAGGAGTGCTTGGGAGGAGGAAGAGGTCCCACCAACCTTAAGCTCCGCTTGCAGAAGATTTGAAACTGAAATTCTGAAATTTGGAGCTATTTAAGAAAATGTGGGGAAGTCTGGCCGGAGCATAGCGCCGATGCGTAGCGCCTGTGTGCAACACCGGGCTAGTCGGGTCGCCAGAGTGTAGTGCCAGGCAGAATGGGCAGTCTCCTAGGTGCTTTCCGGTTTTTTTGAGCTTGTGGGTAGCGCCAGCCCAGGTGCGTAGCACCGGGCTCTGAGCACGTAGCGCAGTGTCAAATAACACTTCCCTCCTCACTCCTGTGCGTAGCACCGAAGGCCAGGGGCGTAGCGCCGACCTCGGTGCGTAGTGCCGAAAAAAATCTCCCAGTTTTTCTTGAAATCCCAAAAAATTCTTCCAACGGCTTCTTCACTTTGTATAATGGCAAATGATGCGTGGGAAAGGTTTAAAAGACCTTTTATAGTTGTTTTGAAAAGTAATTTTAAAAGATAAAACCCAATTTTGCAAAGTTGGTGTCCCCTATATTTTTAGTGTGCCTTTTGACTAATATTTGCTGTGAAACACACTTTTGACACTTCTTTTGGCAAAAATGTTTACTTATGTCTCTTTCATCTTTTGCAGAGCAATCTTTTGACAAGGAGGCCTTTGTTGGGGGTCTACTACTGAGATGGAAATTAGGGATACACTTTCTTTCTTGGGGCACTTTGATATTTTTGCAGATGCCTATATTTCATTTGATGTTGATCCCTTCTATAGGTCTTTTGGCTGTACTTGCAAAAATTAGTCTCTCAAACTAATACTCTTTGTATGTCCTCTACTTTCAAGAAGGAGGTTTTGTCATATTTTATAGCCTTTCAAAACCTATTTATCCTTTGTAACAAAATCTTCAATGTGTACTTTGATGGGGTTGAGGTGGCTTCTGTCCTTGTGGCCTTTGTGATGATTTCTTGCTTGTCACCACTATTTTGTTAACCAACCAACAAAACCCTGATTATTTTTTTACATACAGGCCTACTACCTTTATCTTGTTTGTGTATGTCTCCCGGTGATAATTACATCCTATTACCTTACTTCTTCTTATTGCTGGTGGAAACCTTGGTTATTCATTGTAAAAATGTGAACAAGGGCAGCTGTCCCTTGAGGTATTTGTGCTCTTTAAGCCAAGGAGGCTTTTCTTGAATGGCTATTGATTAATTTTGGATCAAATTTCTTGATTTTATTTCCCTTTAAATACAATCTCTTCATGCAGGAAGGCACAGTTTGTAAGGCACCAAATCCATCCTATGACTGAGTGAGACCTTACGTGACCTAATGGGGGATTTTTTGGACTTTGATTTTGTACTGAGACTTAGACTTAGGGATCACCAAGTGTGAGATAGGGTCTATGATAGGCTCAGTGTATTTGAAGATCCAAACATCAATCATGCTTGACTATCCAAGAAGGGTCTATAGAGAGAATTCGAGACCATCAGTGTTTGGGAGTATCATGTGAGACACAACAAAGCTATTTGATTGGTAGGTTTAGGTGGTAGTGGGGTAGGCAAAACAAAAACAGAGGATTTGTGCCAAGGTGACAATTTAGGGTTAAAATAGATGGCTCGAGCCCATGATGGGTCTTCCGGGAGTAGTGGGCCAGTGATGATTAGATAGGATGATAAAATAGTGAAAATTTTATCTTAAGGATAATGAAGGCAGTGAGATTTCTAGAACTCACAATGTTCCATAAATTTTGTTTCTAGAAATCTGGGAATAGTCATTTAGTCATCATCAAGGAAAAAAACTACTGATGACTAATAGTGGCTCCACTTGGGGAGGGCAGCTCCTTTTCAGGAGGTGTCCAGAACTTCAGGTTTCTAGCTTTATGGAGACCATTGCCTTCCTCCATTGGGCAGATGTGATTTTTCTTCATTTGCTGATATTTGTTTTGAGTCTGTGATATTTGAGATCTGAAAAAACATGATTTATATCAGCATCATCTTTACCTACCCAATCTACTTGCCTAACATTTTTTCCTTCTTTGGGTGCACTTGAACTGGCAAACCCTTGATATATATATATATATATATATATATATATATATATATATATATATTATTTTATTTTTCTTTCTGAAAAACAAAAATCAAACTGCCTAAATGTACCCTTATCTCTTTCGAGAGTTCATATTAGGCTGATGAACTCTCTTTATTTTCTACCTAGTCTACATATTTTTCAAGATTGAGATGTTTGACAAATTTTATTCTCTAGGCTACTGACATGAAATTGAAAATATGGCTAAACCAGGATTAAGCAGTCTGATTTACCATAGGTTGTGGCATTGAAACAAGCTGCACACAAGTGTTATTTTTGTACAGACAAAACCTAGGAAACATAAGGGCAACATATGTCATTTGTTAAACATCCCTATTTTCCTCTTTGGTTCAGATTTGAGCATGTGGAATCAGCATCTCTCATTCCTAACCTACACCTATTGACAAGTCAAGATTAGATGCTTTGACAAGTTTTTCTTTCACTAACCTATCAGCGAAATAAATTAAAACATGTTCAGCCATGATTAGGCTAGATGACTGAACAAGCCTTCTCTTTCAAAACAAACAATAGTGGCATTTAGACTTGCACACTTTCAGCATCATTATTTTTTGGGTATGGGGTCGTACCTTTCTTTCAAACTCTACCCTCTTTTTCCCTTTTTTTTTTTTTTAAGGGATTTTGTCCTTTCTATTCCTTAAGCAAGTAATTTTTATGTATAATGAGTAGCAGATTTAACATTTAGGAATCTTGACAAAAGTAGTGTTTGAGCATCCTCCCATTGGTAGGACCTCCAAACATTTAAGCTCCGTCAATCTCTTGCAAAAAGAAAGCATTGTTACATCTAACTGAATGAATGATGTAAGGGCCTTTCCACAAATTTTCAAACTTGCCATGTTTTCCCTTGTCTTCCTTTCTTGAATCCCATTTCAGAAACATGTCTCCAATTTGGAAATCATTTGCCTTGGTTCTCTTATCAAAAATATTCTTGATATTGTCTTGTATTGCTTGTGTTCTTTTGTAAACTTCCTCCCTTGACTGCTGAAATTGAATGATTTGGTTCAACCTTCTTTGCATATCATTTTCTTCTAATTTTACCTCTTGGAGGAGCTTCATGACCAGGACTCCCAAAGAGGTGGGGAAAACTGCATCCATGCCATACACCAGTTGATAGGGACACATGCCAATTGATTTCTTGGTGGTTAGTCTATCAGCCCATAGTGCATGCACTAGTTTGCCATGCCATGCCTTTTGATTCTGTTCTAGGAGCTTCTTAATGATGTTTACCAAGCTCTTATTAGAGGACTCAGCTAGTCCATTGCCTTGTGGGTAATAAGCAATGGAGTGGCCTAGTATGATGTGATATTTATAGAAAAAATCCACCATTTTCTTAGATGTAAATGCAGCAACATTATCAGTGATGATATTTCTAGGACAACCAAACCTGGAAAAGATGTTAGTTTCAAGGAATTTGATAATGACTGAGTCGATGGAATTTCTAGAAGGGATGGCTTCTATCCATTTGGTGAAGTAATCAGTGGCAGTGAGGATCCACTTGTGTTGGGCAGATGAAGTAGGATGGATCCCTCCTATGAAGTCCAAACCCCACTGTTGAAAAGGAGCTTCAACACTAATGGGATGCAAGGGCAAAGGTAAAATTTTTCTTTTTCCATCAAAGATTTGGCACTTATGGCAAGTCATGACTAATTTGTGAGTATCGGAAAAAAGGGTAGGCCAATAGTAGCCAGCTCTAAGGATCTTGTTGGCTGTAGTCTTCCAATATAGGTGACCTCCACATTCTCCCTCATGTAATTCATGCATGATTTTTTCTACATCATCCTCAAGAAAATATTTAAGTAGCAAACCAACAGAACTTTTCAGTACAACACTCCATTTAAAGTGCAGAAATTTAAAGATTTTTGTTTTAAGAATCTAGCTTTAGTCTTCGACAGAGAAGGAGGAGCATTGAGATAAAGAAGCACATAAATGATATCAGCATAACAAGATGAATTTAAAAACATTTATTCAATGTATGGAGCTATAAATTCTTCTGTCTCCTCTAACACATTGATCCAAGTGGATTCAACAGGTACAAGTACAAGTGGCTCAGCACAGAGGGCTCAAAAATCAAAGAGTTCGAAAATCTCTCGAACATATAAAAACAAACAATATGTTAAAGAGTTATTATGGTTATCCATATTAAATAACAAAATCATTTATATGGTTATTAAAATAACCATATAAAGCAAACTTAACGCAAACCACCAACGTTATAACAAAAGCTATGTTAAGTGGGGTATATATGTGTAATGAACGAATATGGGTTATGGATAAATGAATGGTTGTTATAACAAATACAACCAACCCATACCAAATATATGTGTTACAATGTATATGTTACACAACCCACTCCATTGCCACGGAGCCCGTGGAGAATACGGGGCGGGCCGCCCACTGCAGGCCCAACCCCCACACTTGTTTCAAATTAAAACATGTGGTTAAGTTGAAAACAAAAGGCGCCCTAATAAAAGATATGTATGCATATTTTTGGGAGGCGGGATTTGATCCCCTGACCTCCCTTTACAATTTTCCCTTTTTACCATTGTGCCAAACGACCTTATTGGTATATCCGCCCGGGATTAAATATTTAAACTCATCCTTTCAGATGTGTGCCAAGCCCATGGAGGATCAAAGAGCGTGCACGGTCTTCAAGGTTTAATATTTTTTATTTGCAGGTGCAGTGGAACCATGAGCCCGGAAAAGAGGCAGGCAGAACCCTGATTAAGGCCAACTTTCAGGAGGGCGAAATTTGACTTTGTCCAAATGGGACAAATTTTATGTCATTTCTACACTACTCAATCCCGCGAGTTTGATGGCGTGCTCAGTTTCTTCATCTAAGTTTTTGATTTTTTAGCCACTTTTGGAAGTGGGTTATGCAGGTGTCATATTTCCGCATGTGAGCAGTCGTTTTCACATTTTTCGATGCCACAAGATTGATGGTTTTTTCAGATTCAGTCGCAGAGCAGCTCAGCCTTCAGCAAATGGCAGCATGAGGTATATGATGTGAATTCCATGTACTTATTCCTTTATTTTTGTTTGAGATGCATTATGTATTGTAGATCCTGGTTGATACATGAGTTGTGGGATCTTGCCTTATGTTATTATTGATGTATTTTCAGCTATGGATTTGTGTCATTTATGAGATCCCTTTTATGCCACATTGGCGGGATACTCGCTTTCATATGTGTTTTTTTGAGATCCCTTGTTTTCCAGGATTGGCGGGATACTCATATTTATTACATGTCAGCTATGGTCATACTGATAGGAGTCTTTCTTTATCTATGAAAGTTCCGCAGTGGAACATCTCTTAAAGAAGTCAAGCCACTCCTGCGTGAGGGAAATTTTTCCCTTGTATGTCATAGGAAAGCACATCCATGTACATCTTCTTCTTACAACACATAATGCAACAGCCTACACCATCTTGACACTGAGGCCCGGAGATGTAGTCCCTCCTGGACGAACTCCGTCATCAAACGACGTGTTCTTATGATTGCTGATCTTGTTCATTTATGTTCCTCTTATTTACAGCTACAATTGTTCATTTGTGTTCTTTAACGTCTTAATTAAATGAAATTCTAATTATCAGCCGAAGTAAAAGGTCTTGGCTAAGGGTATCTAGATTTTACCCTGGATCAAGTGGTATCGGAGCAGGTATTCTTGCTGATTGGATTGCAAGTGTGAACGTTTGATGTTCGCTGAGTTGAGCCATGGAGAGTGTCAAGGACATGTATGAAACCATGCTCAGGGTGTCCGAGAAAGCGGACATATTGTACGAGGTGTATGAAAAACAAGCAGCAGAGAACGAAGAATTGAAGAGCCTCCTACACAAAGAGAAGGAGGACAAACAACAGTTGCAGCTTCAGTTGAAAGCCACAACAGAAGCGTGGGAATATCGGAAGCGCAACAATGAAATTCTGCAAGCAGATCATGATGCCTTGAAGGTGTTTCTACATGAAGAGAAGGAGGAGAAGCAGCAGTTACAGCTTCAGTTACAAGCCGTGTCAGAGGCAGTGACGGAAGTGAAGCGCAATGAAGGCTTACAACAAATTTCTTCATCTGTTTCGCAATCAACACCTAAGGTAAACAGTGTTGATTTTTCTTCAGTTTCTTCACATGATATAATTTTAGTTGGAAGTGTGGAGATACCCATCACAGGTATCGGCATGAGGCTCCTCACTAAAATGGGGTACAGAGGAGGAGGACTTGGCATTCGTGGCCAAGGCATAACCGAACCATTGGAGGTTGGGCAACGACCTCGTTATGCAGGTTTGGCGTACATTGGTGAAGGATGTTCGAAGGACATTAAGGGAAAACAGATAATGATGAACTCTCCAAGGAAGAGGAATGATAGGGAAACTTCGCCATCATTCCACGGTAGTGCACGTTGTAGTGAAGGAACCGAGGCGAGCTCCCATCATCATGATGGCACCAGAGACCACCACAGAAGGTACACTAAGTCTCATTATTCCAGAGTGCATTTTAATTACAAGAATGTTGATAACCACGGTCGTAAAATATGGCATCGTAAAACTTGTTTATTTTGTGGTTTAAATAACCATGTGATTTCTGAGTGCTCAAAGAGGATGGCATCACAAAGGAGGAAGAGGCATGAAAATCCTTTCTACCTGAGACAAGCTCCCATCATCATGATCGTACCAGAGACCATCCCAGAAGGTATACTAAGTCTCATTATTCCAGAGTGCATTTTGATTATAAGAATGTTGATAAACATGGTCGTAAAATATGGCATCGTAAAACTTGTTATTTTTGTGGTTTAAATAACCATGTGATTTCTGAGTGCTGGAAGAGGATGGCAGCACAAAGGAGGAAGAGGCATGAAAATCCTTCTCCCCAACAGGAAAAGAAATCAGTTAAGCAGGTTTAGAGGAAAAATAACTTTTGCACCCATTGTGACCGAAGTGGCCACCAAAGAGCCACATGCTGGAAACTTCATCCAGAGCAGTGCCTTAAAAACAAAGCGCCCGTGCATACACCAGTCGAAAGAGTTGATCGACAAGCAAGTTCGCCATAGGGAAATAATCCACTCGTTTTAATAAATGAGAAGTGGTTCTTCTAGATTGTTTTTTCTAGAGATGTTAAGCTTGTCATGGCCATGCTTGTAAGCCATTTGTCACATTTTTATTATGAAAGTGATGATGTGTTTCCATCACTCGTTTAAGCGACCATGACAATTTTTTGGCCTTGTTTTATAAGTCGTGTGTTAGATCTCTTTCATGTAAAAGTGATGATGTGGTGCCATCACCTTGAGATGCGACGATTATGTTTTGGTCATGTTCTATGAGTCGTCTGATGCATTTATTTCATGTAAAAGTGATGAGGAGTTTTTCCATCACTTCGAAATGCGATGATGAGGTCTGGTCTTGTAATTTTGTTGAGGTATGATTTCCATTTTTGCTGTAAGCTTGACCACCAAGTACATGTTATAAACTCATGGCAAGTATGGAAATATTTGGGTCATTGTTGGTCACATTAAGAATGTAATGTTCTTTGTATATTTAGGCAGGTGTTGGAATTCCAATTCCAAAGCACAAAAGTGAAGGAGTCTTTGAGGGATGTGCCTTCTCAAACATTTCTGTTTGCAACAAATTGCAAGGGATGTGCCTTTTTATACATTTTCATTTCCGCAGTTGCAGGTGTTGGATTTGCATCTTGATTTTGAAGTACGTGAGGTGAAGGATTCTTCAAGGGATGTGCCTTTTCAGACATTTGCATTCCCACAGTTGTAGGTGTTGGCTTTACAGCTTGATTCTGAAGTACGTGAGGTGAAGTAGTCTTCAAGGGATGTGCCTTTTTAGACATTTACATTTCTGTAGTTGCAGGTGTTGGCTTTACATCCTGATTCCGAAGTACGTGAGGTAAAGGAGTATTCAAGGGATGTGCCTTTTCATACATTTTCATTTCCACAGTTGTAGGTGTTGGCTTTGCATATTGATTCTGCAGTACGAGAGGTGAAGGAGTCTTCAAGGGATGTGCCCTTTCAAAAATCGCATTCCAGCAATTGTACTTGATGGCCTTACATCTTGATTCCAAAGTATGTCAGGTGAAGGAGTCATGTGGGGATGTGCCTTTCAACGAAATTTGTAAACAGTTGATGATAGGTAAAGCTTGATGCTTTTGGAGGACCAAAACCTCCTCAGTCGGGAGGATTGATGTAGGTGGATTAAACAGGTACAAGTACAAGTGGCTCAACACAGAGGGCTCAAAAATCAAAGCATTCGAAAATCTCTCAAACCAGGTTCAGATTGTAGATCTCATCATTTTGATTCCAATGATGCAAACGGTTCGTCAAACCAAGATCGTATGAGGGAGTTAGAGAAATTTTAAGTTTTGTTAAAGCAGGGGATGTGGGGCCATGGTGTGCCAGATGGCATCCCAGTGAGCATGTCCAACCCACATAGCAGCCCCTCAGCTTCTAACACATGGCACCTCTCTATTTGACTTCGACCTACATAAAAGACAATGAAAAGACAAAGACAAAAGAGATCATCAAAATATAACCATAAAAGATAAATAATTTAAAAATACATATAAAAACAACTATATGTTAAAGAGTTATTATGGTTATCCATATTAAATAACAAAATCATTTATATGGTTATTAAAATAACCATATAAAGCAAACTCAATGCAAACCACCAAGGTTATAACAAAAGCTATGTTAAGTGGGGTACATATGTGTAATGAACGAATATGGGTTACGGTTAAATGAATGGTTGTTATAACAAATACAACCAGCCCATACCAAATATATGTGTTACAACGTATATGTTACACAACCCACTCCCAATGCGGGCCCGACCCCCAACCACATTTTTAAAGAAAAGTAAAACGTGGTTTTTAAATTTAATATTACAGGTTTTAAAATAGTCTGTGGGGTTTTATAAAGGGAACTACATGGTTCCTACAACAAATTTCCGAGTTATATTGATGGGGTTGAGGTTTGACCACCCGACCTACTCCTTTATCTCATAACAAACGCACCAACGGTGGGACATGGGTAAGTTTGCCCACAAAATATATTTAAAACCACCATTTCACCAGTGCACCCAGGCCATGGAGGAGCAGGAGTGCACGCATGTAGATCGAGATTAATATTTTTTTTATTGCAGGTCATGTGGAACCATGAGCTAGAAAAGGGGCAGGTGGAACCCTGATTGAGGCCAACTTCTAGGAGGGAAAATTTTTGAATTTGTCCAAATGGGACAAATTTATGTCATTTTTGCACTATTCGACGCCATGAGTCTGATGGCATGCTCAGTTTCTTCATCTAAGTTTTCAATTTTCAGCCACTTTTGGAAGTGGGTTATGTAGGTGTCAGATTTCCACAAGTGAGCAATCATTTTCACATTTTTCGACACCACAAGATTGATGGTGTTTTTAGATTCAGCCGCAGAGAAGCTTAGCCTTCACCGAATGGCAGCATGAGGTATATGATGTGGATTCCATGTACTTCTTCATTTATTTCTCTTCGAGATGCATTATGCCTTGCAGATCCCAGTTGATACATGAGTCGTGGGATCTTGCTTTGTGTTGTTATTGATGTACTTTTAGTTATGGATTTGTGTCATGTATGAGTCCCTTTTATGCCAGATTGGCAGGATGCTTGTTTTCATATGTGTATTGTTGAGATCCCTTGTTTGCCAGGATTGCAGGATACTCTTATTTATTACATGTCAGCTATGGTCATACTGATAGGAGTCTTTCTTTATGTATGAGAGTTCCGCAGTGGAACATCTCTTAAAGAAGTCAAGCCACTCTTGCGTGAGGGCAGTTTTTCCTTGTATGTCATAGGAAAACACATCCATGTACATCTTCTTCTTACAAGACGTAATGTAGCAGCCTACACCATCTTGACACCGAGGCCTGGAGATATAGTCCCTCCTGGACGAACTTCGTCATCAAACAACGTGTTCTTATTATTTCTGATCTTGTTCATTCATGTTCCTCTTATTTACAACTACAATTGTTCATTTATGTTTCTTAACGTCTTAATTAAATGCAATTCTAATTATCAGCCGAAGTAAAAGGTCTTGGTTAAGGGTATCAAGATTTTACCCTCTCGGATCACACATCAACCATATTCATGTCTAAAGCTTGGAAATTTGAGTTAGCCATCATTTTTTCAAGTCCTTGTCCTTTAATCAATTTAGTGGGTCTAATTTCTAAATCATATTCTAAAATGGTAGCAATCCACTTGCCCCTTTTACCATCAGGGTCTTGATTAAGTATTTCTTTGACAACTGGTGTGGGACAAAAGCTATGACATGAGAGTGCAAAATATAAACTCTAAAGTCTTTCAAAGCTTTGATTAAGGCAAAGGCTTGTTTTTCCATGATGTTATACTTTAGAGGAGCATCCCTCAAGGCCTTGCTGAAGAAAGCTATGGGCTGTTCTTGCCCCATGATGTTCTTTTGCAATAATACTGCTGCCACAGTATGTTCAGATGCAAATGAGAAGATGTAGAAATCCTTGGTGAAGTCAGGGCTGATTAAGACGGGTGTTTGTGTGAGTGCTTGTTTTACCAGCTCAAAAGATTGTTTTGCTTCCATATTCCACTTTACTCCTACTTCTTTTTTCAACATGTTTGTGATATTCCTTAGGAGTTCAACAAGGTTGGGGATGAATCTTCTTAGAAAGTTAATCTTTCCAATGAAAAATTGCAGCTCTTTAATGTTTCTAGGATGGCTAATTTGTAAGATGCCTTCTATCCTTTTGGGGTCTATTTTGATTCCTTCTTTAGAGATGATGTGATCTAAGAGTTTTCCTTCCTGAAGGCCAAACATAGTTTTCAGGATTGAGAGATAGGCCATAATTTCTACACTTTTCAAAAACTTTTCTTAAGTGGACTAAGTGTTCTTCATCAATTTTAGAGTAGACAGTGATGTCATCAAGGTATATGACTATGAAGTAACCTATGTCTTCCGAAAAAGCTATGTCCATTTCCCTTTGGAAAGTAGCCCCTGCATTTATTAAACAGAATGGAATTTTAACATACATGAATGTACCCCAAGGTGTAGTGAAAGCAGTTTTGAGTTGGTCACTTGGAAAGACTAGAACTTGGTTATAACCTGAGAAGCCATCTAGCAATGAGATTCTTTGTGAGCCAACTACTTTTTAGAGTATGTGATCCATTTTAGGCAAGGGGTAATTGTCTTTTAAGGAGGCCTTGTTCAAATTTCTGAAGTCAATACAAAGCCTAATTTCCCCAGTCTTCTTCCTAACTGACACAAGGTTGGACACCCATTTTGAGTATTGGACAGGAACTATGATCCTGACATCATACATATTTTTTATTTCTTTCTCAACTGAAGGTAACAAGAGGGAGTTAATTCTTCTCAATTTTTGTTTAAATGGTTTCTGATTTTCCTTGAGAGGAATTTTATGTTGAATGATTTTAGTGTCATAGGATTTCAAGTCTTCATACCCCCAAGCAAAAACATATTTAAATTCTTTAAAAAGCTCAATGTATTTCTGTTTTGTGTGAGGAGGGAGAGTTTTGGATAGCTTGACTAATTTTGGCTCTTTCATCCCTCCAATGTTACATTCTTCTAGATTTGTTTCAGTGGATTCCATCTTGGGTTTTTTAGCTACATCATTATAATCAAACAACTCTTCTAGTGGTGTAAGGCCTCTTGGCAAGGTGTCATCTTTGCATTTCAAAATTTCAAGTTCTCTTTGATCTGATTTATCAAAAATTTCTGCAACACAAGGGTTTTGAATATGTTTTATATCATCATTAAAGGGCAACTCTATTTTGGGAGTTTCATTTTCAGAAAAATTATTTCTTTCAAATCTTAAACTCTATTTTGTGCTTGCAAATTCATTTTTGGATTGCAGAAAATCATCTATTTTCTCATCACTGTCAAACACTTGCCAATGGTTTAAGTTTTCTGGTACAGTAGGTCTGTTTTTTACTTTGATGAGGGATTTTTTATTTTCATAGGGTAAAGAGCAATTGCTGGCAGCAAAGGCAAGCTCATTGGCAAGGCATTTTTGGGCCCTAGGGATGAAGGTGAGCTCATACTTTTCAAAAGTTTTGAGAAGGTCTAGGGAAACATTCCTATACTCCCTCATTCTAGGGATCTTGGCTGAATATTCTCCCTTAATTTGTTTGATGATCAGTTCTAAATCTCCTTGAATCAAGATCTTCTTAGCTTTGAGATTTTTAAGTAAGTGTAAACCAATAAGGAGAGCCTCATACTCTGCAACATTATTGGTGCATTGAAAATCTAGCCTATAGGAATGACATTCATTTATGTTGTGGATACAAACACTAGCCCCTAATCTAGCCTTACCATAAGAACCATCAAAGTTGATATGCCAAAGGGTGTCAATTCCATATTTGTCACTGTTTTGTACTTTGGGGCTGCTAGAGTTTTGGGTGTCATTTTCTTGATTAGAGAGCTGGTTTGGTTGTTATGGGGGGCTTAGTTGTCCCTCATTGTCATTTATTTGTTCACTTATGTCATTTTCATTGTACAAGATGAATGAGTCAAGGTCTGAGTGAATGGAATAAATCAGTGCGTTATTTGGCCTATCTATGTTACTCACCATATACTTCATGTGGGATTCCCGATACAACCTCCTTGTTTGATTGAAGACTGGGATGGCGGCATAAGTCATGTTCATTTGAAGGCTACCCTGAAGTTTGACACCCCATGATCTAGATAAAAGCATGCCATACTTTGGGGGGATGTCAGCAGCAACTATATCCATGACTAGAATTTTAGTGGGGATTTGTGCCAAATTGACACATAGATCCTTGATTAGGCCTAGGCATTTAACCCTACTTGAATCAAAAGAGTATAAGTATTTGTAGGGATTTTTGATTTCTAGGCCCAATCTTTCCATCACCACCTTTGGCATATGTTTGTGTGAGGCACCGGAGTCCAGCATAGCATTATGTAGAATTTTGTCATGTATGTTAAGACTGACATAGAAAGGAGGGAAAACTCCTTCTTGATATTTTCCCTCTATTTCAGGACAAAACAACAACTTTGGTTTATCATCGGTTAAGTTTAAAGTGTCGGTATCGTTCCCTGTGTTTAACGCTTTGAAAATCTAGGATCTATATACCTCTTGGGTCACCAATTTAGTGAGGGGTATGGTTATCTTGATTTTGGCAATCTCCCCTTCAAAGCTGAAAGGCGTAGGTGTTTTTATTGCATTTACATCAGTTTTATTAGCCATAAAATTTTCTACATTCTTGATTTGCTGATTTTGATTTGATGGTTTGGACAACAATGTTTTTTCAGGGCTACTAGTTGAAGTACTAGGGCAACTTGAATCATTATTAGGCGGGCTAGTTTTTGGTTTGTTTAGATCAGTTTTCCTAGCCATAGTGTTCATGTTTTCTGCTGTATTTTTAGAAATAGGTTCAGAGGTTTTTATAATAGCAGTGTTTGGCCGATTTGTTTTAGGAATATCTTGACTCCTTTTTCTCCTAAGGTCATACTGCCTATGGAATTCCATTATGGAATTCTCAAATCCTAGTTTATAGTCTTCAAAATCTTCATATGATTGTTCATTTGGTTTGGAAGAAAACATCCTTTGTTCTTCTTCGGTAAGGAAGGTGTTATCCTCATCATCAGAACCTATGACATTTACATGGTATTCTTCCAACTGCTCAGGCTCTCTTTCTTCTTCATCTATTTAATTGTCCTTGAAAAAGGGTCTAATTTTTTGGTCATTCCCTCTTTGTCTGATTTGAGGAGGGTCTCTTCTAAAATTTTGATTCCTATTCCTATTTTGAAGATTGGCTGACTTTCCCTAGGAGGTGTTCTCTCATTCAAACTGATTTTTTCCATCATCCTCTCCATTTTCCTAACTATGGAGTCAAGTTTGGTGTCAGAAGAGGAGGGTGTAGGTGTTGTGTCATCTTTATAAGTCACGCTTTTTTTTTCTGATATCATCCTAGCCCTTTCTAAATTAAATTGGCCTCTTCACTCACAACCCCTTTTTGCATATCTTCTAGAGTTAGTAATCTCTCTCCCTTAGTTGATAGGCCATATCAGCATCAAAGCCTTCGAGATATTTTACTAAGGCTAATCCTTGGGGAGGTTTTATGTGAGGTGGGAGGGCATTGTAAACACTGTTAAACCTAGTGGAGTAGTCATGCACACTTTCTCCCGGATTCCTTTTAAGATTGTTATACTCGGAAATAATTTGAAGGGGGTTCTTCTTGATTTCCCATTTGTTTACAAAAGTTTGGTAGAGGGAAGGGAGATCATGTATGCTGTTTGGAGGTAATTTTTTGAACCATTTCTTGGGTTCTCCTCCCATGTTCTGGGAAAAAATCCTCATTTGCATGGTTTCTTCTTCTATTTCCATGTAGTCAAAAACATCTTTAATTCTATCTACATGCTTTTGGGCAGTGATGGATTCAGTCCCCAAAAAATGGAAAATTTTGGACTAATAATCATTTAGCAATGGTAATAGTGGTTGTTGTAGAGCCAGTGGATCATACCAGGCTGCCATGATGGGAGGAAATGGAAACAAAGGCTGATTTACATGGGGAGGGTTTGTGAGAGGCAAAGTAGGATGGGATGAGGTGGTTTGCACAATGGTGGTATGAATGGGTGTAGCTAAGGTAATTGGACTGAAGAACTGATTCTGAGTAGATTTGAGATAAAAAGGGCTGAAGTGATGGAGAAGCTGAAAGTCAAGTGGAGTGGAAGGAGAAGCTTCTCTACTGGAGCTTTGCTGCAAATCTATGGGCTCAAGGTCATCTTGGTCCACCCTACTTTGTGACCTGGTCCTGAATAGGTTCTTGGTATGGTGCAAGTCAAACTGAGGATCTTGTGAAATTGTGAGATGTTCTGGTGCAGAGCTTGCTCTATGAATAGTCCTAGCAGTGGTTGAGTTTCCAGCTTTAGATTTTTTCCACAAAATATTTTTTGGGTCATCAACTATGGTAGGAGGATTTGGGTCTGGGTGAGATCTGGTATTGATCCTTTGTGAAGCCAGATCTCTTTCTCAAAAATTAGAGAGGCTGAATGCTTGGGACTGTTTTTGGAAGGCTGACCTCTCTTAGTGTTTATTTTACTTACATAAGGTATTAATTAGGCCCTAAAACTGATTTGGAATGACTTGACACAATTCTAAAAAGTTGTATGGGACTAGTGAGATGAAAAAGGCCTACTGGAGGCTAGTGGAGTCGCCAGGTGGATGTTTTTGTAGTTTTGAGGGTATGTATATGATGGTCCACCACCAAATTTTGATAAAAAATCAATCTAGGGACTATTTTGGGTTCTCTGTGTTTCCTTATGCAGCCCTAAGGTTTTAATGAGTATCCTATAGCTGAGTCATCATCTTGCTAGGATGGCGAGGCAATTAGTTTTTACTCTTTGGCTAGTAGCTGACTTTCTAAGTTTAACTGAGATTTTGAGAATTTCCTAAGGGACACCTAGGATGTTTCTTACTCAAAGTCCTACCGTGATCGCCATTATGTTAGCTGGCGATGAGGTGGCATATTCACTGGATTTTCTAAGTCAAACTAAGGGTCTAAAGAGTCTTAAGAGGTATTCAAGCAACTATGCACTCAGAAGTCCCACCATGATTGCCATTATGTTACCTCCCTGTAATTTTCTAGATTGATTGAGATACAAATGGATAGGGGTAACATCAAACCAAGCTTTGGAATCCAAGGACCTAGCCTTCCTGGATTCAGAGAGGGATCTCTCTGGTAGGTGCAAAGATGTGAACTTGTTTGCTGATTAGGGTTGATTTTAGGCTAGATGTTAAGTGCAGGGTATTTTGATTGTTTTTGGTTGGGTATGATACTTAGATAGATTATATAGAAAAAAAGGAAGGCTTCAAGTCATTGGGAAATGGATTCTAACAAGGTCATGATAAGTTTCATCAATGGTTTAAAGAGTATTTGCAGGGAAATATTAACTTGGTTGGTGGATCTTTGAGGTTGTGAAAGATTATGAGATGGACATTAAGCTTGAGAACAAAAGCTAATAAAGGGAAAACCGGAATCCTTTATATAATTTAAAACTGAGGGAGTTAGAAGATTTATAAGCATAGAAAGAGAATCAAAGGTATAAGCAAAACCTAATCCATTTGATTTCATACTGAAAGCAGATAATCAACCAAGACAAACATTCAAATGAAATATAGAAAGGCAAGAAACTTATTTAACTTTCATAGATTTCATCATCAAGAGCAGAAAACATTTTAGATGCACAAATAACTATAACCATAGAAGGAGAGAAAACCATAAACATCTAAAGTTACAGCTATGAAGGTTCTTTGAAACAATTAGCTAAGTAAATTCAAAGAGCATGATCGAAACAGACTTCTTTGATAAACCTAGGCAAAGATGCTTCAAAGAGATGATTCCAAGAACAACGTATTTAGTGGCAACAAATATGTAGGGCTAGCCATGAATCATGTTGAAACCAACTGATCTAAACCATTCAAGAAATAGATAAGCATAAGAAATCATTAGAGAGCAAAAAGATGAACTCTCTAATATATCCTAGCAGAAGAAAACATTAAGGCAGTGAAGGAAACAAACAGACCTAAGGTGCCATTAGCAAAAATATCTTAGTATAAATTCTTTGTCTTATTGAAAAATAGAAAGATGGAAACATATGATAAAATAGAAAACATGAACAAAAGAAAACTTCACCATCAACCAGGCTTATGGATCTTGCAAACAGTCCTCCTCCATCAACAAACAAATCAGGTCATGCATGAGCCCCAAGACATCAAATTCTCATCAAAAACTCCAAGAGACAATGTATTATTCTAGAATAAGTCATAAAAATCCAACAAATACGTAAGAGCCTCATGCTATATTTATGGAGCAAATGAGGAGGTGGAAACCCTAATTTAGCCATAAATGTCATAAATGTGCTTAATGACCATGCAAGGACCAAGACACATAATAGATAAGATAATAAATGAAAAACATCAAAACATAACTCCCTAATCAAATCAGGAGTGATTTGTCCAAGAAAATATTAAAAAACCAATTTATCATTAATCAGTGTCTTTTGTTGACTTTTTGGCAAAAGGCTGTCTTTGTTCGTAGCGCCCTTTCTGCGGAAAATAGGTTCTGTTGTAGTTGAGTTTTGGACCCCTTCCCGGCATCGGATTTGGCCCTGTGATGGCTCGTTGGAAATATTGATGAGTCTAATTTCCAAAAATACTTTATTTGTGCTGAACGGATGCCATTTACCTGCTCAAAAATCAAATCTCCCATGACTGCTCTGTGTGCAGAGCCTGGCCTGAAAAGGAGGGAGAAAGGTCAATTTTGAGGTGTTTTTTGACCTTTTGAGGGTGAAGAAATGCTCCAATTGACCTGAAATTTTGTGGGTAGAATGTTGGTGATGTGAAAAATCCAAAAATATAAACTTCAGCAGCTGGGGATCCCCCAATGTTGTGCGTAGCGCCTAGGGTGCTGCGCTCCTACGGGTCAAAATTTGGAAAAAAAAAAAAAAGTTTCCAGATTTGCCTCAAAATTGGTGTGTAGACCCCTCAAGGGGTTTTAGACACCTTATGAGAAGAATCAACCAAGATCCTGAGGTTTTCATGCACTTTGGTATTTTTTAGCTCTTCTAGCTCTATGAGGGCTTGCTTAAGTTTGGTATTAGCAAGCATGCTCTTCCTTGCATAGTGTTTGACCATTTTCTTCTGTAAGGCAAGGACCCTCTTCACCTCTTTGAAATGCTTGTGCTCTTCTTGATAATAGTATATAACTCTTTATTCCCTCTCAAAGTCCTTTTCCCATTCTTGAAGCTGGGCATCTTTCTCTAAGAGGAGCAACTTAGTACTCATCTCTTGGTCTTCATTTTCACTGTCTAGATCAATGGAAAGAGGCCCTTAAGAAGTCTTCTTGATCCTTTTTCTCCTTCTAACTTGTATCTTCTACTCAACATTTTCCACTTTTTCCTTACCCTTGTCCAATGTTTTGGCATTTTGAGAGGAGATGACCCTTTGCCTTTTAGAGGTATCAAACACATCCCTTCTCCCTCTGTGATAAGCGTATGTGAGAGGGGCAACAACGGAAGTTTTGGATGTAGTGCTATCATCACTTTGATCCTCTGATTGATTGACATCTTCTGCACTTTCCTCACTTTGATTTTATTTTTCCTCCATGGAATGATTTTTTTCAAGACAGTCATGACAGCTGTCATGACTGTTCTGAATCTTTCCTTGACTGTTTTGGGAACTTTGATGGCTGTCCTCCTCATCATGCTGCTTTTCTTTATCATCTAGTTGCTCTTCTTCATTATATTGCTCACTACTTTCATCTCTGTTTTCCTCTTCATCATGCTTACTACTTTCATCTTTGGGTCTGCCTTCACTAATTTCATCCTTGCCATCATTGCTTTCGTCATGGCTACTTCCCTCCTCTTCACTATTTTCTTCACTTTCATCATTTTCTTTTCCACTGCTTCCTCCTTGTCCATCATTATCTGTCTCAGTTTCTTCCTGACTGCTGCCTTCTATTTGTTCTTCACTAGGGCTACTATCAGCCCCCTCACTTGGAAAATTAGGGGAAGAAACAAGAGGTGAAATTATTTGTGGAGAAGGCACATGGGGAGATGATGGATGAGTGGAGGTAGATGGTTGTGAAGTGGAAGGCAAGTTCTACTAGATGAAGGCCCGGGGGTATGTAAACACAGCATGTGAGATGAAGGTTTCCCAAGATATTCCTTGCTACTCTAGCTGATATAGGACAATCATTTTGATCAGGGAGTGGTGAAAGAGGCTTGACATTTGGTGATCATAGCTTTTCTTCTTGACAATTGAGGCCATTTTATCAATGCTTTGGAAAAGGTAGTAAGGTAGGTTCATCATCTTGACCTTGGTAAAATTCATCAGCAACCTTATATGATATGAGTAGATAGGGAGTATCTCCCCTTACAAGTGAAAAAAATGATAATCTGCTTCATCAATGCAACATATCTCTCTAGAAAATGGGAAAAAGGGAAAACAACCTTACAATTTTGTTGATAGCTGGGTTTCAAATAGGGCCCATAATAACTCAACTCCAACTTCTTTTGATTGAACCATACCTCACCAATGTCTGGCATACCTGTTGCTTTGGAAATGATCTCAGATGAGAGCTCAAATTGCACCCCTACTAGATTGAATTGATGGTTTTGTAAGCTACAGACAAACAATCTAGTCAAGTTTGAATGGCTGCTGACTTGCTTGACCCTTTCACAAAATTTGTAGCACCCTACATCCTGAAAGCATGAAAGGATCATAGGAGATGAAGTGATTGGAGTGGTGTATAGGGGCTCAAATATTTTTGCTTTTCCTCCATGATGTTTTAACTTGGTGGGAGTATGACTCTTATCACTACTGGTGGGACTGTCTCCCTCTGACATGATGACTGGTCTGAAAACAACAGTAGGACCTTTAGACTTTTCTTGAGGGTTTTAGGGAAAAATAGGTGGTGTAGGTCAACTCTTTGCAAGATGAAGGCTAAGGTGAAAAATAATTTTTTTAAAGCTTGCACTTGATGTTGGAGGTTAGCCCATAGTTACCCAGTCCTCTTTTTGCACTCAAAATAATTTTTTCTTGCAAACCCTAACCCAAAATTCATATAGTCTAGGGTTTGGTCCAAATTTTACTATGGATGTCTTCATTGTTTTTTTTATTAATAAAAGGAAAGCTTGGGAGGAGAAAAAGGGTTCCACCAACCTTAGGCTCTGCTTGCAAAATATTTGAAGACGAAATTTCAAAATTTGGAGCTCTTTGAGAAAATGTGGAGAAGTCTGGCCGGAGCGCAGCGTCGGGCAGAATGGGCAGTGTCCTGGGCGCTTTCTCGTCCTTTTTGGGCCTGTGCATAGTGCTATCCCAGGTGCATAGCGCCAGGCTTTGATTGCGTAGCACAGTGTAATTTTACACTACTCGCCTCCCTCCTGTGCGTAGCGCCGAAAAAATTTCATAGTTTTTCCCTAAAATGTTGAAACTCTCCTCCAACAGCTTCTTCTGTTTTGCAAAGTGGAAAATGATGCGGGGGATTTTAAAAATACCCTTTATAGTGTTTTGAAAAATACATTAAAAGGAAAAAACCCACTTTTGTAAAGTTAAAATCTGCCCATATTTTCAGTGTTCCTTTTGACTGATATTTGCTGTGAAACACACTTTTGACACATTTTTTAGCAAAAATGTTTACTTATGTCTATGTCATCTTTTGTAGAACAATCTATTGACAAGGAGGCCTTTGTTGGGGGTCTACTGCTGCGATGAAAATCAGGGGCACACTTGCTTCTTAGGCCTTTTTGACAATAAATTATGCCCATATTTCATTTGATGTGATCCTTCTATAGGTCTTTTGACTGCACTTGCAAGCATTAGTCTCCCAAACTGATACTCTTTGTATGTCCTCTGCTTTCAAGAAGGAGTTTTTTTCATCTTTAATAGCCTTTCAAAACCTATTTATCCTTTGTAACAAAATCTTCAATGTGTACTTTGATGGGGTTGAGGTGGCTTTTGTCTTTATAACCTTTGTGATAGTCTCTTGCTTGTCACCACTGTTTTGTTAACCAATCAAAACAAACCCTGATTCTCTTTTACACATAGGCATGTTGCCTTTGTCTTGTTTGTGTCTGCCTCTCGGTGATGATTACATATTATTACCTTACCTCTTCTTATTGCTGGTGGCCACCTTGGTTATTCATTGTAAAAATGTGAACAAGGGCAGCTGTCCCTTGCCGTATTTGTGCTCTAAGCCAAGGAGGCTTTTCTTGAATGACTTTGGATCAAATTGTTTGATTTTATTTCTATTTGAATACAATCTCTTCATGCAGGAAGGCATAACTTGTTGGGCACCAAATCCATCCTATGACTCAGTGAAACCTTAGGTGACCTAATGGGGGCTTTCTTGGACTTGGACTTTGGACCGAGACTTAGACTTAGGGATCACCAAGTATAAGATAGGATCTATGATAAGCTTAGTGGATTTAAAAATTAAAACATCAATCATACTTGACTATCAAAGGGTCTACAGAGACAATTTGAGACCATCAGTGTTTGGAAGTATCATGGGTGACACAATAAAGATGTTTTATTGGTAGGTTTAGGTGGTAGTGGGGATTTTTAGGCAAAACAAAAACAGAGGATTTGGGCCAAGGTGACAATTTAGGGTTAAAATAAATGGCTCGAGCCTATGATGGGTCTTCCAGGAGTAGTGGGCCAATCATGACTAGATAGGATGATAAAATAGTGAAAATTTTATCTTACGAATAATGAATGCAGTGAGATTTCTAGAACTCACAATGTTCTATAAGTTTTGTTTCTAGAAATCTGGGAATAGTCATTTAGTCACCATCAAGGCAAAAAAATTACTGATGACTAACACCATCCATAGATCAAAATACACCAAAGATTTTCTCCATTTTGTTGAACGCTGCGTTTCTTGGAGCTACATTACGCTTTGGTATCCATCGCTGCATTTTCAAATTTGAGGCAAAGCAACCATCCAAAAGGTTTTATCTCAGCAAGTCAGGGTTTCCAGTACCTCTTAGACAAGTAAATATCCAGTGGCACTCTTCTCTTGCATCTGTCTTCTAAAAAATTTCAGTGAATTTCCCTCTTCTAGGGTTTTCATTGCGTTTTTCATTTCCGTGAGAATTTGTTTCAAATAAGTGGTAAAAACCTAAGTTTATTGATCCCCTACATTCACCTACATCTTTCGTACTCCCCTAAAACAATTCCCTCACTCATTCCCCTTAATTTATTTAATTTTTCTATAAACCATAGCCTAGGCTGCTCCATTAACAATTTCCTAGTCTAAGACTGTGTTTTCCACATTTTTACACACTCCCCTAATTATTTTCAAGAGTTTTCACTTCACTACATTCCCTAACATCTATCCCTATTCCCTAAAATTTTCCCATAAGTTTACACACTCCCTAACCTCTTAATTCCTTTCCTTCAACATCACAATCCCTTATCCCCTTTTTTTAAGTCATATCCTATCCCTTTCCTTCCCACTCAGCTAGGGTTTTAACCATGGAAACTGGAAACAATGACACTGAGAAGAAAAAGTACAATAAGGGTGGACATGTATCCATATATGATCTAGTACATGTCAAAGAAAACATTGCCTCACTTTCATCAGGAAATCCTTGGAGGATATGGGCTGCCTTGGTTTTTTTGAAAAGATCCCATAAGCAGGTTTCCATGCCAAATTGACAAGCCTCTATGCCACCACTTTTAAGAAGGATAAGGTAAACATTGCAGGGGTAGACTTCACCATTTCAGCAGATACCATTGCCACAAATACAGGTATTCAAAATCATGGGGAAATCTGGTTCAAAGGGATGGATTTGGACACTAAGAATTACAATGTTTTCCTAAAGTCACACTACAAAGATGCTCCAAAACACATTTTTCTTTTTGGAAAATTGCTTGACAGGTATGCTCCATTAATGGAAATGATCATGAGGTACTTTACCTGTGAAGGGAGTTTTTCAAGACTTTACTAGTATCATATAAGGCTCCTCATGCACACACAGTAGTCAAACCTCTAAACCTGCCTCATTATTTATATATAAGTCTTATCAAGAGGATAAATAAGGTAAAAAGCAATGAAAAGGATCATCAATCAAATGTATTTCACCATGGCTTGGTCAAATTCATTGTCCTCCATCATCTTTCAGAGATCGACAAGCCTTGGAAGGCATTTATCCTATCAACTTCACTTTTTCCTGCTAGTAGGCAAAGTACACCGTCACCATCACCAAAGCCACCAGAGGTTGGATCTTCCAGTAAAAAAGTTGCACAATCACCTAGGGCATCAATGGAAAATGCATCTAGGGCAGAGGTGACCAAAACCTACAGCAGAGGGAAAAGACAAGTGTTTTCTCCTTTAGAACACCAGCATGATGCACCCTTGCATGACGATGAGAAAAAACCTTTGGAGGATGACATGGCAGAGCATGAGGCACACAAATAACCTGAGGATATTATAAAGGAGAAAGAAGCATAAATAAGAGAACTCAAGGACAACCTTTGAAAGGAAAATTTCATGATAGCATTTCTTCAGCAGGAGAACATGTGACTTTAAGTAAATCAACTTTTTCTCACTAAACCTAAGGCATATTTGGAGGTGGAAGATGGAAAAGGTAAGGCTGTCATTGATGTTGAGCATCTTGAGGATAAAGAGGTGCCAATCAAACCTAGGAGGCCAAGAACAATAGGTCTCAAGAGGTAGACATAGTAGTAAAGTGAACCATTTGCTTCATTAGATCAACAAGATTTTGATGATATGATTGCAGCTGAGATTGAATAAGACAAATAGTTTTGGCTTGGTAGGGTTAATGAACACCTGGAGATTCTCTTGAAGAAGGCCAATAGGGCCACCAGCCTACAAAGTCACATGTCAAGACACTACTTCACAAGAAACAAGATTTCTAAAATCATGGTTAGGAATATGAAGAAAAATCTTAGGAAAACCGTAATGAAGCTAAAGAAGAGGGATAGCTTGGATTTGTTGGCTAAGGCATCTCTAGCTGGCTAGGTCATCATTCAAGGATGCTAAGAATGACTTTTCAGCAAATTTTGAGCAGTTTTGGTATTTTTTTGGATTTTTGGAAATTGTGACAATTTTGGATGTACAGAAGCGCAGCGTGGCCCATGCTACGCTTCTTACCAAGACCCCCAAATGATGAATTTATTACATGGTTGGATAGATTTTGGTGAATAAATGTCAGATATGTACTTTTTTGGCATTTTCAGTGCATATGATGGAAGGAAAAGTTAGAAAACATTCTCAAAAACATGTTTCTACCATTGTTTCAGACCCCACGCTGCGCTTCTAGAGAAGTATTGGGAAAAGTGATTTTTAGCAGCCTTGGAGAGGTGTTTTTGCATGCTCAAAGGTTCTAAGGATAAGTAGACATCCTAGGATTTCCAAATCTACCTTCATTTCAACAAATGTATGAAGAAATCCCACTCAAAATATCCCTCAAACCTCACACTACGCTTCTACCTTAGCATGCTATGCTTATGTGTTAAAGGTTGTTCTGGATAGGTTGCAGTAAAAAATTCAAAAGGATCGAGGTTAAAAATGTCTCATGAGATGTTTTAATAGTTAATGAGTCTATTGATGTTCCTCCTTGTTAAAGTATCTTGTATTTAATGAAAGATACAAATACTCCTACTTGTTAGCTAAAATAGGGGGAACTGTTTCTAACTTCCCTAAAAACTAGGTGATGGCTCATTAGGTGCGTTAATGAAGTGTTTTGGATCAGTTTTCGACCCATAATGATAGAAGTTTCTCTATTTTCTATATGTACTTCAATTGAAGTCATTGTAGAGCTTGGATAGTTGATAATTACAGTGTGGAGCTTATGTACATCTTTTTACAGTGATATCAAAGACATGTTGCAACTATAATTTTGGGACTCCAGTGGTATGCTTATTGGCATTGTTATTCTCAGTTTTACCATCAAATTGGATGTTTATGCTTCCTTGAAATCACATGTATGCTTTCATATGATGATTTCATGAGTTTTTAAAGTAGAATTCATAGTTTTTGTGCTATGTTTTAATGCTATTTTCATATATCTATTCTATTTATTATAATGAATGAATTTATAGTTATATGTTCATGCTGATTCTTCCTTTCTCAAACCATATACCACAATGAAAAACTAAATATGTTTCTAAGAATACCTATCTGGCCTCATTTTCATCTCTATAGTTGGTCATTTGAAACCTAACCTTGAAACATTGGCCTAGTTCCTAGATTGCCACTTCCTTATCCAACAAATTAAAAAAAAAACCTTAATCAAAATTATTGAGCTTATATATAGCCTAAGATATTTTCCTTTCTGGTCACTTCATTGACTATGGAATTGATATAGAGAGACCCCTCTCTATTCTGGTAGGGTTAGATACCAAATCTAAATATTTTCTCAGATGTAGGACTTGAAATATCCACAGTAGTCATTTTTTCAGTCTAAATATTGTTTTCGGTTAGATACCAAATCTAAATATTTGTTTGAGGTTCCTTCAGTGTCCTTTCTCAGCCTTGGGAAACAGAGGGAGCGATAAAATTTTTTGCGTTGTTGCCGAGGATCGAATGTCAAATCTTCCCTGGGCATATTTCCTATAGTTTTTTGAAGGCTAGACTTGTGGGTTACAGGTGTTAGCATTCAAAGAAGGATGATTTAGTCATTTGAAGCAAAAGTGAAGATTCACAAAGAACACTGGCTCCAAAAAGGCAAACGGGGTCCAATCCTGATCCTAATCTTTTTTCAATTGTTAATTACCCTGAGAGTCTTTTGAGAAAACAAAAATCACAGTATATAAAAGTTATAAAAGTTATACCTCCACTTATAAAATCTACATCTTTTCCTACAAGGTTGGTTTCTCCAGAAGATTTATCTTTTAATTTCGAATTTGAGTCATCTTTGTTTAAGTCTAAGTCAGAATATTTCCTCTCAATTTTTTTTTTGATCCCATTGATTTTGAAACATATTTTCCATTTTCTGAGTCTTCATATTTTGAGGTTGATAGTAAGGTCTGGTCAGATTTTTATAAACTTCAGGGTTTGTTTGATAAGTTTCAAATAACCTTTGAAAAGGCCTATTTCCAGTACCAACAATAAGCTTTATTTTCTTCTACATCTACTGTCACACCTCCTCATACAACTAATCCATCATCCTCCACTTTCACTCCATCACTTCCTCTGCAGTTATACATTCCATCAACACCTCCTGTTGTGACTTCTACACAACCTCCTCCAGCAGTCATGGAAAGATTTTATCCTTTGATTTTACCGCCACAACTCATTTCTTTACCTCATAATTATTGTCAAATATTGCCTTTTTTTTATGGGACAACAGAGGTTACTTCTCAACAACATATTGTCAAAGTGATTGATTTTATAGATCTTGAGGAGATTGATAATGATGATGCCAATATGGGCATAATAACACAATTTTTTTTGGGAGAGGTCAAGAAATGGTTCCTTTCATTAACAACTCCTTCTGTAGCCAATTCAAAACATTTAATTGACCTATTCATGGCAAAATGGGAAGAGAAAAAGAACCCTCTCCAAATTTTGGACAAGTACAATGCCTTGAAGATAAATCCTAATGGATATGTGCAAGATTTCACAGCCAGATTTAATAGGATATGTGATTCTATCCAAAAAAACATTAAACCTCCTCCTGGCCTCGCACTTATTCATTATCCAAATGCTTTCGATCCTGATATGGCCTACCAATTGAGGCAAATAAACCCTTCTACCCTTGAAGACATGTAATGGAATGCAGTAAGTGTTGAGGTGAATCTTATTATAAAGAAGTAAAAAATCAAATAAAAAAAAGGGTTACCATAAAGGAGGATCCATCCAATTCATCTTAGGGTAAAATTGATACCTTGATCAAGAAAATGGAGAAGATGACTATCACGGATAGAAAAGCTGAACCCCCAATCAGAAATCAAAATTTCAGAGGTCAAAAACAGCAACCTCAATACAAGATTAAGTAAAGGGAGCAGAGGGGTCAATATCAACAAGGTCAACCAAAAATTCGCACTCCTTTTCAGGAAAATAATATAGAGGGTCTTGATGAATAAGAAGAATAAATTTAAGGTGAAAATAATCTTTTTGAGGAAAATCAACAACCTATTTTCTTGACTGAAGATGATCAATTTTATGATGAACATTATGTACTTGATGATCAACAATATGTTCTTTCTAATGATGATATGTTGTCAGCACATTACCAAAGAGGATATCAAAATTCTCTCACCTAAGTGCAAAGGCATTATGGTTTGAGAAATAGAAATGTGCCCATAACTTCAAGCCAGAAAAGGAAAAATTCTCAAACAGATGTTCATAAAAAAGACATGACTACTTCATATCAGAACAAGGATAAAGGAACTGCTGTTACTAATCATGGAAAAAGCAATGAAGCTTCTACCAAAAATCCGAAGAAAGACAAAGAAATTCAATCTGAAGGACAAAGAAAGGAGATTCCAAAAAAAGATTAGCCCAAGAAGAAGGACATTCCGTCTAAAGAGGTAGAAAAACATTTTGCTTTATTTAGTCTTGAGAATGAAATTTGAAAGCTTAAAGTCTCAATGCCATTGACTGAAATAATCAAGAATGACCAATATAAGTACCAGGTAGCCAAATTGCTTAAGGTTTAAAAAATGTATGACATGGTGAATGTTAATGATGATCACCCCGAGCTTTTGTTTGGCCTTGTTGTAGATGGTGACTTAGAAGACATCGTGGTCCCTCCTTTTTACCTCAATCTAAAAATTCATGATTTTAGCCTCCATAATGCTATGCTAGAATCAGGGGCATCCCATAATCTCATGCCTAAAGCCACCATGAACAAACTAGGATTGGATATTACCAGGCCCTACCATGACCTTTACTCCTTTGACTCAGGAAGGGTTAAATGTATTGGTCTCATTAAAAATATAGTGGTGTCCCTAGAGAAAATTCCAGCTAAGAATGTTCTCATGGATGTTGTTGTAGCTGATATTCCTTAAAAATATGGTATGCTTCTCTCCCGATCATGGGGAGCCAAACTTAGAGGCACTCTGCAGCTAGAATTTTCCTATGCTACTATACCAGTTTTTGGACAACTTGGAAAATTATATCGGGAAAACAAGATGAAGTACATGATTAGTAGCAAGGAAAAACTCGATAATCACCTAATTCATGCTGTCCATATAGATTTAGATTCTTTTATCTTATTCAATGATGATTTTTCAACATCGTTAGGAGTTTTGATGGAAGAAAAGGAAGAAATTTCAGAAATTTCAAATTTTGTTCAATAAATTCCAAGTTCACAAAGACAAGAAAATATGCCAAGTAGCTTGCAACTAAGTGCATCATGAAAAAACGGTAGTTGAAATAGTGAAAGAAACAGAGCCTATTGGTACAACAGACCATTCTCAAATAGTTAATCAAGATCAATCATCCAAAATTTGGCTTCCCGATGAAGAAAATGGCTTATGGACCATGGATTTCGATGGAGCCTTAGGTAAGGAAGGAGCTGGAATTTGAATTTGGATTAATAGCCCCATGAATCAGTAATATCACCTTCCTCCTAATGTTCAAATTTCTTCCTAAAAACTAGAATTTGAATGTTCAAACAATGAGGCAGAATATGAGGCTTTGATAGCCAGTCTTAAAATTCTCAAGAAACTAGGTGCCAAGAAGATTTCTGTATATGGAAACTTCGAATTGGTAGTAAAGCAAGTCAAAGGGGAATACCAGGCCAAGCATCCTAGAATGTGATCCATACTTATACAGGAACAAAATAAAATACATAAATACACATAAACGCATAGATGCAACATAAATAAGACTTCATTTAATTAATATCTCATAACTAAAATATGCTTACAAACATAATGGAAATAAACTAGCTAGGGCATTGGTAGCTTATATTTGAGAAGAGATGTGGCAGCTACATGCCTCTGAACTATTTTACAATGAGGCTCGAAGGCATATTTATTATTTAGAAACAATGAAAAACCTGAAACATCCAAAAACCTAATCCTAGGAGATGAAACACCAGACTATGGGCCCCATCGGGGTAAATTGGTAAATCAATTTCCCAGGGTTGTAACTTTGGCATACCATCTCCATTTGACATACGTGATACCTCGTTAGAAAGATCTATTTGAGGAATAAAAAAACTAATAGTGAATGTCAAGTCCCTGACTCCTCTTTTCCAAAACTTTCATGCCCAAAAAACTTTGTTTAGGGCCTCAAAATGGCTCCCGAAGTTCAGGACCCGAAAAATTGTCAAAAATAGTAAATTATGCTACAATTGAGGAAATTGAAAAATTGAAAGAAAAAATGGTGGGGTTCCAAGTGGAATAGGTGGGTGGCCACCAATATCCACCTAGATCATTCCTTCCCCCTTAGGAAGTAATGGTCCCCATTATGTTGAGTTCCTCCATGAGATGAGGAAAATTCTTCCCTGGTGAGCCACTTGCCTTGGTGAAGGAGTTGGCCTACTTTGACAACTCAGTATAGCTAGATCCTCTACTAGCAGGTGTTATTGATCTGTGTGTCCATAATCTGATTAGTTTTAGCTTGTTCCATGCATTCTAGGTTTAACTCTGTTGGTGTGAGTTTTTCTGCCATGTCAGATGTGTCCAATAGAGGTGGAATGTAGGGCCGAAGGCGGTCCACTTGAACATTGGGAGCAATCCAAGGAATGGTGGAATTATGAGCTCAAAGGCATTGTCCCCTAGAACCCTAGTGATGGTGTATGGCCCATATCAGAGTGAGCGAAGCTTGGGGTGGGGTTCAACGAGGTGCTCCTTCTGTAAATGTAGCCACAATTTGTCACCCAACTGGAAGTTGTGTGGCACCTGATGTTGATCATGCCGATGCTTGTACTTAGCATTGGCTCTATCCAATATGTCATGAAGATGTTGGCATATGTGCTGAATGCACTCAACAAAGTTGTTCGCCTCGGTAGTTTCAGACTGGACATGAGCCAAATTGCTCTGAGTAGTTGCAAATGGCATGGCTACGTCAATGAGACATAGTTGTTGGAATCCCAAGCCCACCTAAAAGGGGTTATGGTCAGTTAAGAAGTAGAGGGCCTAGTTATAGCTATGTTATACATAGGGGAGGCTCTCATCCCATGTGTGTGGATTCTTTGAGTTGTAAATGCATAGAATGTGTACGATCATCCTATTGACAATCTCTGTCTGGCCATCAGTTTGGGGATGGAAAGCTGTGGACTTGGTGAGCTTGGTGTCCAGCATTGACTAGAGGCTGGACCAAAATGCACCAAGGAAGCTTCTCTCTTGATCTGAGATGATAGACCATGGGATCCCAAAGTATACCCAAACTTGTTCAAAGAATAGTTTAGCAGTAGCTTCTACTGTGATATTATTCTTGCAAGCCGCCATAATGGCCATCTTCGAGAATCTATCGACGACCACAAAAACACAGTCGTTGCCATGCTTAGTATAAGGAAGGCCCGACATGTAATCCATGGAGATGAATTCCCAAGGTTGACTAGGGGTATGTAGCTTCTTCTTGATGGTCGATTTGGCAATGGCACAAGTAATCCAGGATTTGATGTACTTCCCGACATCCTATCGAAGGTTTGGCCAATAGAAATACTTGTGCAGTACTGCCATTGTTTTATCGACCCCAAAATTCCCAACGACCCGAGTGAAGTGCACTTCCCAAATCATCTTAGCACACTCGCTTGAAGGAATAGAAAGGTGTCCCAAGTGACATAGCAGTGCATCCTGGAGGTGAAAATTTGGAACTCTATTACCCTCCAAGATAATCTTGTATGTGTGGCCAAATTATGGATCACTCTTGTAGAGAAGCATCCAATCAGAAGTCTCGTGCCCACAAGAGTTGAGCACAATGGTTAGCGCCACGATCGGTGGTTGGCTGAGGCAGTCTGCAACATTATTGGTGCTCCCCTTCTTGATGTTAAAATGAAACTGTTGAAGATATGTGGACCACTTCTGATGGTAATCCTTCTACAACTTCCCTCATGTCTGTAGGAACTGTAGGGGTCGGTGGTCTATGTGGATGACCGTTTCCTTCCCCAAAATTTAATGCTTCCATTCTCAGCAAGCCTACACAATGGAATACATCTCTTTGTTATAAGTGGGATAATTCAGGATTGTGTCAGACAATGTCTCACTGTGATATGCCACTGGATTCCCTTGTTGAGTAAGAAATGCCCTAATAGCATTGTCAAAGGCAGCTGTCTCGATCTCAAATGGTTGTTGCAAGTCTGGTAATGTGAGCAATGGGGCAGAGCAGAGGCAATGTTTCAACTCTTCAAACACCTTCTATTGAGATTTAGACCAAAATATTTTTTCTTTCGCTCCTTCCTTGGTGACTTGACTCAAGGGCCAAGTGATATGAGAGAATCCCAACACAAACTTGTGGTAGAAATTAGCAAGACCTAGAAAGCTGCGGAGCTTTGTTAGAGTGGTTGGTGCTGGCCAATCCAAAATGAATTGGATATTCATTAGATCCACATGCACCCCCTTCTCATCAATAATGTATCCAAGATACTGAACCTGATTCATGCAAAAAGTGCACTTCTCCAAATTGGCACACAACTTGTGTTGCCGTAGTGTTTGGAGGACCTGCTAGATGTGGTGGAGGTGATCTTCCCAAGTATGGCTGAAGATCAGGATGTCATCCAATTATAATACTACAAATGAGTTGGTGAATGGCAGCAATATGTCATCCATCGACATCATGAAGGCTGTAGGAGCATTCGTCAACCCAAAAGGAAACACCAACCATTCGAATAGGCCCTCCTTGGCTTTGAAGGAAGTCTTCCACATATCGGAGGGTTTGATTGGTACCTGGTGATACCCGAACTTCAAGTCGATCTTGCTGAAATATTTTTCCCCCTTGAGTTGGTCCAAAAGATCATCAATCCATGGGATCGAGTACCTATTCCAAACAGTGATCTTGTTCAATTTCCGATAGTCAATACATAGTCTCTAAGTCCCATCCTTCTTTTGCACTAACATGATTAGGCTCCAACAGTGTGATGAACTCGGCCAGATGTGACATTTTTTCAATAGCTCCTAAATTTTCCTCTTGATTTCATCATTCTCTAGAACAGAATGCTGATATATTGGTCCATTGGGAAGAGGTTCACCCGGGGTCAGATCTATGGGGTGCTTGACCTGACAGTGTAGAGGCACCCTTGCCGGTGAGGTGAATATGTCCCCATACTCCTCCACGACCTTATCCATTTATTGTTGTCATTGTCTAGAGATCATGGCCACAATATTCTTCTTGCCCTGAGGGTGAATCATCAGGAATTTTTTTTTCCTAGTTTTGGAAATGAGCTTACTGCATTGTTTTGCAGTAACCAAAGAGATGGCGACAAGCGGTTCTACCTCTGGTATCCTATGCAACTTATTTCCCAAAGTAACAATGACAGCACAAGGCTGAGACTTATATACAACATGTCACTTCCACAAGTATGGTTGGGCCTAATAATACATCACAAACATAAAGAGGGGCAATGTCACATAATACCTCATCAGTAAAGGGCTTGATGTTGTAGGGAAGGTGAAATTTTTGGCTGACATGGAGATCCTGCCCTTGGTGAATCAAACCGATGGTGAACAATTGTGGGTGTGTTGTGGTCAGCAAGCCTAGCCGCCTCATGAACTTCAGCTCAGCCACCAGTGAGTGCTTGGCCCGACACTCACTTGTGTTGTGAGTGGATATCTTATGGAAATCACACCACTTTCCCATGTCCTTCTTTGGATTCACGGTGTTGTTATTTTCTTGCGGCTTTGGTGGGTTATCCTGGGTTGCCCCACCTTGGCTTTGTCCTTTTTTCTGTAGTTTGGGGGCACCTTTACCTTGCTTCTGATTTGCATATCCAAAGTCTCGCTTCTTCTGTTTGAACTTCTGCTTAATATTGGAAGCATACTGGTATGCTGCACCAAGTGAGGAGATGTCGAGGAAGTCCATTTCTTCTTGAGTGTATCGATGCAGACAACTATGGTACTTCAGCACCAAATGTTTCTCTGAATCTTCGATACCCAATTTTTTTCACAAGGCATGGAACAAATTTGTCAGCTCATGCAACTGTTAATCCTTTTACTACCACAACGTAGTCCATTGTATGTACTTGTCCTCATAGCTCCCCACGAGATAATATTGTTCCTTGATGGCATCTAGGAAATAATTCCAAGTGGTTGTAGCCAAAAACAAAGAGGGTTCCCTCTCTTCCTTTTTCTCACAATAGGTTTCCCACCAGTCCTTGACATGGGGGGAAGCTTTGAGGAGTGCAAAAGTAATATTTTCCCGGTTGGAAAAGTCATGAACCGAGAAATACCCTTATAATATATTCAACCATCTATCTACGATGTTTGCATCTATTTGGCCCTTAAATATGGGAATATCAAAGTTTACTTGTACCTTAAAAGGAATTGTGCCTCTAGAGTGGCTGCTGGATCCAGATGCATCGCCGGTGGGCAGTCGTTGAAGAATCTGGGAAAATTTATCCATCATCACGTTCCTTTGTTTCTCAAGGGCCTCCTTGAGAAATATTTTGATAAGATCTCCTGCTCCCTCATATTTATTTTCATCCCCCATGGGCGGTCATTGGGGTGATCTTGAAAAGGTTCAACCAGATCGAGCCCTAAATCCTTACACCCCGACCTTGTTGGGGACATGCAAAGAAGGATTTTGAAATAGTAGACCACTCTAATACCACTGATCCAGAATTATATAGGAACGAAATTAAATACATAAATACACATAAACATAGAGATGCAATAGAAATAAGACTTCATTTCATTAATATCTCATAATTGAAATATGCTTACAAACAAAATGGAAATAAACTAGCTAGGCACTGGTAGCTTATCTCTGAGAAGATATGTGGCAGCCACATGCCTATGAAATGTGTTACAATGAAGCTTGAAGGCCAATTTATTATTGAGAAATAATGGAAAACCCTAAACATCCAAAAACCTAACCCTAGGAGATGAAACACCAGACTATGGGCCTCGTCAGGGTAAATTGGTACATGATACAAGGTGTTATAGCATCATTTTTCACCCTCATGTGAATAATAAATTGTCTCTTTGGCCCTAGGCACCCTTTCATTCCAGACTTGAACAAATTCATAAAAAACAGTGTTAAAATTCCCATACGCAGCTATGCCTAGACTTTTCCGCGTATATACGCGAGCCCGTTCATACTTTTCTGCGTATTCCTTTTAAATCATTAAAAATATATATAAATTCCTTATTTTCATGGCAGGGTGATGGTTATTCCCGTAATTCAACTACCCCAGCCCGTGGTCCAACTGTTTCCAACTGCTAAAACTACTAATAGGGAGTATAAAAGCCCCTCATGTGTATGGCCTAAGGGAGAGAGAAAATTATATATATCATACTCTGTTGGATCCCTATTTCAAGTTTGATGTTCCTGTGCCTCCTGCACTTCCCAAGTATATTCAAGAAACCCTTGTTTCCTTGAAGATGATCATCATCTTATATGACATCTAGTGTGCACACATCTTGGAAGAATCCTAGTGAGGTGAGGGCTGGACGGATCTAGAGGACGGTCTACTTGAAGGCCATGGAAGGATTCAGGTGATCTCTCCACTTTCTATTCTTGCACATGCCATTTATAATAATAAGTACCATCTTGTTCCCGAATATTCACGTGTCTATATATGTGTAAAGATTGTTAGTTAAACATTCAGTATTGCTTATATAATATTATATATGGATTATACTGACATTTGGGAAAAACATATGTTGTACAACTAGTGTTTCGTGTTCGTTCTTTCTTTATTTCCAAGTTACGAAGCACAAGGAGTTGTTGGGGGTTTGAACCCTATGGGATCTACATCAAATGTAGGACTTTCGGGTAAGTTCCGCAACTGATTAAATCTAGTTTTCAGCATAAAATATAGGTTAAGTGAGTCCTTCTTGAATGTTATGCCCCTGATCTGTGAAGGTTGCCGAACCAAAAACCTTTAGGGAGTCATTTCCCGAAACAGAAATGGCGACTCTGCTGGGGATCACACTCTTGTGATTTCCCTTTGGGTTGTTTCATTTGTCTTGAAGGTTTCCAACAGTTTTAATCATTTTTTCTAGTTCAGTAAATCTTTTTTCAGTCGACTGAAGACCTAGTCTCTTGATCAGGGCTTGACCTTTTTTATTTTTTCTTATTTACCTTTCCATATGCAGTTTCTTTTCTGCACAGTTGCGTATATATGCTATTTTTTGTAAAGGTACCTGCGTATACGCGAGTTTCCTTTACAACAGTCGCGTATGCACGCTAGTTGTAAAACTATTAAAGTGCGTATGTTTGGGTAAATTTTGAAATTTTTGGTTTTAAACTTTTTTCGTCTTGTCTGCCTGTGGAGACTTGTCCCTATGATATCTTTGAAGTCTCCGGACTGTGTTTAAAGTGGTTTTATACTTGTTTCTCTCTTGATTGTCTGAAGACCAGATCATTTGGTGAAATCTT
>CM076582.1:385977935-386204843 GCA_034641835.2 Pinus albicaulis | reverse complement strand
AAGGCACAATAATAACAAAATGGGGGTTACAAGGGTACAATAATAACAATAAGGGGTTTACACTAACAATAATAAGGGGCTATACTAGTGATATAGGGACCTAACATGCCCCTCTCCTTCAAAAAGTGTTGTCCTCAACACTTGAGTAGCTCCGGGTGCTTCTGTATAAAATTATCATCCTCCCATGTAGAATCTTCAGTGGGTAAGTTCTTCCACTTGATGAGATACTCTGAAATTGATCGATTCCGTAGTTGTCGAGTTCTTGTTTCCGTGACCACTTCCAGTTCCAATATGATTTTTCCTTCCTCATCAAGTTCTGGCAATATTGTTTGAACTGGAATATTTTCACCTATAACCTTCTTTAAGCATGAAACATGGAAAACCGGATGTACTCGCGAAGAAGCAGGAAGCTCCAATTTGTATGCCATAGTACCAATCTTTTGCAACACCTTGTAAGGACCATAGTACTTTGGCGATAATTTATTATCTTTCTTTGCTTGCTTGAGGGACATTTGTTTGTATGGTTGTAGCCGTAAAAATACCCAATCTCCTACATCAAAACTTCTCTCGCTACGATGTTGATCTGCATGTTGTTTCATTCGATTTTGTGCCAAATTCAGGTTATCCTTTAAGAGTTGGAGAACTTCTTGCTGATGCTCGATGTGATCTTCCACCGCTTGAACCTTCGAATTTTCCCTTAAAGATGATGTGATGGATGGTGGATGATATCCATAAAGTGCCATAAATGGGGTCATTTTTGCTGCAGTATGGAAGGAAGTGTTATACCACCATTCAATGAGAGGTAACCACTTGACCCATTGTGTTTGTTTATCAGATACAAAAAAGGAAGATATCCTTCCAAAAATTTATTCACTATCTCAGCTTGACCATCGCATTGAGGATGATAAGATGAGCTATGAGCTAATTGAGTACCCAAACAAGAAAATAACTCCGTCCAAAAATTTCCAGTAAAAATGGGATCTCTGTCACTCACAACAACCCTTGGGCTTCCATGTAGCTTTTGAATTCTGTCCATAAATGTAGTAGCAACTGTACTTGCTTTAAATGGATGAGATAATGCACAAAAGTGTGCATACTTGGTAAGTCTATCAACTACCACCATGATGACACTCTTTCCTTCAGACTTAGGTAAACCCGTGATAAAATCCATTGAAATCTCCTCCCAACGTTGACTTGGAATGGATAAAGGTTGTAGAAGTCCCGGGGTCTTAATTGTTTCCACTTTATTCTTCTGGCAAACCAAACATTCCGCCACAAACTTTTGAATATCAGATTTAAGGCCATCCCAAAAAAATTCTTTCTTCACCCTGTGGTAAGTTTTTAAAAATCCTGAGTGTCCTCCTAAAGGAGAAGTGTGCAATTCCAGAAGAATCTTTGTTTTAGTTGGGAATTCTTACAAAGATATAAGCGATCTTTGTACCATAAGGAATCATTTTTCCAACTAAATGTATCAGATGTACTAGGATCTTGCTGCAACTTTTGAATGAGTATCCATACATCTTTGTCCTTCTTCCATTCATCTCTTGCCTCAGTTATCCAATCTGGTTGGATAATAGAAATGGCACAAAGCAATGCTTCCACCTCTTCATTCTTTCTTGAGAGTGCATCTGCAACAACATTCAGCTTTCCTTTTTTGTAGATTATTTCAAATTCGTAACCCAACATCTTTGTGACCCATTTTTGCTGTTCTTCTGACGATAGTCTTTGTTCCAAAAAGTGTTTAAGACTATCATGATCAGTTTTTACCTTGAAGTGTGTTCCCATTAGGTAAGTTCGCCATTTCTTTAGTGCATGTAGTATTGCTAACATTTCCTTCTCATAAATAGGTTTCTGTAAATACTTTCCTTTGATTGGACGACTTTCAAAAGCAATGGGTCTTCCTTTCTGCATTAAAACTACACCAATTCCATTTCCTGAGGCATCACATTCCACAATAAAGGTTTTTGTGAAGTCTGGTGTAGCTAAGACCGGTGCTAGGCACATTGCCTCTTTAAGATGCTCAAAGGCCTTAGTTGCTTCAGGAGTCCATGAAAATGCATCTTTCTTCAATAATGTTGTTAGAGGTGCTGCTATTCTCCCATAATTCTTAACAAACTTGCGATAATACCCTGTTAACCCGAGAAATCTCGCAACTGCTTTATGGTTGTGGGGACTTTCCATTCCTTAATGGCTTTAATTTTGTTAGGGTCTACTTTAACACCCTCGTGAGATACAATATGACCAAAATATTCCATCTCTTGTACTCCAAAGAAACATTTGGATGTTTTTGCATATAATTGTTTCTCCTGCAATAGTTTGAGCACCCTATCAACATGTTCAACATGATCCTTCCAAGACCTGTCGTAGATTAGTATATCATCAAAAAATACTAGCACAAATTTTCTAAGGAAGGGTTTGAAAATGGAATTCATCAACCCTTGAAATGTAGAAGGTGCATTGGTAAGGCCAAAAGGCATGACCAAAAATTCATAATGACCTCATGAGTTCGAAATGCTGTTTTTGGAATATCTTCAGTCTTCATTCTAATTTGATGATATCCTGAACGAAGATCCAACTTGGTAAAATAAATTGCTCCATGTAATTCATCCAATAATTCATCAATCACAAAAATGGGAAATTTATCTTTAATGGTGAGCTTATTGAGCTCCCTATAATCCGGACACATTCGCCATGATCCATCCTTCTTGTGTACCAATACTACAGGAGCAGAGAAAGAACTTTGACCGGGTTGAATTATACCCGCCTCTAACATTTCTGCAATCATACGTTCAATTTCGCTTTTTTGGAAGTAAGGATATCTATAAGGCCTGATGTTTGGAGGAACACTTCCTGGAATCAAATGAATAGCGTGATCATGATCACGAATAGGTCGGAGTCCTTTGGGAGTTTCAAACACCTTGGAATGATTGTCCAAGACTTGTTGGAGATCTGCAGAAATAGATGATTTTGATGTTTGAACTTCTAGTGAGCATAATTGTGCAATTACGCCTCGCTGTTCTTTCTTTAGAAGCTTTGTCATGACATTAGAGCTTATTATCCTTCCTGGCTTCCCCGCAATACCCCGTAATTCGACTTCCTTTCCTTCTGAAAAACATTTCAAGAAAAGTTCTTGAAAATTAAAAGCTACCGTCCCCAAAGATTGTAACCATTGTACTCCTAGTACAACATCAGCACCTCCCATAGGAATGGAAAGCATTGGACTAGTCAATACATATTCCTCCATGGTTAGCTTGATATTATGGCATTTTCCAGAGTAATTTATAGTTCCTCCATTTGCAACCATCACTTGACATTCTGGTGCTGGGTATAGGAAATAATTTAATTCCTTGGCTACCTTACAATGAATAAAATTATGGGTGCTACCCGAATCAATCAACACTATTACCCTTTTCTTCTTTATATGTCCTTCTATCTTGAGAGTTTGAGGAGTGGTAATTCCTGCCAGTGCATTACACGATATGGTCTGATTCATTTCTTCCTCTTCAAACACCTTGGAATGATTGTCCAAGACTTGTTGGAGATCTGCAGAAATAGATGATTTTGATGTTGGAACTTCTAGTGAGCATAATTGTGCAATTACGTCTCGCTGTTCTTTCTTTAGAAGCTTTGTCATGACATTCGAGCTTATTATCCTTCCTGGCTTCCCCGCAATACCCCGTAATTCAACTTCCTTTCCTTCTGAAAAAAATTTCAAGAAAAGTTCTTGAAAATTAAAAGCTACCGTCCCCAAAGATTGTAACCATTGTACTCCTAGTACAACATCAGCACCTCCCATAGGAATGGCAAGCATTGGACTAGTCAATACATATTCCCACATGGTTAGCTTGATATTATGGCATTTTCCAGAGCAATTTATAGTTCCTCCATTTGCAACCATCACTTGACATTCTGGTGCTGGGTATAGGAAACAATTTAATTCCTCGGCTACCTTATAATGAATAAAATTATGGGTGCTACCTGAATCAATCAACACTATTAACCTTTTCTTCTTTATATGTCCTTCTATCTTGAGAGTTTGAGGAGTGGTAATTCCTGCCAGTGCATTACACGATATGGTCGGATTCATTTCTTCCTCTTCTAGGGGTGGTTCCTGGTGTATATCCTCTTCTTGTTCATTTTCTTCTTCTTATTCACAATCTATGTAAAATAATTTCTTCTCAGCACACTTATGACCTTTAGTGTATTTGCTATCACAACTGTAGCAAAGCCCTTTTGCTCTTTTTTCTTCCAATTGTTGTGGTGTCAACCTTGTAGGCTGTGGAAATCTAGGCGTAGCAACACTTCCTTCTTTATAGAATTGAGTGGTAGGCTTCCTTGTCGCCATAATTTTACATTCAACTTTTCTTGCCAACCTGAATGCCTTCTCCAATGAATCATGTTCCAAAACGCGAACTTCATGTTGGATGTTATCCTTTAAAGTGCCTAGGAAGAGATCAATCCTGTGTTCCTCTGTAAGATCAGTTACCCTTATATTCAATTTTTGGAAGTCCTCAATGTGCCGCCCCACTAAACCCTTTTGTTTGAGATTTATCAATTGGGTAAAGAAGGTGTTGCTCTTTGTATCCTCATAATGTGCTATCATTTCCTCCGTAAAAATTGACCAAGTGAAAAAAATTTTACGGGAGCAAAGCCATTGATACCATACAAATGTATTTTGTTCTAAATGTAAAGTTGCAATGCGTACCTTTTGTGTGTTTTGCACGTTATGGAGATCAAAATATTGCTCCATCCGTAGTATCCATGTTACAGGATCCTTTCCATAAAACTTCCTCATATCCATCTTTGGAATATGGTGGTTCTTCCCGCCAACATTAGAGTTTATGAAATCACAATTAACATTTATTTTGTTCTCATCATGAGGTTCTTCTACTATCTTTTCACCATTAGGAAACCTTTCCTGTATAAACTTTGTCAAACCTTCCATGTCTTCTTTTAGAAAATTCTTCATGTTTTCCATTTTCTCATCGATCTTAGCTTCCATGTCATCAATATTAGCTTCCATGCCCACTTCCATGCCATCCATCTTAGCTTCCAAACCAACCATCTTAGCTTCCACGCCTTTCTTCAAACCATCCATCTTAGTTTCCACGCCTTTCTTCAAAACTTCCATTTCATTTTTTGTTGTTCTTTGCGAGAGCGAAATTTGCTCTTGTAATTTTGATATGTCACGTTGCCATTCTTCATCTTCATGAGTCATAGTAGAGCCTTCTGAAGGCTTAATGGGTGTTGAATTCTTTTTAGGGGCCATTTTAGAATACAATACTGATATATATTCTACACTATGCCCTTGGAATCAATTCAACTTGATTCTTCAAACAAGACTTATGCAATTTGGAAAAAAAAATACACACCTTTTACTAGCTTTTAGGAGCTCGATATTGAAATTGAATTATCTCTGTATTTGAAAATCTTCGATATCTGAAATTCATCTCTGTAGTAGATCTCTGAAGCTTCTTTCAAATGCCACAGGTCTGACCTGATTTGGATTCTCCAAGACAAATTTGTGTCCAATCTCCCACAATGACCTAATTCTGGACTGTTTCAGTAGAGCGAACTTGTACGAATTGCCACGTGTCACTGTTTTGTCCTTTGTCTCTGAAATTGATAGCGAAGAAACTTCAGTCTGTGTACTTGCGACCACTTTTTACGGCACTTCAATCCAATGCCCAGAGAGAGAGTTATTGAATTTTTCCCACGATCACCTCTTTGAGATGAAATTCAGGAGCCTGAAAAAGCACTACCTTCCACAGATCATATCTCCAAAAATATTGCGAACCAAGCTCTGAAATTTTTTGACAAATTTCCTCAGGGTTTCAGCTTCGCACCATATGAATTTCAGATTCTGAACCTTCGTAGAAACAGATTTATAGCGAAAATGCCACGATGACCTGTTTAGAAGCTTGAAAAAAGACCTGACTTCCACAGATGATATCTCTGCAAATATTGCGAACCAAGGTCTGAAATATTTATACAAGATTCCTCAGGATTTCGGCTTCGCACCCTAAAAATTTCAGCTTCTGAAACTTCGTAGAAAAAAAGTTATAGCGAAAATGCCACGATGACCTGTTTGGAGCAGCGAAACCCTAGAATCCAAAGCTCTGATACCAAATGTTGTGTAACCAACTCCAAAAAGAGAAGAAAAGAGATATCTACGCCTTAGAAATAAGCCACTTCGAGGGGGCAACCTCCAATACATTACATGAATGAACAATTCTTGGATGATACAATTTACAAAACCTCCTTTCTATATATAGGAGTCCATGGGGCCATAATGTAATCCTAGTGGGCCACAATGTAATCCTAGTCGACCTAAAAATAATAATTTAAGGGCACAATAATAACAAAATGGGGGTTACAAGGGTACAATAATAACAATAAGGGGTTTACACTAACAATAATAAGGGGCTATACTAGTGATATAGGGACCTAACAGCAGCGGAGGATGGGCTTCCATGGTAAACATAGAAACAAGGTTTCAAATTTAAAATATGGTGCGAATTGAGGAATAGTGGTTTTGGGAAAACCGACAGTGGTTTTCGCGCAACATTTGGGGGGGTAGGCGGTATTAACTTTTGGAACGCGATACAACTCATCGCTCAACGTGTGGAAAATGAAAACCGCTTTTATCACGCGAAAGTAGCGCACTGCGAGGAGAGGCAAAAAGTTGCACGATGTGGATTTTGGTCCGTCGGATGATCGGCTGCAGATCTGACAGTGCGGGCTGCACACGACGAATGGAAAGCTGCAGGGTTGAACACTGGGTGGGGTCTATGATGACGTATAGTTTTTTCGCATAGTGGACGGGTTCCCGATCGTCGAATCACCTGAATGGGTGGTTGAGATTCAAAGATGGGGCGGGTTTTTTGAAAGGAGGAAAGCGTGGTAAGTGAACAGGCGGAGGGAAGGATGGCCTAATGGCTGTTGATCTGTGTAGGTCAATGGTCCATATTTAATCGAAACCATGCTGTCAGGGAATGGAAAAATAAATAAAGGGTAAGGTTTTAACACAGGAATTTATGTTTTTAAGCTCCCAGTTGTGGGGCTTTAGGACATATGAGGTGAAGGGTTGAAAGATATAAGCCCTTGGGGGCTTCAAAACCTGTACATTGCGGAAGACTACTTTAGGCCCAAAAATAGTGATTTTTAAGGCCAAATGAGGTTTCGGTAGGTTAAAATGGATGGATTTAAACCAAATGAATGGGAGATATAAGGTTTAGAAGAGGGTTAAGGTGATTTAGAGGTTAAATGAAGGTGTTTTTGAGGGATTTTGTGAGGGAAACAAGGATGAAAATGGAGATTTTGTGGGAGTGAAATGGAGCAGTGAATGGTAAGAAATGGAGTTTTATAAGCAGTTTTCTCTTGTTGAACAGCAGGTCCTTGAGGGCTTATAGTGAAACAGTAGTGAAGATTAATTCAAAGGGTAATTATCATCATAAGACTTCAAGAACTCACAATTTGGACATGAATTGTTTCTTGAAGGCTAAAAATATTTAGCCACCATTTGATATAACAAATTTTTATAGGTGGCTAACACCAACCTTTTCGCCTTTTGCTATTACCAGGGCTCCTTTGGTGACCTTCCAAGTTTTATCTGTGAAATTTTTCACACAACCTTCACCGCCTAACTGCCCTGTTGAAATAAGATTTTTCTTCAGATCTGGAAAATGCCTTACCTCATTTAATAGCCATTGGTTTCCATTCTATTATTTTACAAGAACTTTACCCATTCCAACAATTTTACAAGGTTTATCATCACCCAAACGAACTTGTCCAAAATCTCTTTGAACATAGTCATGAAAATATTTCTTATCAGGTGTGGCATGGAATGAGGCCCCTGAATCTACCACCCAAGAATCGGTAACATTTTCGAAAGAAAGAATCAAAGCATATTGTAACACATCACCTGTCACATTTTCTTCATGATTGTTTTCTTGTTGTGCATCTCCTTCTTTTCCCTTCTGAGATCTATAGTCTTTATTCATGTGTCCTTTATTTCCACATTTCTAGCACACTATCCCCGATCTAGACTTGGATCTACCTTTCCTTGATTTACTGTGATATGTTGAGCTCTTTCCTCTTTTCATTTTTCTTCCCCTAGACTCTGCACTCAAAGCATTACCCAATGTCTCACCGGAGTTTTTCCGTCGCATTTCCTCGCTAAGGATAGCACCGACAACATCATCAAACTTTAAAGTACTACATCCATAGACAGAGTTACTAATGGCCATAACTAAACCATTCCATCTTTTGGTAATGAGCCAAGAAATAAAAGAGCCCTAACTTCATCATAAAATTTTACCCATACAGAACTTAATTGACTGGTAACTGTATTAACATCATTTAAATAGTCTACAACAGATCCACCTTTCGACATATTCATATTAAATAATTGTTTCATAAGAAATACCTTGTTTAAGGCCGAGGGTTTTTCATATAGTTTCGCCAACACCTTAATCAAACCCTATATTGTTGTTTCCTTCGAAACATTGAAGGCTATCGACGCCACGAGGCAAAACCGTACTGTTCCAAGTGCCTTTCTATCGAGAATCTCCCATTCTGTGTCTGTCATAATCGTCAGCTTCTTTGTTTTTCTTCTCAATGGTAGGTACAAATCTTTCTGATACAGATAATCTTCCATATGCATCTTCCACAACGGGAAGTTTTGATCGTTAAATTTCTCTACCCTAAACTTACCATCTTCTGCCATTACTCCCACTCGAACCAGGAACCCTTCTTTCCTATGATTTTATCAACCAAATAGACCTTCGGCTCTGATACCAATTGTTATAAAAAAATATATTAGAGAGAAATGCAACACATAAAATATGCATAAAACACAAGCACACAAAACACATAAAACCAAAGAGACACAGATATACGTGGTTCACCCAATTTGGGCTACGTCCACCCTGAACAGTTATTCCTTCATTTCTATTATCTAGAAAAATGAAGAGACACAACCTACAGCAAATCCGTTGTAATATCCTCTATTCTCTCCCACAATCTCTCTATCAGTTTCTCGCTCAGAGAATATACCTACAATACACAACCGCAATATAATACCCTCATACAAATCGAGGGGTTTCCTTCTAGGGAAAAAAACCATAAACTAAACATAGCTTCTACTATCAGATCATCAGCCTAATGAATGGCCCAGATTGACTAGAAATTACTATACTTTTACAAGGCAATTTTACATGTGTTTTTAGCTTCGGGGGCACTACCCTCGAAACCCCCCACCAGGGGGGGTTCCATAAAATCGCAGCCGCCCCCCCTAGACCCCCAGGCAGCGTTTATTTACAGGCGATGTTGCCTCCCCATTAAGGTACATGGGTCCAACACTGTGATACAAAATAAACAAGATAATCAAGCTCCACACCCAACAATGTCTCCACTATTATTTGATGAGATCCCAATTTTCATTACATGATTCGCTTCCTAAATTTCATTATAAACTTTGATCATTTTTTATGTATTCCTCCCACGATCTATGATTCACCATAAGGTTTATGTCACATTCTTCCCAATATGCATTGTATCAAACAAATGATTTATTATTACGTCCTCATAGTAGGGAAACCTCATGAACTGTGTAGGATAACTTTTCATTCCTCATAGAAGCCCATGATTAATACCTTCATGACCTTGATGAAGCATAGAAGAAATAAAACAATAATTATCAAATACAGCAAATAAATTCAACAAAAATAAAAATTCAAAACATTATATATATGATACATACACAAATTGCATACCTCGACGATTTTTGTTATATTCCAACTTCCATAGGTGAGGTGTCATTCTTCGTGGTTTTAATATAATCTCTTCTTTCCAATTGAAAGATGTTTTTCAGTAATATTATACCTATGGTTCTTAGAGAGGAAGTGTTTGTACTCATCCACCACCTCATTTCCTAAAAATTTTGAATCACGAGATTTCATCTTAGAACCACGAACTGGACATGCAAATTTAGCCTTTATTTGAATACCTGCAAGAGATGGATTAATGTCAATTATACAAAGGGATTATTTAAAAAACATGAATGATATCTTCAAATAATTATATAGTATTAAAATGCAATATTGGAGCATTATATACCACAAAATTGTGTTATTTGTGGGGCATCATGAATTTTCCATACAAGTATTCCATGGAATTGAAATTCACTCTTCCTTGTTGGTTTGCAGACATCATACATAGTGATGTTGGCCCATAACTTCAGTAACTCATTGATAAGAGGCTCAATATATACAATCATATATTTAACTCATTACTTACCTAATTGTTTCAAATTACACATTATTACTACCATGATATGTGTTAATTTTTCTTAGGGCTATATAGTTCTTTGCTTTGATAATTTCATTTCTTCATTTACACATTAAATTCACCCCATAACATCATTATATTATTCATATTTACATCATTATTTAGCAGCATATGCAACTATTTAGAAAGAACAATATCATCATCATCAATTCAGCAGAACATAAAGGAACAATAAAATAAAATCATTCACACATAAAGACACCACGACTGGTCGGAGACTAGGAAAAACCCACTATGGGGAAAACCCTTTCAAATTATTCTTCTGATTAGATTGTCATTAAATGATTCAGCAAAATAGAGTACAATGATTAATATCTTCATCTATGCAACTATCCAACAAAAACAACTACAAAATCCATGAAATGAACCCAACAATGTTTCTACTCAAAACCATGAGCCTGAAGCATGTAATAAATTGTCACTGTATGTAGTCAACGAGCAAAAACTTTGAAAAAATTAAATTTCAACATTTAGGTCCTAGTTGCACGGAGGAGTCATGCATGCGACTAGGAGGCTCCAGTCGCTCCCTTGAGATTATAATCTAGTGACTACAGTCAAAATCAACCTTTGGAAAGGTTGTGACTGTGACTCAGAAACCCTAGATGCTAGTCGCATGGAGGACGTGTTGTGTGTGACTGGAAAGCTTCAGTCACACGATTTTTATGACAGCGAGTGATTGCAATCGATATCTCTCTGTTTCATGTCTGTGACTGAGGCCCAAAACCCTAAAATAGGAATGTGAGCTTCGAACCCTGTAATTTCTCCTTTGTGCGTCTTAAGTGCGTGTTATACTATTTCCATGACTACTCGCACACGCGAGGGGTTCACAGGGGGGCGATAGCCCCTCGCCCCCCTGTTCATTGCAATGGGCGTGGTAATGGGGTCACATGGGATGCGCATCCCCCCCTGTCGAGGAGTTTGCAAGGGGGTGGTATCCCCACTACACAGGGTCTGGGGAAGTACCCCGAGAAAAAAAATTGGACCTTATAATAGGTGGGGAGACCTACCTATGGTTTTGTGCATGGATTTACACATGGTTTTAGGCATGATGGTTTTTTTTCCATGGTATTTTGTAGATCCGGTAAAGGGAACTACGGTTATGTTCTCATCCAGGGTTAATTGATTAGGGTTTATGAATGCTTCAACATGTATATATATGTATGTAACATTGAAAGGAATATAATGAAAACCAATCTAGTAGTCTCAGTTTCAAGGATCCAAGGTAAAATCTCTATGTATATGTGTTTTATGGTTATGTTCACGCCATTTTTATTTTTTGTTTTTAAGAATTAGTTTGCAAGTATTTTTTATACAGGGTTAAAACCTACAGTGCAAATCCATTCTCCACGGATGTGCCTCATACCTGTGCGAGCCAAAACCAAGAAAGAGAATATAAGAATGTCTCATGATGATCTCCAAATGAATTTGAGGTTACTTGTATTTATATCCTTCCAAGGGTGTCCAATTTTATTTAGGGCTAACCTGATCAAATATACACATGTGGGCTTATAATTCAAAAATACACTTTCCCTTATCCGATTTGAGTGATTTTTAGGTTCATTTGGGTCCTCTCAAAGAGATGAATTCAATGCAATCATCAAATCCATAAAATGATATGTCCAAAGTGGAATTTGATCATAGTTTCCAATTTTAACAATATGTATACGTAAGTAAATAAATAAATGTAAGATATTATGCAAAAAACATGACAAGTGAAAATGTTACATTCGAAAAAATAATGTAAACAAATACCCAGAACAACCATTGTCGACATTATGTGCTCCCTATTTATTAACATCCAAGGAGGAAGGTTATTGTTGATAACAAAAGTTAGCCACATTGAGTAAATAGACTTGAGTCTTCAAGTCGATTAACAACATCAACTTCCAATGAAATCCTAAAATTACGAGGTTCATCTTTAAAACACGGCCATTTTTTCTCAATTTCCCTAAATGCATAACCATCTATAAGCATTCAAATAACACCGTCTCTGCATCTCTTATGTGCATGATAATCCATAAATTGTGCTATGTTTTTCCCCTGGAATATAATTACGAACATGGAATTATGGGAATATGATGAAGAACTTTTGAGACACATTTTTTGTTATTTGATTGATTCAATATATACTTCTATAACATTACAAGCATTTTTTTTCGATGCATGTTGTCCATAATATATAATATGATCATTAGGACATGCATCTATAGCTCGATACTCCATCCCAATTTCTTTCATGATGTAATATAAATCTCGGTATGTGTGAGGTAACATATTTTACAATGGTAACATAAATTTACCTAATAATTTACAATACACATAAATCACTAGTTAGAGAATATAATCGTAAATTTTGCATTATTATTTTACACATTAGTTAACACTAAAAAAGGGGAAAAAGTAAACCTTTATGTATAATATGTGATGAAACATATTACATACCTTAGGATCTGTGTCATACAAGTGCTTGAAAAAACATTCAAAACCTTTAATTTCACCAATAGTAATTTAGAAGTGAGAATATTTTCTCATGAGCCTTCATAAAGTGGTTTCACTATCTTTTATAGTAGAGGTACATCAAAAATATCATCATTGTTCTCAACTTAATCATTGACTGATCAAGCGAACAAGTCTTGGATAAATACATATGCCCCATCATCTTGAACTATGTTATTATTTTCATATTCTTCCATAGGATTATTAACTCGATCTTCAATATTCGTTTCATGTTCCTCAACTTGTAAAACATCATTTCTACCACTACTTGGAACATTCAGACACCTAGGGGAAAATCTTGACGTTATAATTACAAATAATCATGCAAAATTAGTTTGCATAACAAATAGTATAACAATATAAAATTTACAAATATGAATAATATAAATACAATATATAATGAATATATAGCTTACCAAGGAATGGTATTCCTTCAGTCCCACTTCAATATTGCAATGTCTCCTACAATGTATTTTAACTGTTTCTTTCAATACTCTTACAAGATGTAAGCTCCCGCATTTGGGCGCAAAAGAAATAACATCGTCAATCATCCCCTTGATTTTTTTCCCTATTAATGCATTTTGACATTCTTCCCCATAAAATATTTAGGTAATGATTATGTTATAAAATTGAGTGGTGTACTAAATATATTAGTAATTCATATATATATATATATATATATATAATTCTCTTCGATCAACCAGAAAACCTTATAACCTTTTAGAATTGTTTTAGTTATAGCAAAAATGTTGCAACGTCTCTTAAATGCAACATATTTATAAATTTATGTATCGTCGGAAGGCTGACATTCATTGACCAAGTCAAGATTGACTATTTAAAAGAAGTGATCAACCATTTGCATGAAACATATTTATAAATTTATGTATCGTTGGAATTTCGACGTTCATTGACCAAGTCAAAGTTGACTAGTCAAAAAAAGTGACCAACCATTTCAATAACTCAATGGATAGAAGTTTCCTCATTGAACTTGCTTGTCATCGGTCTTGCATTGAAACGAGAAAATCATCATGATTACGATGACATGGAGATGGATCATCGTAAGAACGACGAATGCGAACAAATTAAACAAATAAATAAATTTGACATTATTCATTTAATTTTTCTATTACAGCAGATTTTAGTTGTACGATTATACTATTTCATTGAAATTTATTCCTATATATAGTAATAATAGACTTCCAATTTAATTTTGGTGACCCAATTGAAATATGGTTGGAAGAATCATTCTTGAAAGATTTTTCATTGTATGATTATGATTATATTTTTTTCTATAAATAAAATTAATAATACCATTAATACCATCTTTCTTCCACAATACATACTACTTGGGGTTGCTTTAGATGATTCTCAACAAATATCGTATCCATCTATGTGTTTCCTTCAATAGTTTTATATTTACCATGATAGATTTCGTGATAGAATTGAAACTTAGTTGGATGAATTTTTTTGGGAAATTTTTCCATAAATAATAGTAATGCTATCTTTCTCAAGATGGATTGAATGTTTAGTAACATAAATCTTTCATTTCTTTATTTCATATTACTCCCACTTCTGCTAGTAATTTTGTATGAACATGTGATTGCATGTTTGGAGTTACTTAGATGGTTTCACTGGCATTATGTTTTCAAATATCTTATGTTTGTCCAATGTAGAATAGGAGTAATGTATATTATATTATATTAGCTCAGTTTCATTTCTTGTTATTGATGTTGTTTTTTCTTCTTAGTATTTGTTTCTACTCTTAGATTAATTTATTTTTCAATAATACAATCGATTAAGGAGGTATTTTTTTAATTAAACTATAACCACGTTTAATATGAATGTTTATGTTTAAATGAATTAATAAATAAATTTAATTCAAAGAACTTTTTCTCTAAAATTTATCTGCTTAGTTTTCAAAGTTATCAATCTTTGGAAATTAATCAAACGTGTGATTCACCAACTCAACAAGTGATTATAAATTTAGTCTTACTCATGTATGTCAGTTATGATTTCTTATTTGAATTTAAACATAGTTTTAAGGAAAGTGTCTTTCAATCTTTCAAAAAAAAATATTGTTATTTGAAGTCTCTTTTATTCTATCAGGATTAGTCTAATTATATCCATATCAATAATATTATCTTCTTGTCTCATCCGATAGGAATTATAAAATTTATTGAAATTAAAATTTATCTTTCATGATAAGGGGAAATAGATACTTTGGTGATAAATATAAATTTCAATTTTTAGATTGAAAGCTTTATGTTTTGAAAATCTTATTTTACCAAGACCTTATCCAGGGTAGTAACTTTAAAGTGATATTTACTTTGTATTGGGAGTCTTTATTGAGGTGTAATGTAAATGATTTTGAAGATATTATTCATTCTTTGTTGTTTTAATGATTTTTCTAATTTCTAGCTCTAGTTTTCAGTCTAATTTTAATTTTACTTTGACCTAAATGACGAACATTTGTTATTCAAGCATTTATTTAGTTTAATTTTATTTTTTTATCTTTTTCATGCCTTGGATTTAGTTTTAGTCTTTGAATTCAACATTTTCCCTCTTATTCTTATAGATATCATTTATGTATCTTATTCTAATTATTTGTATTCTCTAAGTTGATTTGGTACATCCTTTTCGCATGAGATTTAGCCCTTGCATTTTTTAGTACCAATGTTTGGTCCAACTATGGTCACACATTGAAATCATTACAATTCATGAAATAGATGGGCTACTCTATCTAAAAAATCTTCATAAAATTCTAATATGTTGAAAATTAACTAATAGTTGTGATCGAATACAAGTGCTTATTAAAAAATAAAATGGAAATCTAAGAGTAGAAGAAAGTGTTTATTTATCATTTTCTCTAAGCTCCACTAATAATTTTTCTTCCATTATGATTTTTCTTAAGTATTACTTTTGGTTAAATCAAAATGCATGACATTCTTAGAAAATCAAATAAAATATTGTATCATCCCACTTCCTATACACCCAATTGAATATGTAATACTGATACATAAATCAACAAGGGAAAGTATAATGAAATGAAAAGGAAGTTGAAGGAAATTAATAGTGTGGGAAGTACAAATAAATCTGTTAGGGCTATGGATGCTCACTGAAAGTGGAGCCATGCATGTATGGTATGCTTAGGGGTAAAATGCACAGGTGGTAGCTAGAGTAAGATCCCTCTCGGGCCTTCCCAGGACCCAAGGTAGACAGTCATATTAGCTACAACATTCACAAACATAATACATGCATGTTAATACTAGTACTTGATTGAAAAAGTGAAGTAGATAAGGATTACCTCGATGTATAATGTTTATCTATTGGAGAGTGCAATGCAGTGTGGTGGAAATCCTCCTCACCGGCTCCAAGTCTGAATCCTGCAAGAAAACAATGAACTAGCATAATGTTCACAGTTTTACCACAATAAACAATCAAAACAAGTATATAATCAAACAAGAAATCATGTGTATCTAAGCCACTTATAACATGTATCTTTAACAAATATGTAAATAGATGAAATAACAAGACACCAAGTGGACAAAATAGAGGCAGTTCTATTATATCAAAGAAGGAAGATTACAAACATCAGTTTGGTCAGGCTTCCCTTAGTCCTCCGACTCCAAGATCTCTCTCCTCAATATCCAAGTGTGACAATGCCTAGGCAAATAGTTCTCAATGAACCAAGCCAGCCATGAAACCTCACACTAACAACAAAAGTTTGCTCCCTCACACAATCAACCTTTAGACCTTTGACAATGAGCCCTAGCCTCCAATTTATAAGAGTTTGGGAGGATCAAACTTTCCATTATTCTCCATTATTTAGATTAGGGAAAAATCCATGATGTTTCCATGCTTTTCTAGATTTTTCCCTTTTTGGATGCTTAGTTGGGTTTAGAAATTTCCAATCAGAGGCTTGCACCGCAGGTTGACAGCTTTTTGGACTGACTCCTTGAGAAAAAGCTAGAAATGTCAGTCAGCTACTGTGAAATTTTTCCCTTTTTATTCATGAAACACGGGTAACGCTACCCTTTAGGGAATATAGTGCGTTAACCTAGGCCCTAACGCTCCATATAAGAGGCACGGAAGCATTATAACATAGCCTAGCAGTCTCAGGGGTGCATTACCTTGGCAAAATAGTTCTTTGTCTAGTTCAAATTCTTCCTTCCATGTGTCCTTCTCCTCTAAGATGATGAGGCGGTCATTTGTAGTGTAACAGATGCCCCATAAAGTTTGAGGTTAGAGATGAAGATGATGGCCAAAATACTTTATAAATGTGTAGTAGAGCAAGAGGAGTTGGAGGACTGAGGAAAACCTGAAACAAACAGCATGTGTCAAAAATATAAATATATGTCTTGAGTCAGGAATTTCCATGCTTAGTAGATGTATCAAAATGATTTCTCTAAGAAGAGATATGACCAGTATGTCCATCGATAAGCACAATGTGGAAGCTTGTGTAATGACAGGATCAATCTAATAAGTTGTCTCCAAAAACAATATACGAAGGTTGGGAGAGGAAAAAAATCTGAATGATGTAAGCCTAAATCCAATGTCTTGGTCATCGTTTCTCTTAACTGCATATTTCTGCACATGTGAATAAAGGATTTGTAGTTGAACATGTGAGAAATTGTCTAATTATGAGTCAATGATGAAAAGTGTTAACAGACGCGAGGATGGACACCGATAAGGATGATGGTCTCCAAGATGCAGAGTGCAATCTAGTGAGTGTGAATGAACGGTGTTGATGTCAAACACTTGTAGAATTATTCGATTGGGAGCCAATGATCAAAACCCCCAATCAAACAGAAGGTAATTTTCCACTGAGGTTTGCAAGTCCTAGGGTACTGATATGTTTATGGATCATCTTCCTAGATAAGATGTTGAAGTCGATAGGAAGAGATCTATCAAATGACAGGCACTGAGGTGTCCTACATCAGTTGACATGAAACGGGATAAAGATGATTTTATTTTGAAGATAGTCAAGAGAAATGGTGTAAACTGAGGGCCAGAAAATAATTTTTGGCATATGATGGCTTGGTTGATACAGGAAGTAGTAGAAAACGTGATCTCTTGAACAATAGAAGGTACAAAAAGAATATTAAACTCATGAACACCAAAGAGTGGTAGGATTCAACAATGTAGGAACATCAGGATATGAAGGCCAAACTCATAGAATGGTAGGGATCGACGAGAATCTAATGTGAGAGAGTTTTCTGAGGAGTGCCATGTTCAAGGTGATGCTCCCAAATCATCTTTCAAAGTATAAAGAGTGAGTCTCTACTTTGTCCCAATTTTTCCCCATCTGATTAGGTTTAACGAGTCCAAAAGGATAAACTCGGTGATCTTTTCATGTTTAGGGAGTCTGAAAGAGATCATAAAAGACAACTCCAAGGGGGTACCTTTGTCATGGTTGATGACCGAGTGCGACAAAGGGGTAATAGTATGCCTGACACAATTCCGTTAGTCCATTGAGTCCAGATAAAGTGATAAAATTATGTTCAATGGGTGTCTACCTCATTTTGTTATGAGTACAAGGAGATGGAGTAAACTCAATATTCTTCATATGTTTTAACGAGTCAGACAAAGAAAAACTCGGTAATCTTCATGAAATTTTAACAATTCCAATGAAGAGAAACTCGATTTCTTTTTTGGTTTTTAAAGATCTAGAAAAACATAGAAAAATATTGGCTCATAGTCTTCATCATGGTAGTTTAACGAGCTTGAAGAAGGAAACTCATGGTTTTTTCAGTTTTACGAGCTAGAAAAATTCCCTAAAAAGAAGGACGATCTGGGTCAAGCGTGGTCAAATCTGCATAGAAATACTGACAATTAACCAGAGCATCGGTAACACCGATAAAATAACAGTTGCATCAAAAAAATAGCAGAAATTCACCAATTTCAATAACTAGCTGAGTGAATCGTACCTCCAGAATGTCTATAATAAGGATGAAGACCTTCATTTTCACTGTTTGTGTTCGGTGAAAGAGCTCTAAAGTGTGAAAAGGAGTGAAACTTTATATTGTTGATTTTGGACTGTCCGGGCAACTTTTTTCATTTTTTCTATTCCAGGTACGATATTAGGCCTTCATCTTGCATTTCATCAGTGTTTTCAATCTTTTTACTGGTCAAAAATTTATTTTTGGGCAAGCCCTAGCAATTTTGGGCAAGTAAAGTGGTCACTGAGAGGTAGGGCCGTATTAAACGTATTGCCCATTAAGGGATAATGTGTTAGCACACTCTGTAGGACACAGGGGGTATTGTGAGCCAGACAAAAAAAAAAAAAAACTTTGGTTTGCATCATTTTTCAATGATTTATCTAGTATTTAATCCATGAAAAATATTTATTTTGTAGGTACCAAGTTGTTATCATGAGTATCTTGCATGAACAAGACCACGAGAGAGAGGAACAGGAAATGGTTACCGATCTGACATGTTTATTAATTTTCCGTATATGAGGATTGTTGAAGTATGCTAGACTTTAGATGATGAAAGGGAAGGAGGACCTTCTGAGCTGGATTATCCAACAGTGGGATGAACAACATCATGTATTCTGCATCGAGGGTCATGAGCTCTCGATAGAAAAGGAGGATGTATATTTTCTGACCATCCTATCATGCAGACGGCCAAGGCCCAATTTGACAGGATCTAGAGTTGATCCTCGAACCACCATGAGATTGATCCAAGCTTATTGTATCAACAACATCACACTAGTGAGAAACAGGATACCTATAGCATAGATAGCCTCTAAACCAATGAGGTCATTATTGTGGATGATTATACACTTGGCAAGAGCCAAGAGTTGGAATGTGGCCAACAAGGCCCAATTTCTACTAGCATTGGATTGTTTACAGCCACAGATATTTGAATGGTGTGAAGTTGTTGTATGTCGTATTCGAGAAGAGTTGACAGCTTGAAAAACCTGGTCCCAAAGAGAGTTTTGGCATGGCATGATGATTTTCTCATTTATACTAGAGATAGCGCCCATTATTAGGCCTAGAATGATCATGGGCATTACTGGACCGAGGGAGCCTATACATGGTCAATGGTCCACCCTAATGCCTCGGACTGGAGAGGGTCCACTCCAAAACTTCTTTGACGATGCATTCTTTGAGTGGCTTAACGGCCAGATCCTAATGATTGAGGATTATCCCTATGCCGAGATGAAACTTACAAGAGATCTAGAGTTGAGATTGCCACCTGAAACTCAGTGGGGGCTAATACGTAAGATGAGAAATCAGTTGCACAATCATTTTTTTATCTTTTAAATTTGTATGCAATTTTTTTTGTTTGATGGGTGAAAAATAGTTTTGACATGAAGCGCTTTGCTTGACACAGATGTGGCACCTGTACGACCTACTGGAGCCCCTTGCTATGCTCGGCAAGGAATGCAGCTACCTGGGGCTAGAGCAGTAGCAAAGGCCGTGGCAGCCACTGAAGAGGGAGATGACACCCAGAGTCTTCACGAGGTTGCTAGGAACCTTGAAGGTTTGATCATGGGTGTAGCCTCTTCCCATGAGTGAGATCCCAGTTCATTTGCAGTGACACATAGTGGGTGTGCCAGAGATATTTTTGGTGCCTCTGAGGAGGTTATCTAGGGCAATTATCTGCTATCATGAGCATTAGGCTCAGCAAGAGTAGGCATAGATGTATAGATGTCATAGTGAGGCTTAACAGAGCCATTTTTGTATAAAACACACAAGTTTTGAAGATTTTTTTGATGTAATCGACTGGACACCACACACACACACACACACACACACATATATATATATATATATATATATATATATATATATTGGCGAATTTGATGTTATATTTTTTTATTTTTATGTAACTTTTTATGACGAAAAAATGTACACTCATGTATGACTCTTTCTATAGTAAATGTGACAGATGCCAATCCAATACATAATTTTCTAACGAATCAGCAAATGCATTAGATTCTCTAGCAATGTGTTCAAAAGTGATGAATTCAAATTGACATTCTAGAAGTTGTACCCTTAAGTAATAATGTAGTAAGACAGGATGTCAGATGCGATAACGATTGTTCAAATGCATGACGATTAGCTGAGAATCTAACCAACCACCAGATTGGATATGTCATGAAAATCAACTTCAGTGAGGATTTGAATAACCGACATATACTTAGCAATATTGTTGGTGGCGCTACCAGGGAATATTCCCCTGGAACCAAGTAGTTCTGACTTAGATGTATAGAGGACCCAAGCAGCTGATGCAATGTGTCGTGTGTGACGACTAGCACCATCCGCATATCCAACGTATGGTAAGGATGATGAAGTCATATATGTAAAAAGAAAAGAGTTTGTATGAGAAAAATACTCAAAAACCCAAAATATTCCAGAAACACCAAAAAATATAAAACTTATATACATAAAATTACGAAGAAAATTCCCTGTAAAATACTAGGAGAAATACTTTTTCAGATAGAGCCCATTGCGGGGCTCAGTGAGCGGGATTCCATTACAATCCTAAAGTTCATAGGCCCCTTTAGAAATTTCCTTGGTGACGACATACAGACCAAGCCATAATGGTTGAAGCATTCCTGCCCCCAAGAGGTTGTGTTTCTAATCTTAGAGTAGAATGAGATCACCCCCTTGGAAAGAACAAGGCTTGACAAATTTTTCGTATTGAGCTTTAACTCAGTGCTTGTGGGCTTTGAGGGTCAGTGTGGCATCTCAAAGAGTTTCATCCAACTGATTGAGTGAGAGCAAACGCTTTTCTTCAGCAGTAGTGTAGGGTAGGAGTTCAACGGCCAATTTAAGTGATGGAGTCTCACACTCGATTGGAAGAACTATTTCCAAACCATATGCTAACTGGAATGACATGAAGCCTATAGCATTCTTTATCGACGTTCAGTATGCCGGTAATGCGGAGTATAATTTTTGATTCCATGTGGTTTTATGATTGTCAAATAACCGAAGAATCATGGTCTTGAGGACGCCAGTTACGGCTTCGACTTGACTGTTAGCTTGTGGATAGTAGGATGAAGAATGATCTTGTCGAAAACCTAGCAAGGAAGTTAACTTCGTCACCATTTGGTTCTGAAAATGGGAACCATGATCTGTGACAATCGATCAGGGTACACCGAAATGACAGATAACCTGATTGAACAAGAAAATAGCAGCGGTTTCTCCCTCATCCCAGAAAGTGGGAATGGCTTCAGCCCATTTTGTGAAATATTCAACCGCAACTACAATGTAGTTGTTTCCATCAGTGGAAGTGGGATTGCATATTACAAAATCTATTCCCCATATAGCGAAAGGACCGACGTAAAAGACCGGATGTAAAGGGGCAGGATGTGCGTGCATTTTATTATTAAAAATTTATATGGATGGCACTTCTGGACTGTAGTAATGCAATCTTTAAACCAAGTGGGCCAAAAGTATCTTGCATGCAATATTTTTTGGGCAGTAGCTATGCCTGAAAGATGACCACCACACACCCCAGTGTGGAAATCATTTAAAACGTGTTCCACCACAGTAAGGGTGAGACAACTTTGAAGGACTGTATCGACACCACAATGATATAGAGTATTGTTCAGCACGAGATAGTGTTTCGAATGGTGACGAATGCGATGACGGTCATTTGACGTTAGAGTTGGGTGAAACCGTTGAGTTTGGAGGTATACAAGAATGTCCCCGTACCAAAGATCAGTAGAGTCGACCAGATAGATGGATTCATCAAGAAATGGATCATAAGCTACTTCTTCTAGGTAAACTCTAGAAAGATCCAACAGTAATTCGGCGAAGACTAGAGATTTCTTAGCTTTGGCAGTAGTGAAAACCAAGTCAAATTGTTGGAGGATTACAATCCATTTGGAATATTTCCTCCATTGATCTAGCGACAAGATGTGTCTCATGGGATTATCCAAAGCAATGATCATAGTCTACTGTAGCAATATGTAATGTCGGAGGTGGGTGACAACAAAGACAACCGTTAAAGGTAGTTTCTCCACATGTGAATATCGTAATTCAGGTTCAACAAGACCTTTCGATAGATAATAGATCACATACTCACTATCGTCATCATGTACTTGAACCAAAACCATTCCCATGGAGGATGGTGAGGCTTCCAGGTAGAGGAGAAAGTCACGTGAATAGTTGGGGGCACTAAGAAGTGGGGCAGAAACGAGTGCCTGTTTCATGCCGTCAAATGATAGTTGAGCTTGATCATCCCACAGATACAGTACCCCTTTCTTGAGTAAGTGCATAAAGCCTTTCGTCATCTCGGCATAAATTATGATGAAGCGATGTAAGAATTTTTCATTCCCTTGTAAACGTTGGAGTTGTAAGATGGATTGTGGTGTAGGTAGTTCAATAATTTCCTTTAACTTATCAGGATCAACCCTAATCCCGTGCTTGGAGACAATGAACCCAATAATTCATCCAGACTCGACAAAAAATATGCATTTATGCGGATTCAAATGGATGTTGTAGAAGGCTACACCTAGCGAATATTTCTCTAAGGTGAGAAAGGTGTTGGGCTTGTTTCTTGGAATGAGCAGGAAGATCATCCAAGTAAGCTTGTACAATGTGTCTGATATCGTGAAATGCATATTCCATATCCCTTTGAAATGTGTCTCCAACATTCTTGAGATTGAATGGGAGCTTTCAATACACAAATGTGCCCCAAGGAAAAATTAAGGCAATTTTATGTTGGTCATATTTTTTAATCACAATCTGGTTATATGCCAAAAAGCCATCCATAAAGGAGAAATATTTGCATCTGTCGCAATCATCAATAATATGATCTATAAACGGAGTAGGTTAATTGTCTTTTGGACATGCGGCGTTCAGATCATGATAATCGACATAGACTCGAATGGTGCCTTGTTTCTTATCTATGGGAACCGGATTGCATACCCTTTTTTCAAAGGAACGAGATAGATGAAACCAGCGTGTAAGAGATTTTCGACTTATGTCTTGATAGTTTCTGCTTTGTGAGGGTGGATAGGTCGAAGCCTCTGCCGATCAGGCTTGGAATTGTAGTAAATCTTGATTTCATGCTTGACTATAGAAGGATCTATGTTAGGCATTCCATTGTAAGACCAAGCGAAATCATCGCGGAACTCCTTTAAAAGGGATGTGAAGTGTGTAATTTCCTCCAGAATGCAATCTGCTCCAATTTTTATATCTTCCATGATGTCCATTTTGACCAAGATATCTATGAGCATAGTCTTAGAAATATTTCCCTTATTACCTTCGACATCAATAGTTTGTGTAATATCCCCAAATAGGGATTGCTCAACCATGCATGCATAAAAAACACATTTTCAGAAATGGATGCTATAAATAACGAGATCAGCTCTTGGTTCCCATATATAAATCAATATACAGCCAAAATCCAAGAATAGAGTTGAAACAAATCAAACTAGGTGGGTTAAACAGACCTCCCACACCTAGGATTGCTAAAAAAGACTAAAACCCCAAACACTACAACACAAGAATTTATGCATAAAAGTGACTGTGTAGTCTACCAAGGGTTTGTACACATAAATTTTAGAGACAAATAGATCTGATATTTATTAATCAATATGGCTCAAAAAAATGAGATCTAGACTCCTTTATACAAAATGCTAGAGAATCGGGGAAGGGTTTCTAGGAATACACCCTGAATACAAATGGTGATCTTCAGCAATATGATTGAATAATCACTAAAAACTGAAGTACAGGAGTATAGAAGGCTGTAATAATATATATCTGATGTAGATCTGATCAAAGGTCTTCCCCCATGGAAGAATCACCCCTCCAATCACCGAGAAACTCCCTGAAATAGCCACAAAAGACACTGCTAAAACTGCCTTGCAGAAATAACACAATTCTAGGATGGAATAACGTTGTAGGTGATGATAATGTGTTGGCATGCTGCCAAATATCTGATATCAGCCCAATAATTCTCCAAAATGATCCTCCAATGGAAGGAAACTTCCCTCTTATGCAAAACCAACTCAGGAAGTGGGTTTCTCAACCCTCCCCAGCAACACCCTACAACTCAACACAACTTCCTGTAGAAATTGCACTGAAACTGAAGACTGAAGCTTGGCACCAATGCTATATGTGAGTAATAATGGATCAAGTCTCTCCCAAGAGCTACTCAAATGGAAGAGAAGGAATTCCTAAACAGGAATACCTTAGTGCTAAACATCACCAGCAATCTTAGCTAAACAGCTAAAGAAAGCAAAGTCTGAGTAGACATAAAAATACAATTCATAAGCTAACCCCCAAATGGTTTCCATCCTCTTCCTTATAAACTAAGTGAGCCTTCTCACCTTGGGTCCCACTCAATAGGGTTTCCACCATCACACAAACAATCTCCCTCCAAAACTGCATTGTGCCTTCATTAGAGCCACTCCTCTAAACTACGTTGTTTGATTTGGTCAAGGTTGACCTCTTCAACTTGCTTCAGCCCTTTTCACACCTAAGGGTCTTCAATCCAACTCACATATAGTTATCTAGGCTAAACCTCATTCACATTGAGCTCTTTTATTTGTTGATCCACTCCTCCTACATTTATGATGTTGACTTGGTCAAACTTGACTTTGTCCACATGCAAAATGTCCATGTTCACACATGAGGGTGTAAAATCCAGCTGGCATTATGATCCCCTTGCACAATATGATGTATTTTATCCTTATTTCTGAAATTTATGGGCCTCCTTACCCTTTTATTCATCTCCTAAGTGACATTAGCAAAATTTAATATTCCAATTTGCTACATGCAAATTTTGGAATATTACAGTCCTCCCCTCCCAAATGTTGCTTGTCCTCAAGAAACTACAAGGATAGAACTGAAGAGCATCCTCTTCTCCCCCTGTAGCAACCTCATAAGATAAAATTCTCCAAGGATCAAGGTGCTATCTCATCAATATATCTCCAAGTTGCCCCTCCCAAGTAAACAAGCTAGCTTTTGGTGAACACCCCAAATAGCTATCATTATGTGACAGTAAGATATCAATGGAGGAAACAATGGGTGGTCTAAAGGCCTTCTTGAGGCATGGGGTATGATATATATTGGGATCTACCATCCCCATATGAATCTCCCATCCCCAAGCTATCATCCACACAAAATGAGTTACCTCCCAACATGGCAACTCCTGAAAATCTTCCTCCACCTTGAGCTCCTGCAAAGTAGGTGGGCTAAAATTATAAACATGGTAGACAAAGTGGCCTACCCCACGCTGTCCTCCTCTCCACCTAAGATAAGTGCAGAGAATTTTCTAATCTTTTGCTACAATAATGTTGCCCTCAAGTGGCAAGAAGGAAACTAGATCTCCAAATATCCCTTTCCCAACGTTGTGAATCAAGCTGACCCAAACCATCTCATACATGATGGATAATAAATCACCACCATATGGAATCCCATCCATATCATGGCCCTCCTCATAAAGAAACAAATATTTTGCTATAGTGGCCATATCTCCTCCCATGCTCCCCTTAGAACATGTAATGCAGAAAGTGTGGGAATCCTCCTTCCCAAAGAACACATCCACCCAATGTGTTTCTCCCCCAATCATGCTCCCCATAAAGGCAAGAACAACATCAGCAAATGGGATCATGCTTAGCATCAAAATGAAAGAAATATTGAATGTTTCATGTGGTGCTAGAAGGTACCAACAGTCTCCCAAGTGGTCACAGTGCAGTCTTCCCCACTGCAGCTTCAGAAAATAGCATGGCAAGTTGTTCCTTGACAAATGGCTAGTTGTGTAAGTCATCACATCTACTAGCAAATAGTAAATGGATGAATGTATCAACTGAGCATACAAGAAGTAACCAAAAACTTGCCCAAATTCATACAATATATGGTTGTCTTCATCATAATAGCTGGCCAAAAATGGTCCATGGAGCCTAAAGAAAAGCTTGCCCCTTTGTGGAGCAATGCACTACAAAGAAATAGTAAGAGCATGCAAATATTGTGTTGGAAAATCAATAAATGAAAAAACAGAATTCTTACCATGTAATGAAAGTAAGATGATGAAAGGATTCATAAATGAGTCCTCCATAGTGGTATGACATACTCCTATGAAGAGGAATGAACCATATGCTGCATGAAGATCCTCCTTCTTATGCTTGGAAATCCAAGTCAAAAAGAACATACCACAGTAACAGATGAATCCATCCACTACTCTATCATTCTCACCTCCTCCTTGTCCACCAAGTGCATCAAATGTGAAGTGATCTTGGGGACACTCCATCAGTAAGTCCATGCTCCAAAGTGACAACATCGTTGGCCTATGCAAATAGGCTCCTACCAACTCATAACTCCATTCTTTGACATGCTCAATGTCAAAGACTCCTCCCATAATGTTGCCACATACAAGAAGTTTCTTCCAAAGTGGAAGTACTTCCAGATCATATAAGGTTAAGGAGTGGCCCCCTTGCACAATGATAGTTCCATCTCCTACTCCTACAACATCATGCAAAGTGTGAGAGAAAATCTGCCCTTGCTCTCTCCCAATCCTCCAAAGCAACAAAAATTTTTGTTGCCTCCTCATGCCTCTATCATACAAATCATGTGGTGAAAACATAATGATCATATCATCATAATGCATCCACACTCATTTCTTCCCCATGATGCAATTATCCTACCAAGTTCCTTCCATCTACATACCCTTGGAAAAAGGATATGTCCCATGATGTCCAAACTCCTTCAAGAGCAGCCAACGCAGCCAAGCCTCATGCTACCCTATGTCATATATTTTCAAGTAGATTACCAGATTCTTGCTCTCCATCCACTCCCATTCCTCCCAATGTGAGTGCCTCCCATCATGATCAACCTTGGTACCTTTCCAAAGAAGACTACCCTTCTTCCAAATCAGATTTTTCTTCTTGCATTCCATGGGATGCTAAAATGCAACTCCTTGGAGATCTCCTAGAAAATATCTCACACCAATGATCATCTTGAATCCATAAGGATCCAAGTGGGCTGAAGGAAAAGCCTCCTCACTGCTACCTCTTGACAGCGTTGTAATTCTCCTCCATAGTGTTTTGGCTGTCTCATGTCCCAACTCAAGGATAAATATATGGTTTTGCATAAATTTGTTTGGGACAAGGTTCATCCCGTCCTCCAAGAATTCACACCCCAATATCACATGTGGTGTGCAGCCCATCAATGGCCCATGAGGATGATGTTTCATCCCTTCCTTGATCAAATCAAGGTTGCATAACGCAGTGCAATCATGTTGTTCCAAATGAGCAGTATGAAATGGTATACAATCCTCCATATGATTTGTTGAAACAATAGGAGATGAAAATTTAGGCATACCTTGATGAAATTTGGAAGTATATTGTATGGCTGTAAGGGCTTATCCCTCCAACAGGCTGGCTCCTCCAACTGAAGATGTTGAGGGCTTCTCCCCCATAGTTGTGACAGCACTGGTACAAGTCTCCTCCACTGGTGGTGAGGGTTTCTTCTCCTCTGATTTTTCTTCACCAAATTTCCCAATCAACCTTTGAGTGAATTCAGAAAAATCAACCACTCTTGCATGGCTCAAATGGCTGAACGGCCAAATTTTTGCTTCACCCTCTAGGTGCAGTGCTGCAATCTCTACAACCTCCCTTTCTACCACTGGATGTAGTAGGAAGAATGCATCTAGTTTCCTTGCCCAAACCCTTGCTACAGACGACCCATCAAAAGTAGACAATAGAAACCTATTTCCCTTTATCCTTCCTTGGCCACAAGCTCTTCTTTCTTCCTCCAAATGAATGAACTGATGGAAAGCTAGAGTCTCCTTGAAGGCTCTAGGTTGATTTGTACCCAACAAGGTATTCACTTAGAATCATATGATCCAAGTGTCCTCCATCTTTTGGAAATTTGTCCTCCCTCTCAAAAGGAAAGGATATGTTCCAATGCTTTGGAGCTCTCTGCAACACTGTTCTCCTCTTCTGATCATAGGAAGTGCATGGCTCTTCCTCCTTTTGAAACTCTCTAGAAGTTTCACTACTCCTTTTCTCTTCTTCTTGTTCAACCTCCTCGGAGAGGTTCTTACTAGATCTGAAAAGTGATGAGAGCAAGATCATCCTTCCCATCATTCTGGCCTTGCTCTTTCTTTTATAGAAGTTTGGCTTGAAATCCATAGGCTAAGCCAAATATCTTGCTTTGATACCACTATAATATCCCCAAATAGGGACTGCTCAACCAAGCATGCATAAAAAACACATTTTCAGAAATGGATGCTACAAATAATGAGATCAACTCTTGGTTCCCATAGATAAATCAATATACAACCAAAATCCAAGAATAGAGCTGAAACAAATCAAACGAGGTGGGTTAAACAGATCTCTGACACCTAGGATTGCTAAAAATGACTAAAACCCCAAACATTACAACACAAGAATTTCTGCATAAAAGTGACTACGCAGTCTACTGAGGGTTTGTACACATAAATTGTAGAGACAAATAGATCTGATATTTATTAATCAATATGGCTTAGAAAAATGAGATCTAGTCTCCTTTATACAAAATGCTAGAGAACCCGGGAAGGGTTTCTAAGAATACACCCTGAATACAAATGGTGATCTTCAACAATATGACTAAATAATCACTGAAAACTGAAGCACAGGAGTATATAAGGTTGTAATAATATAGATATAATGTAGATCTGATCAAAGGTCTTCCCCCATGGAAGAATCACCCCTCCAATCACCGGGAAACTCACTGAAAGAGCCACAAAATACAATGCTCAAACTACCTTGCAGAAATAACACAATTCCAGGATGGAATAATGATATAGGTGATGATAATGTGTTGGCTTGCTGCCAAATATCTGATATCAGCCCAAGAATTCTCCAAACTGATCCTCCAATGTAAGGAAACTTCCCTCCTATGCAAAACCAACTCAGAAAGTGGGTTTCTCAACCCTCCCCTGCAACACCCTGCAACTCAACACAACCTCCTGCAGAAACTGTGCTGAAACTGAAGACTGTATCTTGGCACCAATGCCAGATGTGAGGAATAATGGATCAAGTCTCTCCCAAGAGCTACTCAAAGGGAAGAGAAGGAATTCCTAAACAGGAATACCTCAGTGCTAAACAGCACCGGCAATCTTAGCTAAACAGCTAAAGAAAGCAAAGTCTGAGCAGACATCAAAATACAATTTATAAGCTAACCCCCAAATGGTTTCCATCCTCTTCCTTATAAGTGAGCATTCTCACCTTGGGTCCTACTTAAAATGGTTTCCACCATCACACAAACAATCTCCCTCCAAAACTACATTGTGCCTTCATTAGAGGCACTCCTCTAAACTGCGTTGTTTGATTTTGTCAAGGTTGACCTCTTCAACTTGCTTCAGCCCTTTTCATGCCTAAGGGTCTTCAATCCAGCTCACATATAGCTATCTAGGATAAACCACATTCACATTGAGCTCTTTTATTTGCTAATCCACTCCTCCTACATTTATTTTGTTGACTTGGTCAAACTTGACTTTGTCCACATGCAAAATGTCCCTATTCACACGAGAGTGTAAAATCCAGCTGGCATTATGATCCCCTTACACACTATGAGGGGTTTTATCCTTATTTATGAAATGTATGGGCCTCCTTACCCTTTTATTCATCTCCTAAGTGACATTAGCAAAATTTAATATTCCAATTTGTTGCATGCAAATTTTGGAATATTACAGTTTGAACAGTTGTACATGTGGATGGAACGATCTCAGGTGGGTCAAAAGGTGGGATTTGTATAGTGGTCATGTCTGAATCATACATCGAAGCGCGGTGGTGAAAATCTCCCCAATATCGTTCTTCTAGAGACATGATCTCTCAGATAGATTTTTCCGAAGGTAGGACTTCATCAAGGAGATATTTAGAAGGAACGGTGTTGGGTGGGAGGGTGGTACCATTGGTCAAAACCAAAGCAGTGGAGAGTTTAGATGATGATTGGATGGCTTGATAAGAAAACTCATCCGGTGATAGTGCCATCTGATCTACATAGGAATCAATTTCTGAAGGCATCGATAGGATACAGGGGTCAATAGAGCCATTGGAGATGGTATATACCATTGAAACCATTTGTGGAACCTCAAGCAACGGGAGAGTAAAACAACCCATAACGGAATATGCCTTCAGAAGAACTCTACCGATGCTGACATAAGAGTCAGGGACTCCTCCTAATATGGGCATGGTGTTTCTAGGTAATGTGGAATAATCCTGGGTGCAAAAGGATAGCTGGTCCATTGTAACTATCTTCCCATCCAAATGAAAAAGGATGAGTCGAAAAACTTAAGAGACAATGGCAGTCATCGCATAAGACCAACTACAACCCAAAAGGAGATTATAGTCGAAATGACGATCTATGACTTTGATGTCCACAGTTATTGTTTTCCCAATAAGGTGGCCTTTTGGGAGGAAGGTGTGACCATCGAATGCTTTGAGGGAGTTTGACAGTGGAGACATAGTAGGAGAACCCAAAGCAAGCCAGCACACAATTGACATTACGCAGGTCGAAGCACCTTCGTCTGTGATAGTGCGATGGATTGGCCTACCTTTCAACACAACTTGAACTTCAAAAGAAAGCTGATGGGAAAGGCGAGGTTTACATTTTTCCATGTCAAATATGGCTATCATAGAATCCCGGGGGTCGATTCCAACAATGGCTGAAAGAAGAGCTTTCCTTTGCACTGGGCAGGTTTGCAACACTTTGAGTGCAGACATAGCTGGTGGTGCTTGTGCCAAGTCTTATACAATTTTGTAGTTTTGGGCAGCACATGCAGAGGTGTTATGAGTCATGTGTCGAAGGGTCCCTTTGGGGCGACGAATGACAGGGTCAACAGTAGGCCTTTCGATATGAAGATCGTTGGGCAGTTGTGGATTCAAAATTGAACCAAGTTCGTGAGCATCAGTGACTAGATTTCCATAGGTTTTGGCTTGATTTTGGAGTTCAATAGTCTCCATGCCATAAATGGTAGATGATCCTCACTGGAAGGATGAGCACCACCATTCCCCCCTTGCAGGGGTTGTGGCGAGTTTGCAACTAGATGTTGTTTCTATTGTGGATTAGGAAAAGGGTTATGAAGGACAACAAGTGTCCTTCCAGTATCCTTTTGCATGATAAAATATGTGCATTCCTAAATTCGAGGACATTTGTATGTCAAGTGGTCCTCCGCACAAATTTTTTAAGGGAATCTGATAGTTTTGTCTTTCCCTTTGTCAGTTTTAGCAGCGTTTCTCTGATTTGGATTATTCTGAGTGTTGGGCTACTCTTCAGAAGGAGTGGTCTTTTTCTTATTCTTCTTACTCTTACCGCTAGGTTTTTGTGTAGACTGCACAAAGTGTACCTCAGCAATGGGAAGAGGAGCTGATTGGGTAGGGCCGGTGGAAGCCGAAGATGGCTGGGAAGTGTGCCCACTGAGATGTTTTACAACAACACCAGAATTTGTGCCAACGAGGTCGTCGACATGTGCTCTGGGTTACTGAGTAGTGGGAGCATTGGAGTTTCTAGGGGCATGGGGGATTATATCATACAATGTGCCAGATTGTGAATAGATGAGATCTAGATGTTGTGCATGAAGGATGGATTGGTCCTTTGTGACTGCACTAGCTAGGGAAACGTACTTAGCAATGGGAGGAAGGAGTGACTTACAAAACCAATTCGATAATAGATGATCTGGGATTGGCGCTTTGACTAGCCTCTGCCTACATCTCCATTCATGAATATGATCAGAGATGTGGGTGGTGATGTCTTGGTGCAACGAGGTTAAAATTTTCATTCCAGTTTCGTATCGAATAGGGAGTTGATTTTTTTTGAGAAATTTCATTGCTAAGGCACCAAAAGTATTGGCTGCAGCTTGTGGTAACTCAATGTACCATTTTGAAGTGTTTCCCGTGAGGGTGCGGGGAAATAGCCCAAGCCAAAAACTATCATCCACCATGGAATTAGAGATAGACCATAGATGAAAGGTGGTGATATGTTTTTCCTAATCGTCCCCTTGTTTCCCTTAGAACTTAGGGATATCTGATGGAATATTATGCGGTATAGGAGGCCAAAGCGGGTTATGATTGATGGGATTGTTGATCAATTTATATAATTTAGGTATTTCTAAGGTTTCCAAGAATAATAATTGTGTTTTTTCCCCCGATTCTAACCAAGGAGGTGTTGGTTGACTAATCAGACCGTAGGGTCCTCCCATCAAAGTGTTTCCAACAGGATATGCAGGACTCATCTAATAATAATTTCCAAATAGCATAGGTGTAGGTATGTAAGGTTGTTTTCCATAGAGGTTATTGTGCTGCGGGAAAAACAGTTGGTTTCCCGCAGGGTAATAATTTCCCCCTTGCCCCAATTGGTTTTGGGGAAGGGTTTCCCAAATAGACACGGTAGATTTTGCTTGTGGCATACTACTAGTTACATAATTTACCATTGGTATAGACCCTACACCATAAGGTTGACCACTAAGAGGAATGGCATTAACAATGGATGGACCTGCTTGTCCCATAGAATGTAGGGATACAGAAGTGCCCCCTGGCATTTAAGTGTTGGTGGCTGAGGGGTTTGAACTCAAAAAGGGATTCCAACCGAAAAGGTTGCTGAAGGGAACCATGGTAGCCCCGCTAGTAGAAGCAGACGCTGAAAGTTCAGGAGCAGACATGAAATGAACGGATTACCAAAGAGTTCGAAATTCCACTCATGGATGTTGTGACCAAGTTTCTAGGACCAGGCATATTCTGGCTACTATGGTTTCCATTTAGCTGTGAAGAACTGACAACTTGCGGGGGAGGTGGTGGTAGAACCGATTTGGCCACCAGCAGCAACGACCCAAAGGTCATCGGTTGTGTAGTGGATGTGCGTGCAGCCAAAGACATAGCTGGTATTGGTGCTACCTGAATCAACACTAGCCCCAACGGGTCAGTGAGAGGTGGATTATAAGGAGGCACAAATCCTTCCATTAAAACATCCTTAGGAAACTCTGTAATGTGAGGAGCAATGTGTGAATCAGGGGTCAACACTGGAGACTGCTTTTTCGAAGAAGGCTCTGGGTCACCGAGACTCGACAACTCCCCCAATTTCATTGGAGAGAGACCTCGTTTCTACCTAGAAAGACAACGAGGGTCAAAGGACGCCACGATGACCAGTGAATTTTATCAAATTTTTAATGTGATATATTATTAATTCGTGGTGATAGTATAACCAAACACCTAAAAAAAATAACTCTAAAGTCAATCAATCAAGCAGCCAGAGGGGTAAGACCCTGTTTGAGAACAACCATTCATTAGAGATGAAACCCATTATCACAATAGAAAGCATAGATAGTTGGTCATATGTACAGTTACGGTTACTCTTGAGCTTCGATCGAACCTCAGATAATGGGGCCAACCACTCTCGTGAAGACGAGTACCCTCCCAAAAACCGAAGACATAGTAGGTTTGTTTGTGTCAGGTACCAGGGAAGCCTGCCCCAGTCACCTTGTGTATTTCCCTAGAAGTATGGAAAATATGGACACCTTAAATCACAGACACTACCAGGGGGGTCATAGTTATAGACAGCACGATGTATGGGCAGAACACCTACATCCCCGATCCAGTTTTGACATCCCTGAGGGGAACCCCAATCCACGCGATGCCCACTGGATATGAGATCGAAGGTGGGCTACCTTCTCACACACACCAGTGTTGTCTCGTGCTTAGCTCCGTTATGAGAGTAGTGGTCCCAATGGTATGAGAGCAGCGGGATTTTCACTCTTTAATGACACTAGTCTCAAGTTTTTTGATCTTGGGTAGTTTTCTCACTTTGCCTATCCCAAGATCCTAGCCTATACCATTATTTGTGTAAGCTCAAAAAAGAGTTATTGATTGATTTTATTAGTGCTTAATTTTAGTGTACTTGCATTTAAGTCTCCAGAGGGGGATTGGACATTTGAATTTTTATGTGACTCTGACTCAAACCATGCAAAAAATGATTTTTAAATTCAATTTTATGAAAGAGTTATTTATATAAGGAGAATTTTTTCATATATCCATGCAGTAGAAAACATCCCATAATGCAGTTAAGCCTATGAAAGATATAGATACCAATGCTCACTAACAGCTATTTAATCCAAAAAATTACAATATGAAATTAGTTATATCAAAAAAACTAAAATAAACTTTTTCCTTTCAAAAAGTAAATGTAACTAAGCTAAATTTTTAACAAGAAAAACTAATATGCTAGCAAGAAACCAAACACATTGATCTAGTTTACAGGAACCAAACTGACATCCAACAACTCAACATCGAGGGAAATCACAGCAAGGGTGAAATAGAAAAGTTTAGGCTAAGTAACACTTCCCAGCAAAGGGTACAGTGTGTTAATAGCAAGACTAACGCATTTTTCTCAAGAAGGAGCTGCATTATAATGCTTTGGAACACACACATGGGGTGCATTACTAAGGATAAATTGAAAAGCATGGTCAGGTAAGGCCTTCTCTAAAAAATGTGAGCTGATGAAATAGTCACAGAGCACATCAAATGGTCAGAAAGGGATGTGAGCAGAACGGGAAGTGATAGAGGGAAAGAACTAAGGTTTCAAAAATAAACAACCAGGAACTAAGGATTAGTCCCCAATGGAGTCACCAATTCTTCTTATGGGCACAATGCACAGGTGGTAGTTGGAGTAAGATCGCTTTCAAGCCTTCTTGGGACCCAAGGAAAGGGAGTCAGATTGGCTGCAACATTCATAAAGATAATACATGCATGTTCATACCAGTACTTGATTGAAAAAGTGAAGTAGATAAGGATTACCTCGATGTATAATGTTAATCTGTTGGAGAGTGAAATGCAGTGTGGCGGAAGTCCTCTTTACTGGCTCCAAATCCAAATCCTACAAGCAAACAATGAAATAGCGTAATCTTCACATTTTTATCACAATAAAGAATAAAAACAAGTATATAATCAAACAATAAATCAAATAAATCTAAGCCACTTAGAACACGTATCTTTAACAAATAAGTAAATAGATGCAATAACAAGACATTGAGGGGACAAAATAGAGGCAGTTCTATTATATCAAAGAAGGAATATTACAACCATCAATTTGGTCAAGCTTCCCTCAGTCATCCAACTCTAGGCTCTCTCTCCTCAATATCCAAGTGTGACAATGCTTAGGAAATTAGTTCTCAATGAACCAAGCCAGCCATGAAACCTCACACTAACAAAAAAAGTTCGCTCCTCGCACAATCAACCTTTCGACCTTTGACAATGAGCCCTAGCCTCCAATTTATAAGAGTTTGGGAGGATCAACCTTGCCATTCTTCTCCATTAGTTCGATTAGGGAAAAATCCATGATGTTTCCATGCTTTTCTAGCCTTTTTCCTCTTTGGATGCTTAGTTAGGTTTATAAATTTCCAATCAGAGGACTGCACTGCATGTTTCCCACTTTTTGTACAGACTCCTTGAGAAAAATCTAGAAATGTCAGTCAGTTACTACGGAATTTGTCACTTTTTCTTCATGAAACATGAGTAACGTTGCCCTTTAGGTAAGACAGTGTGTTAACCTAGGCCCTAATGCTCCCTATAAGAGGCAAGGAAGCATTATAACGCAGCGTAGCAGTCTCTGGGGTGCGTTACCTTGGAAAAATAGGTCTATGTCTAGGTCAAATTCTTCTTTCCATGTGTCCTTCTCCTCTGAGCTGATGAGGAGGTCATTTGTAGTGTAACATGGTACCAAGGAAACTTTTTCATGGATTATGAATGCTCACTAGCTACAAAGAAATCACCAAAAAAGAGAGATAAGGAACACACTTACATAGATGTATAGTTGTTATTAAATTAAAAGCTCACAGTCAAACCAAAAGTAATCAATGGTGTATAGTCAATTAAATAAAATCATCTTACTAATTGACTTTTGAAAATGGTATGTTAGATTATAAGTACTTGAAATTTGAAACCATTGCGGTACACATGAGTATTGGAAGTTTCATTTTATTAATGGACTTTTCCTTAACATTCATATTTGTAATAAATGCCCTAATTTTCTTGACAAAGAGAACTAGTTCTTCCAAGGTGTCACAATTATTCTGGCTACAACAATTACCCCTTTTATTTTGATTCAATAAAAGAAAAGGGACCTCTTAGAAAATTATGTATTTTTAATGCCTAATCTTGTGATTTGACTATCTATTCTTTGACTACCTTTGGTTTGAGGAATTAAATATTTAGGAAGTTTTATTTTCATAATGTTATGTCACCAAAACCCAATGTTTAATTTCACATTTCACTTTTCTATTTTTGTTTGACTTTTCTTTAAATTCAAATTTATTTCACATTTTCTTCTTATTTTTGTTTTACATTTTATGCTTATTAGTTTTTATTTTAGTTTACTAATTTCATATGATAATTTTTATTTTTAGTTTTCCCTATTTTTTCTTGTTTTGGTGTTGAATTGGATATGTAAGTTTTAGTGTTTTTTTTTTACTTTGATCACATTCATTATCTTGTGATAGGTCACAAATTGATGAGAAATTTACTTTTAATGCACTAATTTGTTTTTTCTCCAATCATTTTTCCACTTATCCAAACTCAGTTATAACACGCACATTAGTTCATCTTAAGGAGTTATAGGTTACAAATTTTTTCTTTACTCAATTTCATCATTTCTTAACATTGAGGCCACCATTGTCTTCTACTCATCAACCCATGGGGATTTTAATACTTCAAAAAATGACGATCACCAATTGAGAAGCACTCGTAGGCTACTTATGAAAATATATATTTAGTTTTCCAATAAAACTCAATTTTTTGAAGCCCCCTAGGGAAAGCTCAATTGGTGATCACCGTAATAATGAAGTGTTAGGTACCATGAGATTTCATAATCAAATCCCCTGAGTTTACTTGTGGTCACATGCTAGGGGCAGAGTGTTTCACCTAAGGATTCTAGCGGCAACAGTCAGAATCGACCCCTATCACACGAGTATGAGACCATCCCAATTGTTGATTCCTAGAGTTAAAAAAAAAAAAAAAAAAAAAAATCAATTTGTCAAAAATAAATAGTATCTGTGCTTCTAGGGAAGCCAATATCTACAATCAACTTCACATCTTAGCATGGATTTCCTTTGAAGAGGCATTGGCTCTCCTCTCTCTAAATTTCTACTCAATTTTATCCACCTAGCCTTTGATATGAGGAGGAAATATTCTATAACACTATCTTGTTTCTTCCCTATCCTCTTCTACTAGGCTTTGGTAGTTGTTTATCTCCCAGCCTTTTCCATTTTTATAACCTTCTACTCATTGTTTGAAAATTAAGCTACATATGTATAAGGTCATGAGGAGAATATCAAACCAAAATCCTTCCCTCAAGATAAGAGTGTTGATTTTCTACAATAGATAGAAACCTTGGTTCCTTCTACCTGCATTATATTATCAAGCATTGATCCCCTTATATGTATTTCACATGTTTTTCCATGATTGGATGAAAGAATTCAAGAGAAATTTAAGCTAACTCTACTCCAACCTACTACATATGTACTTATAGTGTTGCCTAAATAAACTAGAAGAACAGTTACGAAAAAGTAAGTTTTGTAAATCATCCTAAAAGGTATTCACCATAATTCCTTTTGAAATCATGATTATAACTTAGTGATTCAAATAATCCCCTCCTTTCCCATATATAGCCATGATATCCTATAATAATGGCATAACTTCAAAATTGTTTGAGGGAATGAGGGGTACGTTTAGGTACCCCTTCTCATGTTTCTCCTCATCCTCGCATGATCTTCCATTATATCATATATGTGCAATCTAAAAAATAAGGGCAAATATGTAAATCTATTTCTCACCTCACATCCCTTAAACCTGGTGCGTAGAATATGGCATGCAAAATGTTGATGTTGGAGTGATCCTACTTTAGAGAATTTTCTTGTAGGTTGTCCCAATTGATATCTTGATCTTGAATGTGCATTAGCACACCTTTATTGGTTAATGAATCTTCCAAATTATTTTCTTATGTTTGAAATGAATGGATATGTGTATAAGGATTAGAATTAAGAAATTAGATAGTTCCTCCTTACCTAAAAAAATCCTTCAATTATGGGTCAACTTTTCGACTAGTGTTACATTTAGTAGACATTTTAGAGTATTTATCAAAGTCAAGGATTCCCCCATACAATAAATTTTTCATACCTCTATACGGTTGCTATATGAAGGCATATTTCCAAAGCTACCAATTCCATTGAGATGTTTGTATTCATCCCCACTAACCCTACAAAGACTCTAAGAATGTGACTTAACGTATCTCTAAAGATTCCTCCTAGTCCTAAGTGGCTAGGATTTACTTTTGAGGCCCCATAAAAATTGAGTTTTATGAAGTCCAAAATGGGAGGATACCATCTATCTAGATATCTACCTTCTGGGGTGGACGTATTAAATTTGTAAAACATATTCCCTACTCAATTCCCCAAAGGTGTATACAGTTTTTCTCTTTCACTAAGCATTGTTTTTCTTTTTTATTCCCATGACATTGAGAGTAAGTTTCATTTAAATTAGAGTTGATATCAACCTATAGAAATTTTATATTTGTTTGTTTTATTAAGAGTTGAAGGCAGGGGAGGGACCTGAGCATACTCTTCTCCCTCCACAATGCGAGGAGGAAAGGTGGCATCATTCCATGTGGTCGAGCGATTGAGAACAACGTAAACTAACAAAGGAATCGCAAGGGAAGGAGGATAAACACAAACCAAAATAGAAAAGAGGGATATTTAGGGAGGAGTGGGAATAAAACCAAAGGGGATGACCATGATCGGGAGACTTGTGGGATAATTAAACCCAAGAATATGGACATGATTGAAAAGAGGAAGTCATAGTCTCAGAGAGAGAGAGGCTAGGAGGGAAAAGTAATTGAACATAGGCTTAGAGTCAATTTTAGTGCACCATACAACAAATTCCTCCTAGGATTACTAAACCTAATGAAAGAAAATAAAACTAGAATAGAATTTTTTTTAAACATTGATAATAGAGGGTGAAAGCATGAATATGGGTTACACTTTTGGGCCAAATGTGGCAATGAAATTCAAGTTTTTCCTCTTTTATCAAATTGAAGCCCTCAAAATTCATATAAGCATTGTGAATTTTGATTCAGAGTAAAAAGACAAATTGTGGAGAATTATGTTGTTGTCCTAATGATAAGTGATATTTTTTGAATTTATTTAGTTGTATATATTTTATGATATTGATTTTTTTTTCAACCTCTTTAAAATTGTTCCAAAAAAAATCAAACATTATGTTTAAAAGAAATTAGATAAAAAAATTATCATCTGAATTTTAAAATGTCAAACTCATATTCCATTGGATAGATGGTTCATTCCCAAATCCTACATGACCAACTCCCCCACTTAAAGACAAATTTTGCTTGGAGTCCACTAGGGTACAAAATGATGTTGCAGAAAAATCTGCAGAAGAGGAGCTAAAACTTTGTTTTTTATGCCCTCAACAATTGGATGGATTTGAGTGCTTGAAATTCAAATTTTCAAATAGCTTGATGGAGATGATCCAGTTATCATAATTATCTTTAAAAAGAAAAAACCAAGCCTCTCAATACTTATCTATAAGAAAACTATAAAATTTATTTATTCCACAATTTTTTTTTATAAATATTCAAATATATTCCAAACCCTAATTTTCTTTAATTATAAATTCAAATTTTAGTTTATTTTACCAAGAAAATAATAATAATATAGATAATTTTTTCAATTTTTCAATTTTTAAAAATAATAATTTGCTTATTGTTTTGATTCTAAATATAACATATTTTTATACTTAATCATTTTATAATTTTTGTATGTAGAAATTTTCAATAAAATTAAATAAAATTATAATAAATAAATAAAACTAAATTAAATTTATAATAATATTATTTTAAAAATAATTTCATAAGCACATTGAAATCTAGATTACTCAAATTTAAATTAGTCAAATAATATTTTGACATATGTGATTTTTTATGTTTTTATTATTTTAAAAATATATATTGCAAATCTAAGCAAAAAGTAAAATTTTCTATATATTTAGCACATAGACTAAGGACAGAATTGAGTGCAATCACATTTTAGACATTGAGAGAGATTTATAACAGCATATACTATTTGCAGATTTTAAAGAAAAGAGCACCTATATAGTTGCAATCACATTTTACAGGTTGACAGAGATTTATAACCACAGATAACATTTGCAAATTTTAAAAGAAATAAACACCCACATAGTTGCAATCACATTTTACAGGTTGACAGAGATTTATAACCGACAGATAACATTTGCAAATTTTAAAAGAAATAAACACCCACATCATTGGCAATAAAATAAGCAAGAAAACAAAAAAAACAAAACACTTGCAGACAGATTTTAAAAGAAATAGATGTAACTTTACTCGTATCCATCAAATTTCTGAAATATTTAGAAAGTTTGCAGTCAGATCTACCTCTGCATTAAACAAACAGATACCCGTGCATAAGGAAACTGTATACAATGGCCAAGTGCTGGACAAGCTACTGGTGTCTCCTCCATTAAAATATCAAAATGCTGTTGCTTAATCGTATCGAAGACTCCAAATAAAGAAGAATTATATCAGGGCGTATATAAAACATTGCAGAACTTTAATTGTTCGTAACCATATAAATTTTGCGTGGTACTGATCAATTTCGATTTGAATCACAATTCTCAATCAATCATTTTTTTGAAAGAGTAGAATATCAACTAAATGGAGAAAAGTTTGTTGTCAATTCACTGTACTCCCAGGACATGGATAAGGAAAACTCATGCAGAAGGATCCAACAAGGGATGCATAAAGGACACAGGAGGCCCAGGATCCAACAAGGGATGCATAAAGGACACAGGAGGCCCCGGGAATAGAATCTATAATTACAGAGGAACAAAAGTGGAAAAATGAGATACTATTTTGAAAGTATTTATAGTTTTAAATAGAAATCTGAAATTGATTCAGGGTCCTAAATAACAATGAATTGTGAATTACATTGTTTAATTATTTATAATATAGTTATTAGGTTGTTTAATTATTTATAATATAGTTATTATTAATTTAATAATTTTTTAAAATTTACATAATATTTTATAATAGGATTATTATTAACATTATAAATGAGCAAGTAAAAGCTTTATTATAATAGAATTGTAATTTAAGTATTGAAGGGTTTCAGCAGTACATTATATTATATTATATATCATTTTTCTGGAGACGCAATTGCATTAAGTAAGTTATTTAATTATGATCATTTCAATGAGAGGCTCAAATCCCTTGGCTCAAGCCCCCTTTAACTGTGGAGTTCTCCCCACAATCAAGCCCACTTAGCTTGCTACCCCATTACAAAACTTTACCAAGTATTGTGTCTCATGAACCATTTAAGTAGAGCTCCCTTTACTCTTTTGTATTTAAGTATTGAGGGGAAGTAGAGCTCCCTGTACTCTTTTGTATTTAAGTATTAAGGGGTTTCCTCACTGCATTATATTAGATATCATTTTTTCGGATTCAACTGCCTTAATTAAGTCATTCAACTATAACCAATTCAATGAAAGATAGTCGACTAACTAATTTCTCACGATTTTTGAATAGTCCATTTAGCACTCATTGCATCAGGTGATACTCATAAAGGTAAAGAAAAGTAAAGAAGTGGGATTGAAACTAGTGAAAAAATTGTAACTTTTAAACTATAATAAATAACTAGTAAAAAACAATAATGAGTAACAAATAAACTCCACTACAAAAATACACACCCATCTTAAAGTTGCATCCAATCCAACGATTGGTCTTTGAAATTACATCCAATCCAGAAATTGGTCTTTGGTACTGATTCTGAATGATTCTTACCATTTCAAACCATAAGCATCCACTTTACCCACTCTAATATCTCAAACAGTTGTAAGTCCCTGTGAGTGATTGAATTGCTAAGCTTCATGAGGGCGGGAGAGTTAAAATGACTTGACAGAGAGGACAATTAAAAAGTGCCTGACAAGACATGTATCCATTTATTTCTTTATCAACACAGTAAATAATGTGTTATCAACATCAAAAAAACATGTTATAACTTGAACTTCCAATTTAAATGGAGAGAAAGACAACCAATCTAATTTAGTATAAGTAATATCCTTGTTGAAATCAAAATAGATAATTATATTATAGAAAAATATGTCATAGTTACTTGAACTTCCGATCTAAATGGGGAGAAAAACAACAAACTGTCGGATCATAATATTGACAATAAACATTGTCATTGTCCCAGCCAAATTCTGCTGGTAAGAATTGAAACTTCACTTTGTTTTGCATGGCAGAGAGGCAGGGACCATATTGAATTCCAGGCAATATATCCCCCCAAATTTATAAGAACCAAGTATTCCAATGAAGCAAGACAAAGGGACGATGATAAGTATCATTTGCATTTTCACTTTCAAAGGAAACCAGTCGGTTCTGTTCGTTATGGTCTGTCTGCAGTTCTCAGTGACATGTAAACATCACGCACAAACATGGCCATAACATCTATCCACGTGGATGACAACTCATCCACCGACAGGAGTACATACACGTTTTACTAAATAAATTATTCGAACAGCAGCTAATGGGGCCAGTGGTGACGTGTCTTCGGACAATTCTCTACCCTTGCCTAATAGGTCTTGGGGCAGTGACGTGGACCAGTATCACATACGAACATGGATGGACCAGCAGGGTGACACTCAGTGTGCACCACATGCTACGATCGTCTTCATGCAGGGACGGGGATATTTTCCATAAAGGCCCATGAAATTTTGTTTGAAATATTGAGGTGATAAGGTTTTTATTTTTGTGATGAGATCTAAATGCAAAAGATTATTATTATTTAGTAGTTAAGAGTGGTAATAGTTTATTCAATTTATCTAGCATATTAGAATTAGAATTAGAGGAAGGTTAAGATTTTTGACCATGTACGTAGATTCTAAACTTGCTTCTAGATATTATTTTTTTCTCATACTATGTGTTTTATTTCTATTTTATGGGCTTTTTTTTATTGAGAATTTTTTCTTTCTTAATTTTTCCTATCTAACCTTGTTATTGTTATCATTAGCTCTATTTTTTCTCTTTCACAATTTTGTGTTTAGTAGCTCTACTTCCACTTGATTGATTGTTGATGGCCAGGGCCTTCTTTTTTCCAAGAAATCCATCCAATATCCAACAAATCTGACCTTTCTCCCTAGAATTGACCAAAATAATGGAATTTTGAGGTATGGAATGAATTTATTCTCAAAACTTTTCTTGTCTACTTAATTGAGTTTGTTATTTCTAAAAGTTGTCCTAGAGTTCCTATATTTGATTTCCTAGAAGGATTAGTTTTGAGCTAATATATTTATTTTCCATAGATCTTGGGTAGTCCCCATGCATCCTTATGAGCTATTTTTCTAATAGAATAGATTTTGTGCTAATGTTTACCTCATAGTTTTTGTTTTTTTATTGAGGCATCTCCACCAAAGCTTATTTTTGGGAGCTTACTTAGTATATGAATGTCACACACTCATAATCTTCCTAAATATTTTTGGATATGGGCATTTTTTTAGGCACAAGATCCCATTTTGTTTCCATTTTAGATCCCCTCTAAAGAAAGTTTTTTTGCAATATTTTTATGGACTTAAGAATTGTAGGGGGCAGGGTGGGGGGCCAAAATTAAGAAAAGTTATTAAGGGCATAAACTAGATAACATATTTAAGGTTAATTTATATAGGACATTAAGGGATCATAAGCTCCATGAGTAGATTTGTTTGGTCAAACTTAGAGAGGAGGTATTTCCATGAGATGTTTCTCACTACTTTCTTAACGAGGGGAAATCCGAGGTATTCCAAGAGAAGGGGCCCTCATTGAAAGCTAAAAATATTCACAATGTTGCATTGGGTGATCAAAAAGGTGTTGAAGAAAAAGATTGTTAAGTCCCTATATTAATAGTGTAGTCCCTTATTATGTTAGTGTAGCCCCCCTTATTGTTATTGTTGTACCCCGGTAACCCCCATATTGTTATTATTGTGCCCTTACATTATTATTGTTAGGTCGGTAGGATTACATTGTGGCCCCACTAGGATTATATTGTGACCCCATGGACTCCTATATATAGAAGGAGGTTTTGTTCATTTGTATCATCCAAGAATTTTTCATTCATGTAATGTATTGGAGGTTTCCCCCTCGAAGTGGCTTATTCGTTCTGCCAGGCATGTCATGTCGTTCTATTTTTGGAGCTGGTTTCACAACATTTGGTATCAGAGCTTTGAGATTCTAGGGTTTCGCTACTCCAAACAAGTCATCGTAGAATTTTCGCTATAACTTTTTTTTCTATGAAGGTTCAGAAGCTAAAAATTTTAGGGCGCGAAGCCGAAATCCTGAGGAAACGTGTCACAAAATTTCAGATGTTGGTTCGCAATATTTTCGGAGATATGATCTATGGAAGGTAGTGCTTTTTCAAGCTCCCGAATTTCATCTCAAAGAGGTGATCGTGGGAAAAGATTGATAACTCTCTCTCTGAGCATCGGATTGGAGTGTCGTAAAAAGTGGTCACAAGTACATGGACTTTAGTTTCTTTGCTATCAATTTCAGAGCCAAAGGAGGAAACAGTGACACGTGGAAAGTCGTACAAGTTCGCTCTATTGAACCAGTCCAAAATTGGGTCATTGTGGGAGATTGGACATAACTTTGCCTTGAAGAATCCAAATCAGATCAGACCTGTGGCATTTGAAATAAGCTTCAGAGGGCTACTACAGGGCTGAATTTCAGATATTGAGGATCTGCAATTATAGAGATAATTCAATTTCAATATCGAACTCCTCAAAAGCAAGTAAAAGGTGTGTATTTTTTTTTTTCCGAATTGCATAAATCTTGTTTGAAAAATCAATTTGAAGTGATTCCAAGGGCCTATTGAGCATATGTTTCAATATTGGTTCTGAAATTCCTCTTAAAAAGAATTCAACACCCATTAAGGCCTCAGAAATCTATACTATGACGCATGAAGAGAAAGAATTGCATTATGAGATATCAAAATTACGGTACCAAGTGCAACAAATTTCGATCTTACGAAGAACAACTGAAGATGACATAGATGGTTTAAAAGAAAAAATGGAGGCTAAGTCGGACGGTTTGAAGGATAAAATAATAGCTAATATGGATGATAAATTAGTGGAAGATGACATCGAGCATCAACAACAAGTGCTCCAACTCTCAAAGGATAACCTAACTTTGGTGCAGAATCTAATGAAACAACAGGAATATAAACATCACATCGAAAGTTCTGAAGAAGTCACAGAAACAAGAACTCGACAAGTACAATCAATTTCAGAGTATCTCAGCAAGTGGAAGAACTTTCCTGTAGAAGATTCCATATGGGAGGATGAGAATTTTATACAGAAGCATCAAGAAATAATCAAGCGTTGAGGACAACACTTGTTTGAAGGAGAGGGGCATGTTAAGTTCCTATATTAATAGTGTAGTCCCTTATTATGTCAGTGTAGCCCCCCTTATTTTTATTGTTGTAACCCTATAACCCCCATATTGTTATTATTGTGCTCTTACATTATTATTGTTAGGTCGGCTAGGATTACATTGTGGCCCCACTAGGATTATATTGTGGCTCCATGGACTCCTATATATAGAAGAAGGTTTTGTTCATTTGTATCATCCAAGAATTGTTCATTCATGTAATGTATTGGAGGTTGCTCCCTCAAAGTGGCTTATTTCTAAGGCGTTGATGTCTCTTTTCTTCTATTTTTGGAGCTGGTTTCACAACAAAGATGAGGGATTTATGTATAATTAGAGAGTTTCAAAGGATAGTAGAAAGGTATTGAAGGATGTTTAGATAGTTAGTACCTCCTTGGTTGAGGAGTGTCTCATATGCATAGTATTGTCTACAAACTGGAGGTGGGAAAGAGGATCATAATAACCAAGAAGATTGGGGCTTTTTAAGTTTTTTAAAGCAATGTTGTCTAAAGTATTATTTGGTTTATTACATGACCCTACTCTTAGAGTATCCTTTGCAGACCCTCATCATTGAGTCCTCTGATATTGTATGTTGTAATCTTCATAGTTAAGGCTTAGCTTGAGTGACAAAGTATTTTTTTCTATAGGGAGGAAATTTGTCCTAAGTCTATTAACTAAGTTTCCTCCTCCCAAATTTTATATTTCTTGGGTTTTTAGACTCTTTTATTTCTTCTCCTACTAATTTGTTTCTATGTAATTTGAGTTTTTTTAGTTTTGATTCCCAACCTTGATGACTATCTTTTTGTATGAAAAGATGAGCCTGTCTTGGCCTTCCCTCACAAGGGTTCCTTCTATAAATCTTGTAACTCCTCCTTCCATATAGTTGCTAATCTCTTTTCTCCATATATTCCAATGATACATGGTTACAGATCTATATCTTATGTATCCATCCCATTTGTTGCTTTTGAATTTTCCTATTTTGAATTAGATCTATCGTCTACTTCTTCTCCCATCTCTAATTTTATAGTTCTTTCATGTCTCCTTGTATTGATTTTAGGTTGGCATCCTTTTTCTTGTGTTTGATCTAACCTAGAATGTTTGTGGGAGACATTTTCCCTGGCGTGTAGATGTTATTACTTCCACTCTTGATATTTTCTCCTTGGTAACCTATTCTTGTTAAAGGCTATAAACCATCCATTACTTTGGGGGTACTATTGGTTGCTTGGGTGGAGGGTTTTTTCTCAAAATTTATTGTTTGATACCTTGACAAATTCCTCTTTGCCTTTCCTTCTATTTCTTGAGATTAGTGATAGAATTTAATAAATAGTTTTTGAAAAAAATGTTGTGCTAATGGTGTTTTCTACAATGAAAAGGTATGTTCTCGTACTGTAATGTTTACAACCATTCTGAACCTTGGTGGCTTACAATGGTGGAGCCTAAAACAGCACCAAAGGCATTTATATAGACACAAATTCTTGCATGAGTTGTATATTTTCCTATCTTATTGATATTTGAGGTTTTAACAAAAGTTTCTAGTGTTTCCTATTCCCTCAAGCATCTTCTCATCGTAAATTTCTTAAACAACTGAATCTAGACTAGAACTATTGTGAAATCCTCATTTTCAAGGCTAAACTTATTTGTCTAGAACCTCATATGTATGCTTCTTGAATTAAAAAAGTATGGACCTTCGTAAAATGCCCTCTTGCTATCTTCCACACACATAAAAATTAACTAAAGAAACCCTTGGATCCTAGCTTTAGGTCCATCTACTCTTTGGGTTTCTATCTTGAGATTATCCATCAAACTAAGGATTTCTATCAGAGTTGGAACTTCACAAATTTTGCAATGATGGCATGATATTCCATATATTGAATGGAGCCTACTAATCTATTTGGAGTGAGTTTGTATCTATGGTTTTCAATTATCTTAGAATCTTGGTTTTCTTGTTCATATTTGTAGTTCTAACCTTTGTTCTTTGATGCTCTTCCCTTATTATCTTATTATCTAAGTCCTTACACTCTATTTTCTTTCACCCCAATTAGGATTTATTGGTCTTCCCTAATAAGACATCTTTGAACAAAAATATAGTATTTCTAATAGATTCTTACCCATCATTATCCTTACCATTCCTTCTTGCCTGATTCTGAGCAACTGCAACCATTCCAAACCAGAAATATCTCAAACAGTTGTAAGTCCCTGTCTGTGAGTGAATTGTGAAGCTTCATGAAGGCAGGATCATGAACAAGATCTGATAGGAAAGAAAGTAAAGGGTATCCATAGATTTCTGATCAACACAATAAAGGGTATGTGTTATCAACATCGTCATCTGCGCAGACCGTGACACACATAAATTTCATGGTTGACAATGAACGCGTGCCAAGAATAATTCTGCTTGCAAAAATTGAAACATCACTTTGTTTTGCATGGCAGGGAGGGACGGACAACATTGAGTTACAAGCAACATATCCCCCACATCTCTATAAAACCCAAGAATTCCAATGGACCAAAACAAAGAGTCGATGAGAAATATCATTTGTGTTGTCACTTTCAAAGGAAACCAGTCGATTCTGTTCGTTATGGTCTGTCTAGAACTCTCAGTGACATGTGAGCATCAGACACAAACATGGGATTAACACCTATCCACGTTGATGCCAATTCATCCACTGACAGGAGAACGTACTCGTTTTAGTAAATAAATTATCTGACCGCAAGCAACAGTTAATGGGGCCACTGGTGACGTGTTGGCGGACAGTTCTCTACCCCTGCCTCAGAGGTCTCGGGGCAGTGATGTGGACGAGTATCACGGCCTCACATGGATGGACCAGCAGGCTGACAGTCACAGTGTGCACCATCGCTTTAATGCACGAACCCCTTAGATTTTCGAAGGAGATCGGTTGTTTTTCCATTAAGGTCCGGGAAATTTTGTTTGGAATATTGAAGTGATAAGGTTTCTAATTTTGTGACATTGCTGGCAAAATACTTCTTCTTTTTATATTTTGGGGAATCTTTATTTCGAAGTTATCTAAGGAGTTGTTTTTGGAGGTGAAGGAATTGTTCGGATGGCTAAAAGTGGCTGGAATCCGGCAAAAAAAAAAAAAATCTAAAAATCTTGCAATAACAGTGTTTGAATCATGTTTTTGATGGTGGAAATGGATTCAACACCATCAAAAATCTCCAGAGCACCCAAAAAATTGAAGTTTGATAACTATAACCTATATTTACAAAAATCCCCCGGTTTTTTTTTAAATCTTATTGGAATTTTCATGATTTTCAGGCAAAAAAGCACTCTAATTAGACTACGGCTTTTTTATAATACTCCATTTGATATTGATAAAAATTGTAAGAACATATATTCATATTTCAAGGAATATGTATATGTGGTTAAAAAAGGGGATTAACAAAAGTTTTCAGTTGATTGCTGGGAAAATGATGCAAGAGCATTAAGGTAGAGCCAGCAATGTGACAAGCTAGTGAAATGTTGTGGCTTGGAAAGAGGACTAGCAGTCCTAAGAACTGAAGTCTTTGTTTTTTTTTAAGTATTTTATTTAAGTTAACTTGGGCTAACTCAGCGATTGTAATTTGCAGAATAAAAAGAATGATTAAATTAGGACTAGTTAAGTATTTAGTAGAATAAATTGTTTTGGAAACTGAATGAAAGTTTCTCAACCATGCGGGGATTTTGGGAAAGGCATAAAATGGAACCAAATCCACCATGGTGGGGTTCTACCATCTATAGCGAGAAATGAGAGAATAGAGAAGCAAAAGTAAATATAAAAACCAGTCATCTTAGGGCTTGGCTTTGAATATTTCCATTTCCAAATTATTTCCAAGTGTTTTATGTTTGATCGGGATCTTTGTGTTTTTAAAGCAGCATTTCTCTTCCAAATAAATTCTAAGTGTTTTGTACTAAGATCGGGTTCCCTGTTGTAGATTGATTATTTTAAAATCTCTGTTGGAGTCGACTATTTCCATTTAGCTGCATAGCGAAAATACTAATCGAATTTGCAGACACAGCGAGTCCATAGACCTTGCACATTCCTTTGTGAATGGAATATTGTGTTAATCGTAGAAAAAAACAAATCGGACTTTTAGGCTCGACGAGGACCATTGGATCCAATCGATCAACGGTGGTAGATCACATCGCAAGAGGAGAGACATCACACATCACCAAAGATAACATTTATGGTCCAATTCGCAAGTTAAAATATTTGTTTTGCGATGCGAAGTGGCGTGGCGGAGGCGTAGCGGGGACCATCGGATCCAAGCGATAATAAATGGTGGAGATTGAAGACATCGCATATCGCGAAAGATAGCGATTACGACTCATTTCGCAAGTTAAAGAGTTTGACTTGTGATGAGAAGTAGTACGACTGAAGTGTTGCATGGACCATCGGATCTAGTGGAAACCAACGACAAAGATTAAAGGCAATTTCGCACAATGCAAAACTTAGGGGTTGGTGTTAAGGACTGTCGCAAGGAAAACAAAACGAATTGCGATGCGAAGTGGGAAGAACCACGTGTCAGCGCAGCGCAACATTTCATCCCGCAGAAAATAAGGTTTAACTCTTAAGGTTATGTTGTAAAGATTGTGAAGTGTGATTTCCATTGATTGGTCAAGAGTTGTGTGGGTCCCTCCGGAAAGAACTTCTGCGGGTTTGCATTTTGTTTGGTTTATGCGTTGGTTTTTAGGTCTGTGTATGTTATAAAAACTCTGTTGTTGATCGCACAAGTATGTATGTTAATTACTTCCAAGGATTTAACTCTGTTGCGAAGTAAAGGGATTTTGTGAGGAGTTCAAAAACTCAATTCCTCAGCGTACTCTGACCTTATTACAGCGGGTCTGCATCAATTGGTATCAGAGGAATATTTTCTTCCAGAGTGAAGATGGAAGTAGGAAGAAGAGGTCGGGGAAGAGTTGAAGCAGGGAGAAGAGGCCGAGGAAGAGTTGCAAGAGGAGCAGCAGATGAATAACTACGCGAAGAAATTAGAGTGTTGTCAGCATTTTTGGCAGCAGTGGAAGTAGGAAGGAATAGGGATCCTGAAGGAGGAGATGACAGCGATGAGGAGCCAGAGGCACAAATATATGAGCCAGAGAATGATCCACCAAAATTCAGGTTACTGAAATCTGTTTTGATGGCTAGCAGCAAGCCAAGACCAGAGCTCTCCAATTATGATGGCAGTTTATCCACAGAAGCTTTGTTGAATTGGATAAGTGAGTTGGATAAATACTTCGAATATGAGAAAATTAGTGAGGACAGGAAAATCAAGTTTGCAGTCACTAAGTTTAAAGGACAAGCCGCACTTTGGTGGGACAGTGTACAAGCAGAAAGGAGAATATTGAACAAGCCTTTGATCGGGAGTTGGGACAGGATGATTGCAAAGATGAAAATAAAGTTCCTACCTAAATATTACCAAGTTGCCCTTTACAGACAAGTGCAGAACCTAAGACAGAGAACAATGACTGTTAAGGAATACACATTAGAGTTCTATAAATTGAACTTCAAGGTTGGGTATGTTGAAGATACCCCTGAGAAGACAGTCAGATTTTTGAATGGTCTACGGATGTAAATCTTGGATGAAATCAGTATTCTTTCCCAAAAAAATATAGAGGAGGCATACCAGTGTGCTTTGAAAGCGAAAGAAAAGATTGCCAGGAAGCAGAATGCAAGAAGATGACGTGGTTTCGGTAGAGGAAGAGGATAGTCCTATTATAGAAGTAGAATTGCCAATAGTAATGAAGAAGGTAGCAGTTCGAAGGCTTCGGGACAGACTAAGAAGGCAGGTAACACCAAAGGTGGAAGGCCATACCAGCGAGGAAGAGGTAATGGAAGAGGCAGAGGAAATTCCTACCAGTGTTACAAGTGTCACAAATGGGGACACGGGTGTTTTGAATGTCCTGAAAATGAACCAGCTAGACAGAGGGGAGCATATGTTTCTCAACCTGATGAAGCAAAGGCAGCGCCATAAGAGGTGGAGAATGTGCCTGAAACAGGAGAGGCCTTGGTGTTGAACAAGGTATTCTAAAACCAACTAAGGAGGTGGCTAACCTGACACAGAGGAAAGAATTACTCCGGACTATGTGTAAGTCACATGGAAAATGTTGCAAATTGATTATAGATAGTGGAAGCACTGATAACCTGGTAGCCACTGAGATGGTGGAGAAATTGGGTTTGAAGAAGTTGAATCATCTGACTCCATATAAGGTGTCTTGGTTGCAGAAAGGACACCAATTGTTGGTTGATGAGTAGTGCGAGGTGGAGTTACACATTGGAAAGTATAAAGACAACTTACAAGATAACTTTCCATATTACGCCTATGGACGTGTGCCATATTCTGTTGGGAAAACCATGGCAATATGATATAAAGGTCGTCCATGATGGGGAAAATAATTGTTACAGATTTGTGAAGGATGGGATAAAGAATACATTAGTTCCCATGAAAGAAGAAGAGACTGCAAAAACTAGTGGTACTAAAACACTGCTGATAGGCAGGAAGGAGTTTTGCGACAGATTGAGGAGAATGAATTAAATTATGCAATTGTGTGGAGGCCAAGAGTAGTATTAATGCATACGGAAATCACTAATTTACTTGTGGAAATACAAGACATGCTGCAAGAGTTTAGTGATATTGTGGTGGATGATCTACCAGATAAATTACCACCAAAGCGGAGCATTAGCCACCATATTGATTTTGTTCCAGGAGCTAGTTTGCCAAACAAAGTTCTTACCGCATGAGTCTGAAAGACAATGAGGAGATCATGAAGCAAGTACAGGAATTATTGGATAAAGGACTGACTCGAGAGAGTTTGAGCCCTTGTGTTGTTCCAACCGTTCTAGCTCCCAAGAAAGGAGGTGAATGGTGGATGTGCACTGATTCCCGAGCGATAAACAAGATCACTATCAGGTACAGGTTTCTTTTATTTTGGATGGATGACATGGTGGATTGTTTGAGTGGAGTAGCGTACCTTTCAAAAATAGATCTGAAAATCAACTATCACCATATCAGAATTAGAGAAGGTGATGAATGGAAGACAGCTTTCAAGACCAATAAAGGCTTGTACAAGTGGCTGGTCATGCCTTTTGCACTGAGCAATGCGCCCAGCACATTCATGTGTTTGATGAATGAGATGTTGAAAGAATTCATTGCTAAGTTTGTAATTGTGTATCTATATTATATACTTATTTTCAGCAAGACAAAGGAAGAACATTTTCGGCATGTCCGGTATGTGCTGGAAAAATTGCAGCAAAATAAATTGTTAATAAATTTGAAAAAATGTTCTTTTTTCAAGAAAGAGTTGATTTATCTAGGCTTTGTAAATTCTGAGAATGACTTGAAGATGGACCCAAATAAGGTTGCAGCCATAGTTAGCTAGCCATCTCCCAAAAGTTTGTTTGAAGTAATAAGTTTTCATGGATTGGCAAGTTTCTATCAGAAGTTTATTAAAAAATTCAGTGGTATTTGTGCACCTATGTTGGATACCATTAAGAAGGCAAATTAGCCTTTTCATTGGATAGAATCTACTGAGAAGAGTTTTCAATTTTTGAAGAAGAAGATCACGGAAAAACCAATCCTAAAGTTGCCAGACTTCAACAAACTTTTCCAAGTTCGTTGTGATGTCAGTGGGACAACCATTGGTGCAGTACTCAGCCAAGAAGATAAGGCAGTAGCATATTTCAACGAGAATTTAAATGAGAGAAGGAAAAATTATACATCTTATGAAAAAGAATTTTATGCAGTTGTCCAAGCATTAAAACATTGGAGACATTATTTGTTGGCTAATGTATTTGTCTTGTTTTCAGACAACTTTGCGTTACAATATATTATGCAGCAGCACAAACTGAATCATAAACATGCAAAGTGGGTGGATTACTTGTAGAGTTTCACATTTGTTTTGAAACACATCAGTGGTCAAGCCAACAAGGTGGCAGATGCATTGAGAAAGAGGAGTCAGATATTTCAAGAAAGCGCAATGCAAGTGTTGGGATTTTCAGCATCTCAAAGACTTGTATGAAGTGGATGCAGATTTCAAGGAAGCTTATGAAGCTTTCCAAAATCCATTGTTGAGAGACAATAGTCCATGGTTGGACTATAACATGCAGGAGGGGTTGATATTCAAAGGAGGACAGTTGTGTATTCCAGAATGTTTTATGCGAGAGAACTTAATCCAGGAAAAACATAGTGGAGGTTTGGCCGAATATTTTGGCATAGATAAGACTTTGGATCAGCTAAGCCACTTTTATTATTGGCCGAGAATGTGAAGGGATGTACATAGATTCATGATCAGGTCCAAAGTGTGTCAACATGCAAAGGGATGCAGCCAGAATGCAGGGTTGTATACACCCTTACCCATTCCAAACAGACCATGGGACTCAATCAGCTTGGACTTTGTCTTGGGTCTACCAAAGACACAACGGGGATTTGATTCCATCATGGTGGTGGTGGATCATTTCACCAAAATGGAAAATTTCATTCCATGCAAAAAGACAAGTTATGCCACACATGTAGCACATTTGTTCTTTACAGAGATAGTTAGATTACATGGCTTGCCGAAGTCCATCATCTCGAACAGGGATATAGAGTTCACAGGTCATTTATGGCGAACATTGTGGAAGAAGTTAGACACCAAACTAAATTTCAGTTCTACTTATCATCCACAGTCACATGGAAAAACTGAAGTTGTGAACAAGAGTCTAGGAAATCTACTGAGGAGTCTGGCTGGTGAAAATTCCAGACAGTGGGATCGTGTGCTTGCATAAGAGGATTTTTCTTACAATGAATCGCCCAACAGAAGAAAAAGTAGAATTCCTTTCCAAATCCTATATGTAATGCACCCATGTGGAGTATTTGAGTTGCGGGATTTGGGTCAGTTAGAGTGCAGGGGTGTTGATGGCGAAGATTTCGCGAAAGCAATCAACGATCTACATGAATAGGTCAAATTGAAGCTATGAGACAGCAGCCAAAAGTATAAACAACGAGAAGATTTGAAAAGGCGGGAGGTACAATTCGAAGAAGGAGACTTGGTACTGGCACATTTGCGCAAGGAGAGGTTTCCTAAAGGCGAATACAACAAATTGAAGATGACAAATATCAGGCCTTGTAGAATTCTTCGGAAGTTTTCTGCAAATTCTTATGAGTTGCAGTTACCTCTAGGTGTAGGAATCTCATCCATCTTTAATGTGGCAGATCTGTACCCATACACTGTTGTTGATGAAGAAAATAGTTCGGAGAGACAAACATGGGACATCGAGGATGAGGAGAAATCATGGATTATACAGATGCCTATAGCACAGCCTTTGGAAATTGAATAGATTCTGGATACACTGGTGACCAGGAAGACACAAAAAAAAGAATATTTAAAGTACCTGGTCAAATGGAAGGACCATCCTCTGGAGGATTTCTCTTGGTTGGATGATGCCCAGATTCAAAGCACAGGGTACTCTATTGAAGAGCTCATGGACAGAAGCCATGAATTTAATTTACCCCAGGAGCCTGATGTAGGAGCATTAAGCTAGAGCCAGTAATGTGACAAGCTGGTCACATGTTGTGGCTTGGAAAGAGGACTAGCAGTCCTAAGAATCTGAAGACTTTTTTTTTTAAGTATTTTGTTTAAGTTAACTTGGGCTAACTCAGCCATTGTAATTTGCAGAATTAAAAGAATGGTTAAATTAGGATTAGTTAAGTATTTAGTTGAATAAATTGTTTTGGAAACTGAATCACAGTTTCTCAACCATATGGGGATTTTGGGAAAGGCATAAAATGGAACCAAATCCACCATGGTGGGGTTCTGTCATCCATAGCAAGAAATGAGAGAATAGAGAAGCAGAATTAAATGTAAAAACCAGCCATCTGAGGGCTTGGCTCTGAATATTTCCATTTCCAAATTATTTCCAAGTGTTTTTTGTTTGATCATGATCTCTGTGTTTCTAAAGCAGTATTTCTCTTCCAAATAAATTCTAAGTGTTTTGTACTAAGATCGGGTTCCCTGTTGTAGATTGGTTATTTTAAAATCTCTATTGGAGTTGACTATTTCCATTTAGACGCATAGCGAAAATACTAATTGGATTTGCAGACACCGCAGGTCCATAGATCTTGGACATTCCTTTGTGAATCGAATATTATGTTAATTGTCGAACAAAAAAATCGGACTTGCAGGCTCGACGAGGATCATTGGATCCAACTAATCAACGGTAGAAGATCACACCACAGGAGGAGAGACATTGCACATCTCCAAATATAGCATTTATGGTCCAATTCGCAAGTTAAAATATTTGTTTTGCGACGCGAAGTGGCGTGGCAGAGGCATAGCACGGACCGTCAGATCCAGGTGAGAACAAACGGCAGAGATTGAAGACATCGCATATCACAAAAGCTAGCGATTACGACTCATTTTGCAAGTTAAAGAGTTTGACTTGCGATGCGAAGTAGTACGGCTGAAGTGTTTCGCAGACCGTCAGATCTAGCGGAAGCCAACGACGAAGATTGAAGGCGATTTTTCACATCGCAAAACTTAGGGGTTGTTGTTAAGGACTGTCGCAAGGAAAACAAAACAAATTGTGATGCGAAGTGGGAAGAACCATCTGTCAGCACAATGCAGCATCACATACCGCAAAAAATAAGGTTTAACTCTTAAGGTTATGTTGTAAAGATTGTGAAGTGCGATTGTCGTTGATTGGTCAAGCACTGTGAGGATCCCTCTGAAAAGAACTTCTGTGGGTTTGCATTTTGTTTGGTTTATGCGTTCGTTTGGGTTATTTGTTTAGGTCTGCTTATGTTATAAAAACTTTGTTGTTGATCACACAAGTATGTATGTTGATTACTTCCAAATATTTAACTCTATTGTGAAGTAAAAGGATTTTGTGAGGAGTTCAAAAACTCAATTCCACAGCATACTCTGACCTTATTGCAACGGGTCTGCATCAGAAAATATCCTCTTTGGTTTTTTTGATGGGGCTACTCAACAAATGGTATGTGGTTGTGGTGCATATATAGTGTATCCCTAGGTTAATATTAACTTTTTAGTTGGAATAGTGGTTTTGGGACCAATTCCACAGCACTGATCACGACTCTTTAGGGCCTGCTTTTTTGTGCTCATTGGTTATTTATTGACTTTGTATTTGTTTGGGGACTCCAAAGTCCATATTCACTGGGTCAATCATATCTCCTTTTTTGAGCCTCCTTTTTCTAATTAACTGAATGCACAGGATCAAGACTGTGATCAGTCTTTTCAAAGAGCTCATTTTTTCCCATATATACAGGGAGAAGAACATTATTGTGGACGCCCAATCAAAGAAAGGTTGATATGGGCGAGATAAACGTTTATGCTTTCTGTCGCAACAGTTTATTTTTCTCTGGGAAGATTCCTTTTTCATGAACACTTCTTTATGTCATTGATATTTTTAATGTGACTTATGGGAACATAGCTATGTTTTATGATTTTTGTATTTTTTTCTTAGACCCCAGTTTGTTTCTCTAGTCACTCTAGTTATTTTGGATTATGGTTTCCACATGGGAGAGTTCTCTATATGATGATGTTTTTTATAGGAATCTGATAGAGAATTATTATGTATATTTTAGAATTTCATATTCATGTAAACTAGTTCAAAACTAGTTGATTAAAAAAAAAAAAAATCTATTTTTGTGATGAGTTCTAAACAGGAAAATAATTTATTTATTTATTTATTTATTTTATTCTTTTATTTTTTATTTTTTTTATTTTTTATTTTTTTTATTTTTTTTAACTATGATGATTTTAGGTGGAGTTTGTAATTCTTCAAAGTGACTATTATTTTCAATTCCCTCCTACAAGGTTTAAACCTGACATGGTGGGGACTAAACCCCACATAAACCAGTTGGTTTACATCTCATGGATAAAATTATTATTATTATTATCTTCAAAATGTTAATTTTAATGGGAGTGTCTCTTTAGATATTTAAAGCTTCGTAAAGGTGTTTTCTAAAAGTATATAAGGCTTCTCTAAATTTAGGCTTCTATGATTCCTATTGTTTAAAGAAAAATTTTCAGTAAAATCATTCAAAAATATTTGGTCGACATGATTCGAACCACCCAATGTTGTTCATCATTAGGGCTAAGATCAACCTAATGATGAACCACATTGGGTGGTTCGAAATGCATTGACCAAATATTTCTGAATATATAATGATTGTCAATATTATTCACCCTTAGGAATGAAGATCAACAAGTATTATATTATAGAGAATTTATCATAGCTCGTGGGAATATATACATTGCTAAATTTCTATGTACAAAGATCTAAAAGTGTATGTAGTGTCCTACATTATAATGATTGTTCTACAATGTGATGCTTGATAATATTGGTATCTACACATGAAATGGTGATCAATAACCATCACATCACATAGCATTCACTAGAACTCATGATAATCAATGAATTGTTAGATCTTTATGCACAACGATTTGATGGCACATATGTCACCCTGCATTATATTAAATTCTATGCAACTCAATGCATAATGGCTGCCCACATAAAGTTTATGCAAAACCTTGAAATGACAAGAAGGGTAGGTTAATCTTCTAAAGTTTCTCATAATCGTGTTGCGATAGGGAAAGTAGTTTCAATCAATGTAAGTTTATTGAAACCATGAATAGATAGGTCTGGCTTGGTATAGATCCAACATGTGTCCCAAAAATGATAGGTTCACCCTAGAGCAAGTTGGATATAGCCCAATTTTTTCATGTCACATCAAAGTTTTTAATAAATTTGCATGATTCCAATGTACCCTTAGTTTAACTTCAAGGTTCCAATCAAGGTTTTCATTTGGGGGATAATTTAGATCATGGTCATGGGAACTCACTAAGAAACCCAAAGTAGGGTATGAGTATGAAAGGGGCTAATAATAAGCACCATAGAAATATATATACATGAAATATAGTTAAGAGTGGTAATACTTTATTCAATTTATATAACCCTGTAGAGGGCTAGAGGAAGGTTGAGACTTTTGACCATGTATCTAGATTCTAAACTTGCTTCTAGATATTATATTTTTCCTATATCATGTGCCCTACTTTGATTGCATGGGCTTCTTTGATTGAGAAATCCCTCCTAGCTAATTTTCCCCATCTAAGCTTGTTACTGTTGTCCTTAGCTCTAATTTTTCTCTTCCACAATTTTATGTTTAGTAGCTCTACTTCCACTTAAGTCATTGTTGATGGTTAGGTCTCTCCTTTTTCCAACAAATCCATCCAATATCCAACAAATATAACATTTCTTCCTAGTATTAACCAAAAAAACAAGGAATTTTGAGGTATGGAATGAATTTCCTCCCAAATATTTTCTCGTCTACTTGATTGAGTTTGTTACTTCTGAAAGTTATAGAGTTCCCATATTTGATTTCCTAGTCTAAAAGTTGCAGAGTTCCCATATTTTATTTTCTAGAAGGATTAGTTTTGAACTAATGTATTTCTTTTCCATGGATCTTGTGTAGTTCCCATGCATTCTTATGAGGTATTTTTCTAGTGGAATATATTTTGTGTCATATTTTACCCCATAGTTATTGTTTTTTGTTGAGGAATCTCCACCAAAACTTATTTCCAAGACCTTATTGAGGATTTGAAGGTCGCACTGACTGTCACACTCCTAATCCTCCGCAATAATTTCGAAGGTATGCTTTTTTCTAGGCAACAAGATCTTATTTTGTTTCCATTTTAGATCCCCTCCAAATAAAGTATTTTTGCAATATTTTTATGGACTTAAGAATTGTGGGGATATGGGGCCAAAACTAAGAAAAAATGTAATGACATAGACTAGATAATATATTTAAGGTTAATTTGTATAGGACATTAAGGGATCATCAGCTCCATGAGTTGATTTTTGTGGTCAAACTTAAAGAGGAGGTATTTCAATGAGATGTTTCTCATTACATTCTTAATGAGGGGAAATCCTAGGTATTTCAAGGGAAGGGATCCTCTTTGAAAGCCAAAAATATTCACAATGTTGCATTAGGTGATCAAAAATGTGTTGAAGAAAAATATGAGGGATTTATGTATATTTAGAGAGTCTCAAAAGATACTAGAAAGGTATTTAAGGATGCTTAGATAGCTACTACCTCCTTGGTTGAGGAGTGTCCCATAAGCATAGTATTGTCTACAAATTGGATGTGGGAAAGAGGATCATCATCATCGAGAAGATTGGGGCATTTTAATTTTTCTAGAGCAATGTTTTCTAAAGTATTATTTGGTTTATTTTGTGTCTTTTCTCTTGAGTATCCATTGCTTACCCTCATCATAGAGTCCTATGATATTCCATGTTGTAATATTAATAGTTAAGGCTTAGGTTGAGTGAGAAAGTATTTGTTCTATAGGGAGGCTATTTGTCCTAAGTCTATTAACTAAGTTTCCTCCTCCCAAATTCAATATCTTGGGTTTTTAGACTCTTTTGTCTCTTCTCAAACTAATGTTTTTATAGAGTTTGAGCTTTTTTTTGTTTTGATTCCAAACCTTGATGAGTCTCTTTGAGTATGAAAAGATGAGCCTATGCTGACCTCACAAGGGTTCCTTCTATAAATTTTGTAACTTCTCCTTTCATATATTTACTAATCACTTTTCTCCATATATTTCAACTAGACATGGTAGATCTATATCTTGTGTATACATGTCATTTGTTGGTTTTGACTTTTCCTCTTTTGAATTAAATTTGTCCCCTACTTATTCTCCCATTTCTAAGTCTATATCTCATTTGATGTCTCCTTGTATTGATTTTAGGTTGACATCATTTTTCCTGTGTTTGATCTCACTAAAATATTTGTGGGAGACATTTTCCTTGGGTTGTAGATGTTATTGTTTCCACTCTTGATATTTTCTCCTTGGTATCCTATTCTTGCTAAAGATTATAAACTATTCATTACTTTGGGGGTACTATTGGTTGCTTGGGTGGAGGGTTTTTTCTCAATTTTTTTTTTTTGACATCGTGACAAATTCCTCTTTGCTAGCTCTTTCCTTCTATTTCTTGAGCGTAGTGATGGAATTTAACAAATAATACTTGAAAAAAATTGTGTGCTCATGGTGTTTTCTATAATGAAAAGGTATGTGCTTGTAGTGTAGGGTTTACAACAATTCTGAATCTTGATAGCTTATACTGGTGGATCTTAAAACAGCTCCAAAGGAATTTATATAGACACAAATTTTTGGATGGGTTGTATATCTTCCTCTCTTATTGATCTTTGAGGTTTTAACAAAAGTTTCTAGAGTGTTTCCTATTCCCTCAAGCATCTCCCCATCCTAAAATTCTTAATCAATTGAATCTAAACTAGAACTACTGTGAAATCCTCCTTTCCAAAGCTAAACTTATTTCCTCCTTTTCAAAGCTAAACTTCTTTGCCCAGAACCTCGGTTGTATGCTTGTTGAGTCAAAGAAGTATGGACATTTGTGAAATACCCACTTGCTATCTTCCACACACATAAAAATAGTCTAAAGAAACCTTTGGATCCTAAATTTAGGTCCACCTACCCTTTGGATTTTTATCTTGAGATTATCCATCAAACTAAGGTTTTCCCTGGGTTGCATCCTCGGGAATTTTGTTATGGTTGCATGATATTCCATATATTGAGTGTCGCTTACTGTCCTATTTGATGTGACCTTTTATCTAGGGTTTTTAATTACCTTAGCTAAAGACCCGCTAGGTTGAATCTTAGTTTTCTTGTTCATATTTGTAGAATCTAGCATTTTTTCTTTGTTGCTCTACCCTTATAATCTAAGTCCTTACACTCCCTTTTCCTTCACACCCTCTTAAGATTTATTTCTCTTCCCTAATCAAACATCTTTGTTCAACAAAAATGTTGTATGCCTCATAGATTCTTTACCCATCATTATCCTTACCATTCCTTCTAAACTCATTATGTCCCTAACCTTATAGCTCCCTTTACCATTGAATGCTACCTCCAATGTTATTAATCACCTTGTAAACCCTAACAATATCTTCCTTCACCTATCAACCACTCCACCATCCTTCTATCCATTCATGAAAGGACATTAAACCCATGTTATACAACTAAGAATTATGATTATCATCTTTATTACATTTGTATATGCCTTCCCATTAAATGCTATGCTATTCATTGAAAACATTTTCATAAAATTGTGTTTGCTTTGATATATATATATATATATATATATATATATATATATATATATAATTAACTAAAATTTGTATCGATAGTTATTGAATGGGAACGGATTCATATATTCCTTTATGATTATCATCTTTATTACATTTGTATATGCCTTCCCATTAAATGCTATGCTATTCATTGAAAACATTTTCATAAAATTGTGTTTGCTTTGATATAAATAATATATATATATATATATATAACTAAAATTTGTATCGATAGTTGTTGAATGGGAACCGATTCATATATTCCTTCTGCAGTATCTACTGTAGAGAGGTAATTACTTACATTGTAACTTCTTGTCAATAACCAGTGGCTGGTCAAAGGCAATGGCAAGTACCAGATGAGCTACTTTATGAAAGCACGCAAGCATCTTCATGAGCGATTACAACCATTCCAAACCAGCAGCATCTCTAGTATCTCAGACAGTTGTAAGTCCCTGTCCGTGACTGAATTGCGAATGCTCATGAAGGCAGGACAATGAAAAGAATATGACAGGGATGACAGTAAAGGGTATCCATAGATTTCTTCATCAGCACAATAAAGGGTATGTGTTATCAACATCATCACCTGCACAGATAATGACACAGATCAGTTTCATATTTGACAATGAAGGCTGTCCAAGAATAATTTAGCTTGCAAGAATTGAATCACTTCACTTTGTTTTGCATGCCAGGGAGGGAGGAACAACATTGAGTTACAAGCAACATCTTTTTAACTACCGAGTATTCCATTGAATCAAGACAAAGAGACCATGATAAGTATCAATTTGATTTTCACTTTCAAAGGAAACCTCAACATGTCATTAACACCTATCCACGTGGATGCCAACTCATCCACTGACAGGAGTACAGCAGTTAATGGGCCAATGGTGACAGGAGTGCAGCAGCTTATGGTGATGTGTGGGTGGAAAGCAGGGTTGAAGTCATCATTACCTTTCCAGAGATGCATAAAATTATTGCTATGCAAATAAATATTAAAATTAAAACTAAAATAATAGTAAAAAAATCCAATTTGAAATGGAAATTGTTTCTAAATTGTAAAATGTGAGGGTAAGGAAATTTTTTATTTTTATAATTTGTTTTCTTCATTAATTTTACTTTTATGTATTATGATATTTAAAAAACAAATTATATTAACAATTTCTTTCCATATTATAGCATTTAAAAAAATAAATTATGTTAACATTTTCTTTCTATATCATGATAATTTAAAAAAAAAAAAACCTATAATTTGTATACAATAGGATTTTATTGTTGTGGAGCTCAAGCATTTATGTATCATTTATTTATTGAAATTATATCTTAGTAGTCGGCTGTGGAAATCACTAGTCAATCATTTTGCTATTCACAAAGAAGATACATTTCCAATTCAAATCAGCTCTCCATCTTCTTGGGGTCTAGATTTACAAATGGTACCTTCCAATCCTCCATGGCTCTACTTGCAAATCTTCTTACTTCCTACTCCACTTGCTTTTATTTACTACTTTCTTCCATTTATGAATATTTCTTTCATGTCTTCTTTATGCCTACATCATATGAAGACACTAAGATCAAAAATGATTCAATGCACATATGATTACTTATTATCATAAATTCGATGCTAAATAATAAATAGTGCTCAATAATATTTGTGATTTTTGTTGACAAAAAGTAATGTTATTTATGTCTTCTTTTGCAGCGGTGTCATGCATCATAATGTACATGTGCATTAATCATTACGCCTATAATTATTATGGAAAAAGATTTTTGGAAGTTATATTTATTTTATGGAAATTGTGTTATTAGAGGTTTTAAAGTTTTTTTTTTATTAGAGATTGGAATTATATTCATAAAATAATGTTTTATTTTGATTTTGTTTTCAAAATTGTATTGCAATTTTTTTAATGATTGGGTTAACAAAGAAACACGTTTTCATTGCAAAACAATGTCATTGTATTTGAAGAATGATGTCCATGAGATGAAAGAGTGAATGGTCCTACTAAATTCCCTTCATATGATTCTTATATGGATCATCCCTCCATATGATTCATATATAGAGTGTAAGTAAATCTTCCTATTAAATTTTCTCCATATGATTTGTATATAGATTGTAACATTGGTGGGTCAATGTCGTCTATGTGTATCCATTCAAGTGTATCGACAGTTTTGGCTTGTCATAGGATTATTTGTTTAAGGTTGCACAAATTGATAGAAACTATGATGTGTGAGGTATATATGAAATTTAAAATAATTTTTTATTTTCATACGAAAAAATAGCTTATTTTAACTTGTGAATATTGAAAATCTAAAACAATTTAACCCTTTAAATTGAAATGTAACCCTTTCCTTCAAATTTGATTCCTGGTGGACAGTGGTGACATGTGGGCCTAAGAGTTCTTGGGGAAATGATGTGGACGATTATCACGGCCTCACATGGATGTACTAGCACTTTGACTCTCATTGTGCACACCACATGTTACGATTGATTTCCTACATGAGTGGGCCAACTTCTTATACGAGATCGTACATGGAAATTTACCAACAAGGTTCATGAAATTTTGTTTGGAATATGGAGGTGATGAGGTTTCTATTTTAGTGATGAGTTCTAAACATAAAAATAATTATGTTGAAATGCTTTCGGATCCATCGCATAGGGTTTTTTCTTTATCGACGTTTTGAACCATCATATGTGGCTCATCATTAGGATGAATGTAACATAATAGAGAAACCTAAATATATAATGAGAAAAGAGCCTACAAAGAACCATACACTAAAGAAAAACCCAACTTATGTTGAGATTCAACAAGAAGATCTCAGTGAAAATTAAGCACCTACACTAGGATTGGGCCTCAGGATATTTTTAGGTGTATGTATATTTATAGATGTATGTGCAAAATCTATTTATAGAATGCATGTCTATTTATAGATGCATGTATTTTATTATTATCCCTTAATATTAGTTGGACAATAAACTATATTCTATTCTCAATGAGCACTTGGAAATAGTTAACTGAAGTGGCAAATCAGTTAGCTAAAGGAATTTCAATTTAAGTGGTTGGTTGGTGGGCCATGCAGGTTGACTTTGTTGTAACTGAGTGATTCGAAGTTGTAATAGAGTTAGAAGTGAATTTGTGCAAGTTGTAAAGTAGTTTAACTCAGTTAAGTGAGTTAAACTCAGTTGTGCTAGTTGTAACTGAATATACACTAGTGAGAGATCAAGTGAATTAATTACTAATTAATTCACAATCAGTGGTCTCACATGCAACTAAAGATTTACTATTGTGAACTGCATGCATGTCAGATCCAGTGGATACCCAATTGAGTTCTAGGTGAAAGGGAAGTAAACTATCACTTGTGACATTATCCGATTGCACACATGCAACCACACACACATTGGATGTGCCCATGAGGATTGCGCAGTCAAGGCAGGCAGGATTGCATTCATTCAGGGATTTCTATCAACAGGGATTTCGCAGTGGAGGAAGGTTGTCTGGAGACATTAAATTGTCTAAGGAACTTGCCAATTTTTGTATGACAGTGTGAGACAATTGTATGATGTACTTAGAGCTCTTGGATTGGAGATTTGTATGTAATTGTTTCATGATCCATGATATAATATACAATAGAAGATAGTGGGTTTTTTAGCTATAAGCTTTCCCCAGGAAATTATCTATGTTGTGTGTGATTGATCTTTCCTCATGATATTGTAATTGGCGATTGTGTTTTTAATTCCGCAAATATTTGTAGAAGCAATCATGTATTTAACAATATCACATTGTTAGATCAGGAGAATCAAGGACATACATGTATCTTGTATTAAATATCTACATCGTATCAGAGCACAGGAAATTGCAGTAGTGAAGAAGGAATTGATTTTGTTGGTGGAAAGAATTCGAATTTGCAGAAATACTTTCTTGGTGCTACAGCTGATTCAAGATAGAAATGGATTTCAATGGCTTGAGGTTAGAGTATGCACTCGAGGGCAGCTCGAACAACATTTCTTGGAAGGACAGATTGGAGGCAGAACTCGAAGACAATTGCTTGAAGGAATTCATTGATAATGATGTTCCTAAGCCTGCTTCATCAAATGTTACCAATCTTGATGCATGGCAAAAGAAAGTGGCGAAGGCAAGGAGGATCTTGTTGGATGGAGTACAGGACCACATTGTCTCAAGCCTCCATGGGAAAGCCACACCATATTCTATGTGGAAGGCTTTGACGGATCTATTCCAAAGCAGCAGCGATCATAGGAAATTGGCGCTCAAAGATAAACTCAGAAAGATCAAGATGGAAAAGGGCAACAACATTCCAAAGTATCTCACAAAGTTTGTCCAATGTCGGGATGAACTGGGGAGTGTGGGAATAATTGTTGTTGATGATTCTTTGGTGAGCTTGGCTCTCTTAGGACTTCCTAAGAGTTGGCACAGTTTTGAATACTCTGTCAATGGACGGGAAAAATTACCAGATTGGAAACGACTATGATCGGATCTGTTGCAGGAGGAGTTCAAGCGAAACACCAGAGATGGCTCTTCATCAAAGCATGATGATGAAGAGGATTGTGCTTTGGCTGTAAGGCAAAGAAGGGGAAGGGGAATAAATTCCATTCTAAATCTGAGTCTAAAGGAAAGAAGTTGGATATGTCCAAAGTGAAGTATTTTCACTTCATGAACATGGGCATCTTGCTACTAACTATCCACAAAAGAAGAAGAACAAGAAGGTTGATGGAATTGCAGCTGGTAAGGCCCTTGCCTCGCAATTTGAGCTTGACTTCTCTTTGATTGAATGCATGGTGTCAAGTGCATTGGGATCGGTGTGGTATTTGGATAGTGGTGCTTCCTTTCACATGATGGGAGATAAGGAACTTTTCGGTGACTTGGAGGAGAAAAATCTCTAGATGCATATAAATATGGGCGACTACGGAAGGTACAATGCTACCGATATTGGTACCATTACCTTTCAGAGGGAGTCAGGTAAACCATTTCAATTGAAAGATGTTATGTGTGTTCCAGGTCTGAAGAAAAATTTGGTCTCAGTCGCAATGTTGGAGGACAGAGGCTATGACATTGTTTTCAGCGATGGAAAATATTTCCTGCGACATAAAACAACAAGTCAAGCCAAGAGGATAGGGATTCGAGTTAAGAATCTCTACAAGCTGGAGGTAGATGTTTGCGCTGCCATGGTGGGCAAGGCAAAAAAGGTGGTGAGCTGAGATGAGGGCGAATTATGGCACAAGCGATTGGGCCATCTTGCAAATATCTACTGGACTTCCAATGGGAACACTTGCTCAGTTAGATCAATGCAAGGGTTGCACCATGGGGAAGTATGTAAATTCCACCTTTCATGAGAAGGAGAACCGTGATTCAGGGATCCTTGAGAGAGTTCACACAAACGTGTGTGGACCGTTATCGGTTGCTTCAACAGCAAAACATAAGTACTATGTAATATTTGTTGATGACTTTTCTCATAAATGTTGGATCTTCTTCATGCAAAAGAATGATCAAACATTCTCAAAGTTATGTGAGTTTAAAGCATTGGTGGAGAAATAGCCGGGGAAGCAAGTGAAGTCTCTTAGGAGCGATAATGGTGGAGAATACATCTCTAACTAATTCAAGAAATTCTACAGAAAAGAAGGAATTTTAAGAGTACATGTAGCGCCTCATAACCCACGGAAAAATGGCGTCGTAGAGAGGAAGAACAAAACGATTGTGGGTGCAGCACAAGCGATGTTGCATGATCAGGGCCTACCAATGCATTTGTGGGCGGATACATGAAACACTACGGTTTATGTGCAAAACCATTGTCCTCATAGAGTACTTGGCATGAGTACACCTGAAGAAGATTTCATTGGTAAGAAACCGGATGTTTCACACTTTAAGATTTTTGACTCATCTGTTTATGTGCATGTGACCAAGGACGCCAGGAAGAAGCTGGAGTTGATTGCTGAAGTTGGGATTTTTTTGGGGTACACAAAAACACCCCATAATTATCGTGTGTATTTTCCAAACAGAAAAATGACTATTGTGCGACGGGATATCAAATTTGATGAGGGGAAAGCCATGCAGTTGTCGCTTGAGAGGGCGCTGGACTTGCATGCAGAGGAGGAACTGTTGGTTCCCAAATATGAGTCTCAAGATGTGGATCAGCCACATGAGGAGGTTCATGGAGTGGAGGAGTCCACTCACACAGAGCCATCCATCAGAAATGGTAGAAGGCATACCACAGAATCTGTTAGGTTGAGACTTGATGCTGCACAGAATGTAGGAGCCCCTACTTCATAGCACAGACAAAGACAGTCTCCTGACCGATTTACTAGATACATGGTTCTCATGAGAAAATGTATTGTAACTGAACCATCTTCCTTTGAGGAAGCAGTGCAGGAGCCCACATGGGTAGATGCAATGGTGGAGGAGTATGACTCCATTGACAAAAACAGTGCTTGGGAAATTGTTCCAAGGTCGGTTGATAAATCAGTGGTAGGTTCAAGATGGATCTATAAGGTAAAGCAAGATGCTTATGGGAGTGTAGAGAAATACAAGGCCATATTTTTGGCCCAGGGCTTCTCACATATTGAGGGGATAGATTATGAAGACACATTTTCACCTGTCGTAAGGTATTCTTCCATCAGATCCATCCTTGCTCTCTCAGCACAGATGGGCTGGCGCATTCATCAGATGGATGTGAAAACTATGTTTCTCAATGGGATCATTGAGGAAGAGGTGTACATAGAGCAGCCTGAAGGTTTTGAGATATTCAACAGTGAGTCGCATGTGTGCCGACTCAAAAGAGCGATGTATGGGCTAAAGCAAGCACCTCGTGCTTGGTACACTCAGATAGATAGTTATTTCACTGGACTTGGCTTCACCAAAAGTGAAGCACATGCAAACTTGTACCAAATTGTGGTGGAGGGTAAGATTTTAATCATTGTTCTTTATGTTGATGATTTAATATTGACTGGTGATGAGCAGTTGATACACTCATGCAAGGAGGACCTTGCAAGGGAGTTCGAAATGAAGGATATGGGCCTCCTTCATTATTTCCTAGGATTGGAAATATGGCAGCAAGATGGTGAAATTTGTGTGTCTCAAGGCAAGTATGCAAGGGAGATACTGGGCAAGTTTCACATGGAGGGCTACAAACCCATGGATACTCCTCTTCCAAGAAACTGGAGGAAAGAGGATGCTACTTCTGGAGAGGTAGTGGATGCTACTGTCTATCGACAATTAGTGGGTTCGCTAATGTATCTAGTGAACACGAGACCGAACATTTGCTACGTCGTTAACCAGCTGAGTCAAGCTATGGTTAAGCCTACCAAGATCTGTTGGAAGGTGGCGAAGCTTGTCCTGAGATTATTGAGGGGCACATCAGAGTATGTTTTATGGTACAGACAGATAGATGAGGTGAAGTTGTATGGCTTCACGGATGCAGATTGGGCGGGCAGTCCATCGGATAGAAAGAGCACATCAGGGGGGATCTTTAGTATCAGGTCTACAGTTGTTTCTTGGTACAGCAAGAAGCAGAGATCTGTGGCACTCAGTTCAGCGGAAGCAGAATACATGGTAGCAAGTCTGAGGCGATCTGGATGAGAAAGATCTTGGTTGGTTTGTTTGGTTCTCAGATGGAGCCTATAGTGATTCATTGTGATAATCAGAGTTGCATTAAACTCTCGATTAATATTGTGTTTCATGATAGGTCCAAACATATAGATATCTAGTACCATCATCTCAGATATTGTGTGCAAAGGAGAATCATGTTGCTTTAGTACATTTCTACAGAAGATCAGGATGTAAATATTATGATGAAGGCGCTCACCAAGAGCAAATTCGAATACCATAGAGACAGGATCGGGGTGAAGGATGATCTCTTTCTTGTTGAGAGGGAGTGTTGAGATTCAACAAGAAGATCCTAGTGAAAATTAAGCACCTACACTAGGATTGGGCCTCATGTTGTTTTTAGGTGTATGTCTATTTATAGATGTATGTGCAAAATCTATTTATAGAATGCATGTCTATTTATAGATGCATGTATGCTATTATTATCCCTTAATATTAGTTGGACAATAAACTATATTTTATTCTCAATGAGCACTTGGAAATAGTTAACTGAAGTGGAAAATCAGTTAGCTAAAGGAATTTCGAGTTAAGTGGTTGGTTGGTGGGCCATGCAGGTTGACTTTGTTGTAACTGAGTGATTTGAAGTTGTAATAGAGTTGGAAGTGCATTTGTGCAAGCTGTAAAGTAGTTTAACTCAGTTAAGTGAGTTAAACTTAGTTGTGCTAGTTGTAACTGAAGATACACTATTGAGAGATCAAGTGAATTAATTATTAATTAATTCACAATCAGTGGTCTCACATGCAATTGAAGATTTACTATTGTGAACTGTATGCATGTCAAATCCAGTGGAGACCCAGTTGAGTTCTAGGTGAAAGGGAAGTAAACTATCACTTGTGACATTATTCGGTTGCACACATGAAACCACAGACACTTTGGATGTGCCCATGAATATTGTGCAATCAAGGCAGGAAGGATTGCATTCATTCAGGGATTGCTCTCAGCAGGGATTGTGCAGTGGAGGCAAGTTGCCTAGAGACAGTAAATTGGCAAGGAACTTGCCAATTTTTGTATGATGGTGTGAGAAAATTGTATGATGTACTGAGAGCTCTTGGATTGGAGCTTTGTATGTAATTGTTTCATGATCCATGATATAATATACAATAGAAGATAGTGGGGTTTTTAGCTATAAGCTTTCCCCGGGAAATTATCTGTGTTGTGTGTGATTAATCTTTCTTCATGATATTGTAATTGGAAATTTTGTTTTTAATTCCACAAATATTTGTAGAAGTGGTTATGTATTTAACAATAGCACACTATTAGATAACGAGAATCCAGGACATACATGTATTTTGTATTAAATTTATACAACTTATATATATATGGTAAAATGTAGATAGTGAAAGCTAAAATTATTAATATGATATTATTTAAATATTCATATATAATATTGTAATGTATAAAATAATATGTAATATTTGTTTATTCTGGCAGGGCCTGCGCATGTGGCTGCGTAGCTCACCCCACCGTCGTTGTCATGCATCGATGCAGCCTCAAGGATCTGCGTGCTAGGAATCCAGGGGCAACATTGACCTGGCAACTGTCCAAACGCAGCTGCAGGATTGAATGGAGGGATCAGACCTAGAGAAAAAGGGAGATCGAAAGGGCACCACAGCGCTCTGCAATGGCGGAGATCGTTGACTTGGGGACTAGATCTAGCGTCGTGGCCCTTAACCATAGATCCAGATCCACCATAAGGCATTCATCCTCAAATGCTGCAGCATCATTATTGAAGGGATATGCGCAAGCACCTGCGCTACACTGCCTTTTGCATCCGACATGCATCTACAAATCCATATGGATCTGGGCACTCGAAGTTCAGGGGAGCTTCTATCCCATCTTGGAACCAGCCGAGACCGCAGCCGACATGCAGACAGCTTCGGTGCACCCCGTATTTTCAACACTCCTTCGCTCCAAAGTGCACCCCCATGGTCCAAGTGCCAAGGCAGTTCCCTTTCCTTCCAGATCCAGATCTCTCTTCTCAATGGCAAAACCCTACTTTGTTGGGTTCGATCTGCGGATATGGTGCAGAGCCTTGCGCACGCCCTAGAACTCAAGTTGGGGATCCCTTCTACCCTTCAGCGATTTCTCTATGCGGGTAAATAGCTCGAGAACTCTCTTCTGCTCTCATTTTACAATATTGAGAAAAACACTTCTCTGTTTTTAAACCTACGTCTGTGACGAGGGGCTTCTGAGAAACCATCCTCTTCTCAAGCTTTCTCGTACAAGGATGTTGTCCATGCACAGCACCCCAAGAAAGCTTCCCAATCCCCTGAGGCTCCCAAGTCATTTTTAGTGGAAAAAATGGAAGACATACCAGTCGTTGAAATCTCCCATCCAACACTTGATAACCAATTTCAATTATATGCAGAAAAGGCCATTATTTTCCGATTCAATGGATTATGGCCTCACTCAGTAGATCTATACCAATGGATTCACTCCACTTGGACCAATAACAACAAGGTTTTCTTCTTCTCAAAGGGTTTATTCTTATTTTCGTTCGCTTTCAGTGATGACTAACAAAAAGTCCTAACAGGAGGACCCTAGTTTTGGGAAAAAACAGGGCTATTCCTCACACCATGGTTCCCAAACTTCGGCCCTTCTACGGTCGTCATCACCAAGCTTCCTATTTGGGTCAGGCTTCCAAACTTACCGGCCCCTCTTTGGCACTTCTTTGTCTTTCAAGGAATCAGAAACACCCTAGGACGCTTTTTGGCAACGGATCCCTCCAGGGGGGGAATCAGGCATATACACCTTTGGCAGAATATGTGTTGAAATAGACATCAACAAAGGCTTGCCCGATCAAATCATTCTCAAAGTGGGAGACTTCCATTGGACTCAGACCCTAGACTATGAGAACACTGCCTTCTGATGTCGTCACTGTCATCAAACAGGGCACCTTCAAAACTCCTGCTCCTCGTTCCTTGCCCAAAAGAAGAGGAGCAACTGAAAATCAAACTCCAAAAGCTGGAAACCATGTGTACCGCCTCCCATGGATGACTTCGATTCCTCCAACTCGGATGAGGAATATATTGAAGCAGATGAGGAGGTGGCAAAGCAGGAGAAGGGCATGACCTCGGCAGACCCTGGAGGGCCCAACGACCCTTCGAGTGCTCAGAAACGGTCTCATAAAACCTCCTCCTCGGATTCAGATAAGGAGCCTACTCCTTTAGTCACCAACAGTCTCTAGGTGGTACTAGCCCATCTGCCCCAAGACGACTGGGTTAGAGTTTCAAAAAAGAAAGGAAAGAAATGTCGTACTGAGGATTCAACCCAATCTGGGTAGACTCTTGTGTTTGTCTTGTTAGCTTCCATGTTTATCTTCTAGGCTCTCTTTGCTTCTCTCTTGGCTAATTAACGGGACCAAGGTTGACTGTTCATAATTTTCGGTTACCCTGCTATCTAGCCTCTCTTGTTTGTAATCCATCTTATACCATATTCTTTTCTAATAGAATTAATCTAATTTACCAAAAAAACATATGTAATATTATTTTATATAATATATATTATATATTAATATAATTTATTTTATAATATTATAAATATTAATATATAAAATTATATTGTATAAAATAATATGTAATATTATTTTATATTAATATATATATTGTTATAATAAATTATATTGTATATTAAAAAAGTTATTTTTGACCTAAATCCAAAGGGGTTAATCCTCTAATTTCTTTTAGGAAAGTGTGTATGCAGAGGAGATCCTTAACCAATCTCGGAAGTTAAAAAAAGACTTTTACAGAGAAATGGACTACCTAGAGGATTTTTGAACTACAAAGATATCCACCAACTATGAAGGCACCCAAACACTTCATCCTCACTGTCAGTGACCAATCAACTTCTCAAGTAATACCAGCGAAGTTATTGTTCATAATTTGCCTCATCTAAGGCATGCCAACACTTTCTCCCAAACTAAGGAAAAATTACCACTAATAAAAAATTCAAACAAGGAGTAACGCATAGCTATTCAATCCCTAATCTTGCATAGCAAGGCAAACACAATCATAAGGAACCACACCAACCTCTTTAAGTCATTCAACAAACTTCCACCTTTCAGGAGTTCTTCAATGGACTCTTTAACACTCTCCATCAAATTTTCCATGAAGAAACTTCTCATCTGGGTCTTCATAATGCAGTCCAGTTTGTTGCTCTTACATTTGGGTCCAAATCACTAATAATACCTTTTAACTCCATAGTAGACATAATGCTCCTCTTGTCTATCTAAAGAAATCTCTCTACAACCAAAAAACCATCATGGTTGTCCAAGGAACTAAGGGTTAACTTACCATGTCTTCTCGGGTCTACTTCTTACATGATCTTGGCCTGTAATCAATTAGGAACTTTAACAATTGCGAAGACTATAGACCTATCATTCATGTTCTCTTGGGAGCACAACATAAGAGCACATAAGGATATACAAGCATGCATATGAAAATTATATAGCCACCACAACCATTAAAACCAAATTTACCCTCTTGTCTCATAAACAAGTAACACAAAGGCCATCATATCCATTTAGCAAACAAACTCATCGATACACAATTTATCAACATCATTTCTATTTCATTCAATATGGCTTGTGTTACAGATTCAAGTCACCAAGGGAAATTCTCTAATTATAACCAAATGTTGCTTGCCACTAATGAAGGGTGAGCCACATTCCACCCCACCATAGACCCCGCCATAGGCCCAGTTGCATTACAATCTCTCTTGCAATTGGCCACCCCTAAGCCAAACCATGAAGCCATGAGGGAAGATTTTTCTTAGCACCACAGGGCAGAGTTGTGAAGGCCATTTTCTTTCATCCAATCAACTCATCAATATCATGCATGTCTATATGTCTTTCTATCTACTGCTTTGGCATACAAGCGTTGGTCTTCTCTCTCTCTCTCTCTCTCTCTCTCTCTCTCTCTCTCTCTCTCTCTCTCTTGTTGATTTTGCGTAGCATCAGATGTGCTCAAAGTCTAAAACTTTGTGGAGAGGCTTAGACACATGCATTACATATAACCCATAAATTATTTTTGGAAATTCCACCCATAAACAGTTTTATGAGAAAAAATAATTATTTGTAATGAGGACCCTAAGTCTAACTTAGAAAGTTAAAATAATTAATGAGTATTTATGTAAACTGTGGGTGAAACTTCTAGAAAAAGCAGATCAAGTCTAATATAATCTTAGTCGTTGATTGGAGATCTAATATCGGTCGTTGAAGTCTCAAAGAGAAGACTATAAAGGAAGACTTGAGGATCATTTGTAAGATACACCAAAAGGATCTAGTGATCGAATTTTCTGACAGAGTAGTCCTCGGACAAAAACTTCAATCTAAGTGATTCTTTGGCGTAGTTGAGGGGAAGAGATGGTTTTGGCAGGAGGACCTTCTCTGGTGCCAAGGATCAGCAGCAGAGCGGCAGAGAAAGACAAAGAGGTGGTTGCGCAAAGCCTAGAGTGAGTGACGCAGTACCCAGAAGAGGTGACGTGGGGTCACGCAGACCCCATGGAGAGGCAACACAGTTTCTCAACAAAAAGTCTAATTTCAGCTGGGGAAATCCAGATATGAGACAAGAGGGTTGGATCGATTTTCCGGAAGGGCTGAAAGATCAAGTAGAAGGGGTGATGTAGTTCCAGATCTGAACCCACGCAGGCCTACGTAGCTACTGCACAGAGGGAGCTGGGGTTTCATCAGTTCAGCGACCAGATAAGTTGGGACTTGCAGTGTGAGGTATACTCACCATTTTTCTCTGTCAGTATTTCTATGTAACTAAATCATCTAGTGAGACATTCAGAGTTGTATCCAAAATAACTTATTCTTAATAATATAACCCTCATATTTGTTGCACCAGTTTTCCCACATTGGGTTTTTCCGGGGACGTTTTTCCAAAAACAATGGTGTCCTATGTGTGTTATTTCTCTTGCTCAATTTAATGTTTTCACATGTAATTTAATTAAGTGAAGGTTGCTTCAATAACTGCTTTGATATTTTCAGAAGTAATCCAAAAATAGCTTGTTAAATCTAATTTACAAGTAGGAGAAGTAGTTTAGTTTGTTCCAGTAGGGATTCCAGATCTAGATCTTGAAATTCTCACATGGTATCAGAGCATTGATTTTGAAATAGGAAGAGCAGATCCAACACTGAGTCAGAGGCCGAAGAGCTGCAGAAAGCAGCAATTCGAATCCCCAGAGGGATTGCGTGGTCCAAGGGCGGAGGGTTGAAATTTCCGGGAAAGTCTCTCTCTGAGTTAGTCGACAGAGAGGAAGGGCTTCCATATCAGAATTTTTTCAATGCAGAGGGAGTAGCGCAGATCTGGTGGGACATATTTTCTGCAGGTAGATCTTGTTTTTCGGGTGGAAAGTCATCAAAAGAGGGAGAAGCAGCACACCGAGGGAATTTTTTCCTCGGGAAGTTCCTAGCCGGGGAATTTCAGTTTTTCCAAAATCTGAGCAGTAGATCCGAGCAGCAAATCTACGATATCCACAAGGAGTCTGTAATCAATTCTAGTGTTGCACAAAGGGGGAAGAAGAGGAGCAGATTCGACACTTTTTACGACCATGGCAGCTCACGGGCTTAGAGATCAAGACCGATTGGACGGAGCCTCCAACTGCATGATCTGGAAGGAAAGAATCACTTGTCTTCTAGATGAATACGATCTCAAGCTCTTTGTGACGAGCACAGTAGTTGTCCCTACAAATCCAGATCCGTTGAAAAAGTACAAGGTTGATATGGCAAAGGAAAAAAGGCTACTCCTGGATGGAGTCAAAGATCATGTTGTGTCCCATATAGCCAACAAAGATACTGCCAGGAAGATGTGGGAAGCCATGGCCATGGTATATGAGGGATCTTTCGAGCAGAGGAAGATGTACTTAGAGAAACAACTGAGGATGGCGCAGATGCGGAGAGGGGACGCATTATTCCGTTCCTAACTAGACTTCAGGAGATCCATGACCAACTTGCAGCAGTGGGGTCTACCCCTTCTCCAACAGCGATGGTGAGACTGGCATTGAACGCAGTCACTGATAATTGGCAGGTATTTGTGCAAAGTATCCTGGGAAGAGAAACCTTGCCAGGCTCAGAAGAGAAGTGGGTTGCTCTTTAACAAGAAGAGCTAAGGAGAGACTTGGTCAAGTGGGAACTCGATGGCAGCAGTGGCAGTGGATCGAAGGTGAAGAAGGAGGAGCAAGAAAACGCAGCTCCTGCATCCAAATGGAAATAGGAGCAGCGGAGACATAAGAAAGATGTCTCAAAGGTCAAGTGCTTCAAGTGTGGTGAACTTGGTCACTACGCGTCCTAGTGTCCTTTGAGGAAAAAGGACAAGGAAGAGAAGCACGATCCAAAGGCTGCAACCGCGAAGATCGATGAGGATAAAGGCTGCAACCGCGAAGATCGATGAGGATGAGCACGCCATGAGTGCCCACGCATCTCTAGGAGGGACATGAGGCGACATTGAGCTGTAAGTTCGCAAGAAATTCATTTGGGCAAGGTCCTTGAGGAGTCCACCTCTCGGATCATAACCTTTCTATGGGTGCCCAAGATCAGCAGTAGCGGGCTGGAGGAGTTTTTAGTCGGTGCAGAGGAGTGCAGAAATGACAAATGCAGAATTTAGCAGCACTATCATCTGAGCAACGCAGAGCAGAGTTGCACCAGCACAGAGGGACACAGTGAAAAGCAGCAGCAGCGCAATGCTTCGAGGGACAGCGTGGGACTAGCAGTAGTCAATGTTTCAGCACCGAGATGCATCCTCAACACTTGTTCAAACTTTGGATGATTTTCAATTGCTTCTCTCAGCAACTGAGTTGCAGTGCAAAGTTAGCAGTGGCAGTGCTAGTAGCAGATGCATCATTTGAGAGGGAGTTGCAGTGTTGATGATGGCAGGGTCGGAAGCAGTACAATGCAACAACAACGCAATGGTTGGTGGACAGCATCAGCAACGCAGAGGGAGATGCTTCAGAGTCAGAGCAGTGTGCAACAGGGCATATCTGTTATAGCACATTCCTCGCTAAGAGGGAGTGTTGATTTTCGGTAGCATCAAATGTGCTCTAAGTCTCAAACTTTGTGGAGAGGCTTAGAAACATGCATTACAGATAACCCATAAATTGTTTTGGGAAATTCCACCCAGAAACATTCTTATGAGAAAAAATAATTATATTTAATGAGGACCCTAAGTCTAACTTAGGAAATTAAAATAACTAATGAGTATTAATGTAAAATGTGGGTGAAACTTTTAGAAAAGAAGATCAAGTCTAATATAATCTTAGTCGTTGATTGGAGATCTAATCTCGGTCATTGAATTCTCAATGAGAATACTATAAAGGAAGACTTGAGGGTCATTTGTAAGATACACCGAAAGGTTCTAGTGATCGAAATTTTTGACGGAGCAGTGCTCAGACGAAAACTTCAATCTAAGTGATTCTTCAGCGCAGTTGAGGGGCGGAGACAGTTTTGGCAAGAGGACCTTCTCTGGGGCCAAGGATCAACAGAAGAGAGGCAGATAAAGACAAATAGGAGGTTGCGCAAAGCCCAGAGTGAGTGATGCAACACCCGGAAGGGGTGACGTAGGGCCACGCAGGCCCCACACAAAGGCAACACAGTTTCTCAACAAAAACTATGATTTCAGATGGGGAAATCCAGATCTGATCCGAGAGGGTTGGATCGATTTTCCGTAAGGGCTGAAAGATCATGCAAAAGGGGTGATGCAGTTCCATATCTAACCCCATGCAGGCCTACGAAGCTACTGCGCAGAGGCAACACAGAGGAAGCTGGGTTTTCATCAATTCAGCTATCGGATCATACGGGACTTGCAGAGTGAGGTATACTCACCATTTTTTCTCTATCAATATTTCTATATAACTGAATCGTCTTTTGAGACATTCAAAGTTGTATCCAGAACCATTGTTTCTTAATAATAAAACCCTCAGATCTGTTGCACCGGTTTTCCCACATTGGATTTTTCCGGGGACATTTGTCCAAAAACAATGGTGTCCTGTGTGTGTTATTTCTCTTGCTTAGTTTACTGTTTTCACATGTAATTTAATTAAGTGAAGATTGCTTCAATAACTGCTTTGATATTTTTAGAAGTAATCTGCAAATATATTTTTAAATCTAATTTACAAGTAGAAGTAGTTCAGTTTTTTACAGTAGGGATTCCAAATCTAGCTCTAGTAATTTTCACCCCTCTCTCTCTCTCTCTCTCTCCTCACTTGTCTCTTTGCTTCCATAGGTGCATTATTTTCATGAATGTTCCTTCTTGATTGCTCATGCTTCAAGCACACACCAATGCTTCTTCCTTCAAACTTTCATTCTCCTTCAGCGCACAAGTTCTCACTACACACACACTAGTCAACTTCTTTGAAAAAATTTATGTTAGGACTATCATTTGATCATATTAGAATCTTATGTTGAGACTTCAAAAGTCTTAGTACGCTACCCATACCTTAGATAAGATAGTTGGGGTACAACCCCACTACTTCCATAAATATGGTAGTTATATCCACACCTTCCCACCGAATTTGTTCTCAGGGGAAAGTTCGAGAATTTCAAATCTCACGATCCTTTGGCGCAACCAATAATTCATTGGAAATGATTAATTCTTTGAATCCCATTTGTTGTTTTTTCTCCTCATTGTGGCTTCTCATATTCTATATCAATGCTTGACCTCTTTATCAATTGTCATTAAATTATAATTACAATTATTTTTGGTCTTTTTGTTTGTTTACATGCCGATACAGGGATCAATAACATAATAAATTAAAATTACAACATCAACAGGGTTAAATATTGGGGTGTTATAGACTTGCACAGGGCTAACACAACCAAAACTTGCACACATGCAAACACTAAAAATCCTCGACATTCTAAAGAGGGCCATTCGAGAGACTAGCTAAAAGGGACAATATCAAAAAGCCATGATATACTTGATGTATTAAAAATAAAAATTGTCAAGTAACGACAAGAAGTAAAAACTAAATGGAATCCTATCTTCACAACATATACCTATAGATTAAATTAGCTAAAAGGACTTCCATTAATATGGTTGCAAAGAGATGTATTGATGAAAGGAAATAATGCAACATAATAATAGAGGTAAAGTGAACTTGGAACAAGGGACAAGGAGGGCAACAAAATGGAAAACATAAATATGGTGAATCAAAGGTCAAGCACAAAATAGAGAACATAATTTAGAGATAAAGAATGAGGCAAAGCACAACCACCTTGTGAATATCAATTAATTGAGAAGACATTGTGAAGTTGGCAAGGTAATTATGCATCTACAAAAGGAATTGAAGGCATGCATGATGCAAGTCAAAGAAAAAAGGACAAAAATTAAGGAATTCAAGTGAGTTGATCTACTTGTTAAATAGATGGTAGAAAAAAGACAATACATGGTCATTAGTCCAATTTGAATGGTCATCGGGGATTTAAACAATAAAATAAAGAATAAAGATTAGAGGAGGGGAACACCTTATGGTGTAATTACTAAGACATATATGTATATGTGTATGTATGTGATTTAATGTTCAAAAAAATCACAAGCTTTTAAATTTTTCATTTTATAATTTTTTTATTGCAATCAATTAAAGAATAAGGTTAATTGTTTCTTATAAATTCTATGTGAATATTTATTGAACTTAGATTTATGTTTTTTTCTTATGAATTATCATCTAAAGTTGTGGTTGCATAAATTCAATTCCACTCACTGCAATGGAAACAATTCTTAGTCCAAAGCATAAAAGTAAACACATTCCAGCCTATTCCTAAGTATTATTGAGGATAATGACACATTTAAAACACATAAGATGTATCTTTTTTAAAATAAGACACGACACAATGAATGCACATTAAATCAGTATAACAACCGATAATAAAATATAAGCATTATGGCAATTTATATTGCCGCATCATTGTATGAATTCTTTAAAGAAAGGAGGATCATCTAAATTCCATGTAGTTACAAAATAATTATTCAAAATAGCATCTTCTCTCCAATGTCCTAGTTAACAATTGTTTTAAACAACATCCTCCTCATCAATATCCTATTTAGGGACATATGGGTGGCAGTGGTAAGGGGACTTATTTCTTGCTTGGAAGATTCCTATAACATAGTTTTACATGGAGCTTCGATCAAATGACAAACAACCAAGAAAAATCATATACCTTGGTCTGAGGTGTATCATTGGCACACCAATGGGGCATGCAGAAGTTATTGGTATTTGGGGATTTCACAGTTATTATTAGGCATATGATTCACGGTACAACTACAAAGGACAATAAGTTGGCTCAAATTCTCTTTCAAATTAGAATCCTCAAAAGGGAGTTTTGAATCAATGCAGTGGTTCCATGTCCTATGTGCCAACAACATATAAGAAAACACACAAACTAGACACATAAAAAAATCAAGGCAACTAATAGTTGATGGGCATGAATATTATCAAAACATTCCATAGCCATGTATTTTGGTCAAAATGAGAATTTTCTAGCTTAATAAGAATAAGAATTATTTATTTAATCTTCCCCTTAGGAGCATGGCACTAGTTGTCGCTTTGGTGTACTTCTCCCTATTGCTCCAGTCACATATTTTATATTATAATAAATTAAGTAATACATTTTATATTATAATAAATTTTTCCAAATATATATATATATGTGTGTGTGTGTGTATGTGTGAACACATAAATTTATAAAATTGTCCTAAGAACTTAGCTACATTGCGAAGTTCAATGAGCAAAGACTAACTCAACATCGAATAACAATATTTTCTTTTCTTTTTTAAGTAATGTGAGTTCTGAGATGACTAGCACATCTAACTATAGTTTAAATAGTTGCGACCTAGGGATATTTAATCCGTCAAAATCACCCAAGGATCACACTCGGCCTGGGCCACACCCCCCCTTAGCATGCCTATATTTTTTCCCACGTACTTTCGAACTGGTAACCTTTACACCACGAAATATCTTAATAGAACACTCTATCAATCGTCCGCTCTACGTCTCATGACCAACATAAAATCATTTATTAACATGAAATAAAATCAATATAAAAATAAATAAATAAATGCTAACTTGTTTTAAAAAAACTTCCAACTAAAAAGCTTTGTCTGCTCTACATCCCATGACCAACATAAAATCATTTATTAACATGAAATAAAATCGAAAAAAAAAAAAATGATAACATGTTTTAAAAAAACTTGCAACCAAAAATCATCACAATGAAAACATTTTCACGCTAACCTAAAATCTGAACAAATTAATTTATTCAAACGTGTTTAGCTTACTAATATACTTTGAGTTAGTCCGAACATAAATAAAACCAAACAGTTAAACCTAGTAATTTTATAGTGCGAGTTCAAACATAAATAATGCAACAACAAAAAATCAAGCTAGTCCAACCAACTTCCCATTATTAATATTTTATTGTTACACACGAAAAAATTTAAACGAAATCTGCTTATGATTCAAGCACATTTCCAATTTTATTAAGAAATCAATGTCAACCATCATTTGCATATGCACGTTAAAGAAAAAAAAAGAAAAAACCTACGAATGAGATGCAAATTTTCCAACTAAGAGTATCTCATTAAACTCATTAATTGAATACTACTTATTTTTAGGATGGATTAAAAATGAACTCTATGGGAGACAAACTAGGCACAAGAATGTGAGATTCATGCGTAGAATGCAAAGCCACTGATGGTCCTTATGAACAGAACCTTTGGTCTACTTTCATTTGAAATAAAGTGATGAAAGAGTCCAGAAGTTAGTATTGGAAAAGTCAAAAGCACAACAACATTTTCCATCTACAAACTCATGACTGCTAGTTTTTGTAGCATCAGATGTGTTCTAGCATCGAGATTTGGCAAAGAGAGTAGAATACATGTGTTCTCCAATACCTAGAAATCGTTTCTGAAAATTCCACCTCGAGGTAGCTTAATTAAAATAATTAGTCAGATTTTAATATTTCCCAAGTCTAAACTTAGAAAATATGATTAATTAAAAGGTATTAATTAAGTCATGGTGCGAATCTTCTAGAAAAAGACATGGATCAAGTTCTAGTTAATCTTAGTCATCGATTAAGTTTTAATCGTGGCCGTTGATGTCTTAGCGAGAGATTAAGATGAAACTTGATGGGGCTTGGAGAACACACTTCAGCAGTTCGATTTCACTAGAAGATCGTTTTCCAGAGTAGCAGCACTGAGTTGCCGGAGGGAGAGCTAGTGAGCAGGAAACAGTGAGAGAGGAGCAAGGATAGTAAGGCCGGAGGAAGATTTCCCAGATCCAATGAGTGCATTGCAGAGAGGCAGTGAGTGCCACAAATAGGCAGTGCAGAGCCATGCAGAGGCAGCGCAAAGCTTCAGAGGAGATTCTGTATTTTGCTGAGGTGAAGCAGTGATTCAGTGCCAAAAGCCAGAGAAAGAGTCTGGAGGCTAGGAGGATCCATATTCAAGACAACAATTGATCAAATAGCGAAAGGGAAAGTTGTTCCAAGTTGTGGGGACGCAGTACTGCGTAGGCTAAGGCAAAGACAGCGCAGAGCAGCTCATCTTGAGCCAAGGTCAGTGTTGAATCGCCAGTGGGAGTGAGATTTTTCCCACTAGACTTATTGTCATTTATTTCTATATATGGATTGCTAGATTTAAGCATCCATAGGCTTGTACTCATATTTACTACTGCATAATAATCAAACCCTCAATTGTTGCACCAATTTTCCTGAGTTCAGTTTTTTCAGGGACCTAAATTAAAATAATTGTGTATTTGTGTGTGTGTGTGTGCATCTATTCTTACAACGTTATTTTTCTTTCACGATATTTTATTTGTGAGGGTTGTAGTGTGTTAGTTTCGATATTTACCGTAGAACACAGTAAATAATTTGTTCAATTAATTTAACAAATAGAAGAAACTAAATCAGTTGTTGAAGTAGGATTCGGGGTTTCCGAATTTTCACATGGTATCAGAGCGCAAATAGAAGCCGGAGAGCTCAGTTGCAAAGAGGAAGAGGGAGCTTCAAAGCATTGCGTGAGAAACTGCTCGAAAACCTAGAGGTTGTGCAGTCCATTGGCCAACAGGGTCAATTTTTGAGGAAAAATTTATCTCTGAGAGAGTCAACAGAGAAATTAAATTATCCAAATCGAAGATTTTCAAAGGCAGAGGGAGCAACAACATTTTCCTTGCAGAACAAATCTTTAGTTGCGACGTAGTTATTTTGCAGCAGTTTGCTGGTGCAGGATAACATCAGGAGGAAGGAAGAGCACACATTGAGGGAATTCTTTCTTCAGGGAACTTCTAGCAAAAAAGTTTGATTTCTCATTGCAAAGTAGCAGTAGTGATGAGCAGATTTTCCCACTCCAGCAAGAAGTGCGTAGAGCCTAGCAGCAGTGACGCAAAAAAGAAGAGGAGATCAACATTTTTGCAAAGATGGCATCAGCAAGGTTGAGAGATCAAGATCGGTTGGACGGAGCCTCCAACTACGTGATCTGGAAGGCAAGGCTTTATTGTCTTCTAGATGAATACGATCTCAAGGCCTACATTGATAACTTGGTAGTTGTACCCACGGATCCAAATTAGCTGAAGGCCTACAAGGGGATGGCGAAAGCAAAGAGGTTGATTCTCAATGGGGTTCAAGATCACATGGTATCTCACATAGCTGGCAAAGATACTACCAAGCAGCAGTGGGATGCACTCGCTATGCTATACCAAGGATCTTCCGAGTAGCGGAAGATGTATCTTGAGGAGAATTTGAGATGTACTAGGATGTAGAAAGGGGAGCACATAGACCCCTTCCTTACTAGGCTTCAAGATATCCGAGACTAGCTCTCAGTTGTAGGGTTAGTGCCCCAACCTACAGAATTGGTGTGGTTAGGTCTGAACAGTGTTTCCAAAGACTGGGAGGTCTTCGTCCAAAGTATCATGGACAGATTCAAGTTGCCAGAGTGGGACCAAATGTGGCTTGAGTTGCAGCAGCAGGAGATGAGGCAAGATTTGGTGAAGAGCACCATTAGTGGCAACAGTAGTAGCAAAGGTATGAAGCAAGTGAAGGAAGAGGAGAACGTGGCCCTCGCATCAAAGGGTCAGCAGGAGCAGTGCAGGGGGAAGAAGGATCTTTCCAAGGTCAAATACTTCCGATGTGGTGAACTTGGTCACTATAGCACTCAATGTCCTCTCGAGAAGAAGGACAAAGAGGAGAAGCAGGATCGGGAAGTTGCATCCGCAGAAATCGACGGTTTTTCCTCCAGGTTGAAGTAAGAGTTTTCCATGATCACCGACATACCTCCAAGAGTGAGGTGGGGTGATTTGGTTTTGTAGCCCCAAAGAGCTACAGATGGGCAGGATCCTTGAGGAGTCCACCTCTTACATCAATACTTTGCTACGTTAGCCCATAACAATAGTATCAGGATGGACCAGTGGCAGTTGGTGCAATCAGGTGGCAGAGTGATAGAAGCAGTAGCTAGTAGTGGTCTCAGACTGAGCAGCAGAGCAAAGTTGGCACAGTGGAGAGTCAGCAGCAGTGCAGAAGCTTCAATGACAGCGCAGAGACTAGCAACAGTCAAGACTCGAGTGACAGATGCACCAGACTGAACACACTTGGTACAGTATGATGGATAGTTCTCAACTATAGATGCAGCAGATGAGAATGAGTTGTAGCGTAGATGCAGTAGTTAGCAACAGTTCAGCAGGGTCAGCAGCAACACAGAGGCAACGCATATTAGAATTGCGCAGTAGTTGATGGGCAACAATAGCCAGACATCAGCAGCGCAGCAGGAGATGGTGGAAAGGCAGTGTATTGTAGCAATAGTTGCAGTTGCAGTACTAGAACACTTTCTTCGCTAAGAGGGAGTGTTAGTTTCTGTAGCAACGAATGTGTTCTAGCCTCTAGATTTGGCAGAGAGGTTAGAATACATGTATTCTCCTATACCCAGAAATCATTTCTGGAAATTCCACCTAGAGACGACTTAATTAAATTAATTAATCAGTCTAAACTTAGGAAATATGATTAATTAAAAGGTATTAATTAATTCATGGTGTGAATCTTCTAGAAAAAGACATGGATTGAGTTCTAGTTAATCTTAGCCGTCGATTAAGCTTTAATCATGGTCATTGATGTCTCAACGAGAGATTATAAGAAGAAGCTCGACAGGGCTTGGAGAACACACTTCAGCAGTTTGATATCACTGGCAGATCGATTTCCAAAGTAGCAACGCTGAGTTGCCAAAGAGAGAGTTAGTGAGCTCGACGCAGTGAGAGAGGGGTAGGGATAGTAAGGCCGAAGGAAGAGTTTCCAAATCCGGTGAGTGCATTGCAGAAAGGCAGTGAGTGCCACAAAGAGGCAGCGCACATCCACCTAGAGCTTCAGAGGAGATTTTGTATTTTGCTAGGGAGAAACAATGATTTAGTTCCAGAAGTCGGGGAGTGTCTAGAGGCCAGGAGGATCCATGTTCCAAACAGTAGTTGATCAGATAGCAAAAGGGAAAGTTGTTTTGAGTTGTGGGGACACAATACTATGTAGGCTGACGCAATGATTGTGCAGAGCAGCGCATCTTGAGCCAAGGTCAGTGTCGGATCACTAGTGGGAGTGAGATTTTTCTCGCTAGACTTATTGTCAGTTATTTCTCCATATGGATTGTTAGATTTAAGCATCCATATGCTTGTACTCAGATTTACTAATGTATAATAATCAAACCCTCAACTGCTGCACCAGTTTTCCCGAGTTGGGTTTTTCCGGGAACTTATTCCAAAAATAGCTGTGTATTTGTGTGTGTTTGCATCTATTCTTTCTGCGTTATTTTTCTTCCACAGTATTTTATTTTTATTAGTTTCGATATTTATCGTAGATTACAATAAATAATTTGTTCAATTTATTTAACAAATAGAAGAAACTAAATCAGTTGTTGCAATAGGATTCAGGGTTTCTGAATTTTCACAATGACACCTATCAGGCTTTACACTTCTTAGAGAGCCAAAATTCTTTTTGCTTAATTAAGGACTAATTCTTATCAACTCCGTTGTAAAACAGAGCGCTGGAAAAGACCAAAAGAAGGTTAGGAAGAAAGAGTGTATTTTTTGAACTTTCGAAAAAATGGAAACAGAGAAGCATTTCATTTTAGAATTTGAGGCCTTCAAAGACAGTAGGGACAGGTATGTAAATATTCTCACAGCTAGCTCTTGGGATAATTTATTCAGCAAGGGGATTGTTGAGATGTTGGGAGCACTCATTGTGAGGTTACACGGGAAAAAGGCTTAATACAGAAATCAGATGGTGAGGCAGTCTATCCCATAAGCTATCTTTAGCCTCATAAAGGTTTAAAATAATTTCTCGCCAGTCTGTCCCATAAGCTATCTTTAGCCTTGTAAAGGTTTAAAATAATTTATTTCTTTCTTTCTTTAGACATGTACCTGCAAAAGCTGTTAACTAGGAAAAAAAGATACACCAAAACACAAGAAGATTCTTGCCACTTCCTGCAAAGTGCAAACTGAATGTTCCTGATAAGAACTTGTCTACATATAGAGACATATAGAGAAGGCTATTCCTAGTCCTTTGAAATTTTTACAGAGGACAATAGTGTGAACCTTGCAAAAGAATAGTAGTGGAAAACACCATAAAGATACACCAAAACACAAGGAGACTCTTGCCACTTCCTGCAAACTGAATGTTCCTGATAAGAACTTGTCTACATATAAAGACATATAGAGAAGGCTAGTCGTAGTCCGTTGAGATTTTTACAGAGGACAATATTGTGAAACTCGCAAAGGAATAGCAGTGGAAAACACCATAAGCACTGTTTTTCACAATGCCTCGTCAAAATATGTTACCCTAGTCAAGTTCATGTGAAAATTTAAATCACTGACAAACAACAAGGGAGAGCTGCCACATGACTCAAATAAAAAGCTCTTGATACATTAGCAATTATCTATCAAATTAACACTCCTAAGATGGCATAAATGAAAGGTTCATTGACAAATAAACTTTCAAAATACAGTTGAAAGACTTCTAGTTCATACCCCTGACATGTAAAAAACAATACTCCACATCTTACCATGCAATAATGTTATAGCAAAACTTTTGTGCAGGAGGAATACAGCTATAAAACTAAAAACCATTTTAATTTTGAAATGACTTTCGTTAAGACTCTGTGCCTTCGGGGCACCAAAATAAACACAGCCATTCATAACCTAGAAATATAACTCTTGTTAAAGGGCTATCTCCAGTCAGATGGTGAAGATGACCCTTAAATATAAAGTAACTTAAGAAGTTGGTAGGTTGACCATGGAGATGGCTTGAACATTGCCTTGACCTACTTCATGAAGCGCTGTAAATATCACTCATGCAGCCTATCCTGCCATTAAGAGCACTTGATGTTTTGGCATAAATACATTGCCAAATGAGAATCTTATGTATCTTTTTTGTTATCTAATTTTGAAGACGTTTTATCCAATGCTGACAACTGGTTTTGAAGATTTTGATTGTCCTCCAAAAGACGATCATACTCCATCAGAAATCCCTCAGCTTGCTTCTGAAGAGATTTGGCATTTGCTTCAGCCGACTTGGTCTCATTTTCCATCATCTCACAATCTAAACTCAACTTTTGTAACTTTTGTCTCAGCCCAGCTATCTCACCCTTCAACAGTTTTGTTGCCTTGGAATCAGTTTGTTCTTTTTCGTCCTTGGGGGATACCTGGGTACCTCCAGCCTGCATTTTTAATGTACCTACGGTAGCTTTAAGGCCACCTATCTTTCGAAGAAAGTGGTGCAGACGATGAATGACCAATCCAAGAAAGAGAGCATATCCTGGAATAACAAGAGATAAAAGAAAATGCTTTAAAATATTATTGTACCAGAGTTAACATGAATAGCAAATTCAAGCGTAACAGAGTTCCAGAGTTGGATTATTGAAGAGGGAGCATCAATGTTAATTCAACTTTAGAAAGCTAAAACCGCTAATGGGGAACAGGAAAATAAATATAAGATAACTTAATCAAATTTAGAAGAATGAAGTTATGGATTAATAGACAGGGCAGTGGAAACAACTGATGAACTGAATCCAACTAAGTATGGCGAAGAAGAAAAACTAGCCATACGAACTGACCTTCCTCACATGAAAATATAACCTCACTGCCATGTCAGCAACTGAATTGACTTAACAATATATCCTTTGGAAAGGCTGTAAAATTTTAGTCATTTCAAAGATGCAAAAATGGGTCACCAGAACATTACTTTCATCATAAATCACTGCATGCATATTTTCCAAAATTAGGAATTGCAATCTGAAAGAACATTCAACATTTATGATCCTGTCATTTAAAACTAGTAAGCAATTGATGTAAAATGCAAATGTCAATCTCAAGAGCTTAAACTAATTAAATTTCATTTCACGAGATTCTGGGCTACTTTTCATTTCACGAGATTCTCACAGGCATGAATATCATACAAATAAAATTTTAAACATCCTTACACTGAAAATGCTGTAAAAGCTTCAATGGGCCGACCTTATATTGTAACCAGTAATATATTTCTAAGTTTGGCAAAGGCCGACGTTGTACACATAAGCTCATAACTCCTCTTGGTGAAAGCACTCCACCTCTTTAGTTGTGTGCCTATATAAAACTCTCATTTGTAAATTATAATCACATGATTTTTTTATTCTTAATAAAGTGATTTTCCTATATAGAGCATGTCAAGTGTTGTGCTCCTTAATACTTGAATTTAATTATCTCTATAGTGCACTTATTTTGGACTCTCTCTCTCTCTCTCTCTCTCTCGTTTTGCTCCTCTTGGCTGATTTCTCTTCAAGTGTTTGTAAATTTTTGTAGATGTTCTATGCTTGATGCAACTTTACTTTTTATCCCAATATCAATGAGCAATCACATAAACAAGAAAGTAAAATGCTGATAGAACATACCAGTAGATTGATAGAAGACAAGCCAAAATATATGTGTGTTGGTGCGTTACGGCGGTCAACAGAATGCTTCAACCAGCAAAGTCTCAATACGGTCAGCCAACCAGAAGTGTCACACAACCCTCTAAGACAGCCAGATCAGTCAACTCCAAAAGTCAACAAAATTCAACGTTGTCAGTCAACGGTCAACGCAAACAGCAGCAGCAGCAAAGTCAATGCAGCCAAGTCAAAGTCAACGTCTAGCCTCTGGATTTGTGCCAAAAAATGCGGATTAAAGAGATCAAAGTTTTGGGAGAGTTTCGGGTCAATTTGACCAAGTGTTGACCAAAGTCAACGCTAGTCAATTTCTGCGCTGGAAACCCTAGACAGTCTGAAACCCTAGCTGCTGCTTTTTCCCACGTGTGAGTGAAGAAGAGACTCCAATAGATGCTCAAACCAATCAAATGAGGAGAGAGGATGTGATGAGATGGATGAGTGAAAATGTCCTTCAACGTTGACCAATTTATATCCATCAATGAGTGTGTGTGACACAACTGCTGGGGCTTCAAGCCTACATTTCATTTCAGGCCGACCTGCACATATTTTGAATAAATTCAAAATAAATATTCTACTCATCGGATCAAGATGATCTTTAGATCGATCTTGCACCTCTCCGAAAGAGGAATCCAATAAGAATATTGGCATCTTCATCTAAGCATATCACAACATGGAGTTTGGACCTAGTTGTCCAAAATTAAAACTCCCTCTCAACTAGGGAGAACTCCATCCACCTGTGCAATCCAAACATCGTGTGTCATCCCGCCGTAACTTGCTTTGCAAGCTTCTTTATTTCAGAACATAAGTGGGTCAATCACAAGACATCATTCCCGGCTGACAAATTCAGCCCAGAGATCTGAAACCTCTATAGGACTCAAAGAGTCTCATACCAACCTGAAGTTGGTTTATCTGACCCGAAGTCAGTAGGAGGTCTAAAATGTCACTAGACTTGATCCCAGATCAAGTGGTTGGACACGTGCCATCCTAGATAGAGAGTACAGTAATCTCTGATGCATCCATCAGTATTTGCTACTAGTCTCTAGCTTTTCCCACCTCACTGGCCAAATGAGAGGTACTTCCCATGAACCCTAGATTCAATGGGTAGGATGCATACAGGGCACAGATCATGACAGGTGAACCAACTCAAACATCATAACGGTGGGGCAAAAGCACCACAATGTTCGGCAAGCCTAGCCCCATGTGTGCTTATAGCTCCGAGAAGTTATCCCCAAAGCCCCCCAGAGCTCCCAGAGCTCATCATCCAACAGGACCCTCAGAATAGGGTCATTCCACGATACCAAGATTTTCACAAAAGGTTAGGAACTTGACCTTCCCCAGAGGCTTTGTGAGAATATCCGCGACCTGCTCATCAGTTCCTATATGATCGAGCCTTACGGTGCCTCGTTGTACCATATCCCGAATAAAGTGGTACTTGATATCAATATGCTTGGATCGATCGTGGAACACGGGATTCTCGGACAACTGAATCCCACTCTGGTTATCACAGAGTATCACGGTGGTATCTAGCACATGCCCAGACAGCTCACTGAAGAGCTTTCGCAACCAAACTGCTTCACAACAGGCCATACTCGCTGCAATGTATTCGGCGTCCGCGATGCTCAAAGCCACCGACTTTTGCTTCCTGCTCATCCATGATATCGAAGGAGAACCAAGTGTGAAGTAGCATCCCGATGTGCTCTTACGATCCACCACACTACTAGCCCAATCGGCATCAATATATCCATGGAGTGTCACGCTCCCAACAATGTATCTCAGCCCATGGTTTATCGTGCCCTGAAGATATCTCAACAGATTCTTGGCACCAACCCAGTGAAAGTGATGAGGCTCAACCATATGTTGACTCAAAGTGTTCACTGCAAAACATACGTCCGAACGGGCGTTCACTAAGAACATCAGGGCCCCTACGAGTTGACGATACTCCGTAGGATTTGCTAGCACGGGCCCAGCAGCGCTACTACTCAACTTCTTAAAGTTGAGCTCCATCGGTGTCGACACGAACTTACAGTCCACCATTCCAAATCTTTCCAAAAGCTTCACAATATATTTTCCTTGAGAAAGGAAAATCTCGCCAGGTCTCTGCCAAACCTCTAGGCCTAGGAAGCAGTGCATCAGTCCTAGGTCCTTCATCTTGAACTTAGCAGCGAGCTCCCTCTTGCACAGACGAATGAGAGGGTCAGCACCTGTCAGGAAGAGGTCGTCCACAGACAACACCAAAATGAGAGGCTTTCTCTATCAACCTTGAAGTAAAGGTTCGGATTAGCATTACTACGAGTGAAGCCCAACATCATCAAGGAGCTATCTATCCTCTCGTACCAAGCTCTATGTGCTTGCTTCAACCCATAGAGGGCTTTCTTCAACCTGCAAACATGGGTGTCCCGATCCTGGACTTCGAACCCCAGAGGTTGCTCCACATACACCTCTTCCTTTATCGCACGATGCAGAAATGTGGTCTTCACATCCATCTGATGAAGATTCCATCCTTGCATAGCAGCAAGGGCTATGATAGATCGGATGGTGGTATATCAGGCCACAAGTGCAAATATGTCATCATAGTCTACGCCTTCCTTTTGAGAGAAGCCACGGGCAACAAATCTTGCCTTGAACTTTTCAGCATCCATTAGATCCATGCTTGATCTTATAGAGCCATTTCGAGGTGACAACTGCCTTGTCCTCTGGTCTTGGAACCACATCCCAAACATCATTCTTCATAATCGATTCATATTCTTCGTGCATAGCATCCTTCCAGATTTGATGCTTTATGACTTCTTCAAAAGATCCAGGCTCAAATTGTAAGATTGTACTCATGGTTGCTAGATACCCTTGGTATCTATTCAACTTCTTGCTTCCACGGAATGTCCCCCTAGGGGCCATATGGTTCTCGGCATCCTCGAGAGTGACCCTGAGCCATGATGGTCTTTTCCTCGTTGAAGGAGGTGGATCAATCGGGTCCATCGGTCCTTCAACATCAGGCATCGTCTCATCCTTCGGTTCTTCTTGATTTCCAGGCCTTGCTTCATGATCTTCCTCAGATCTCGAAAGATTGACTACTTTCCTCAAAGAAGCATCTTCGTCAAAGGTAACATCGTGGCATATCTCCACTTCCTTTTGACCAGGCACATGCACTCTATAGGCCTTCGAAGTTTCGCTATAGCCCAAAAACATTCCCTTCTTTCCAGAAGCATCCAGCTTTCTCCTCTTCTCCTTCAGTACATGAAAATAAATAGGACATCCAAAAACTCTAAAATGTGAGACGTCAGGTTTCTTACCAGAGAAAACCTATTCCGGAGTTTTGGAGTCCAGAGTGGAATGCGGGCATCGGTTTTGTATGTACACAGCAGTGTTCGCAGCTTCTCCCCACAGAAACTTCGAAAGACCTTGGTCACATAGCATGGCACGGGCAGCTTCCACAATGGTCCTGTTCTTTCATTCAGCAACGCCATTCTGCTCAGGAGTATAGACAGTTGTGGTCTCCCTCTTGATGCCAGCTTCTCTGCAAAAATTCTTGAACTTGTTCGTCTCATATTCAGTGCCATTATCAGTCCTCAATATCTTGATCTTTTTCCCTGTCAGATTTTCAACCAAGGCTTTGAAGGTATGGAACCACATGAAATCCTCATCCTTCTTCTTCAAGAAGTATATCCAGGGTTTGCGAAAGAAGTCATCTATGAACGTCATATAATAAGAACATCCTCCCAAGGATGTCATGGGCAGCATACCAGACAGACCATAATGTATCAATTGCAGGACATCAGATGTCTTTGTGACACTTGAAGGGAAAGGTCCCCTTGTATGCTTTCCTTCGACACAACGTTGACATACACCTTCATGATCATTTGTGAACTCGGGCATCCCCGTCACCACCTTCCTTGCTTCGGAAAGGGCATTGTAGTGAAGGTGTCCAAACCTCCAGTGCCATAGTTCAGTCTGTCGGATAGGATCACACATCATTGCTCCCAGTGGACTTCCTCCAACCTAGTAAAGTGTATCAACTCTAAACCCAATCGTGATAGCTTCCTTGAAACTCTTCTTCCAGATAAGCACCTTCCCATCCATGAATGCCACATTGAAACCTTTGTCTTCCATGGCCGATATAGACATAAGGTTATTCTTCAAATCAGGTACATATAGTACATCTTGCAGGCGGAGGACTTGACCTTGAGACAAGTGGAGGGTCACAGTCCCTGTCCCTTTCACGAGATATGTGTCATTATCTCCAAGGATAATTTTCAGATTAACATCCTTATCAACCATATCAGAAAGTGCTTCCTTAAACCCAGTGATGTGCCTTGAGGCACCACTATCTATCAACCAAACATCCATAGTGTCAGGTGGAGATGCAGCAGAGAGGGCAGATACAAGAATGAATTCGTTTCTTTTATCAACAACATTTGATTCCTCACCTGGAATTTCTCGAATTTTTGAAAGGTTGCCCATTTCTGCCGGAGGGAGCCTTCATCTTCCCTTTGAACCTGTTGTTCCTTTGATTGCCATTCCTCCGATTGTTGTTGTTGTCATCATCATCGGAAGAATGCTTCTTGAAAAGGCATTCTCTAGCATAGTGTCCAGGCTTGTGGCAAGTGTAACATTTGCCTTTCTTTCCTTGGGCCCCTGCTCTTCCTTTTTTCTTTGGACCACCAAAGTTCTTCTTCTTAGCACGAGCAATAAAGGCAACGTTTCCTTCATTTTCATATTCCCTCATCCTTGTCTCTTCTTGTACGCATCTCAATAGTACTGTGTCAAAGTCAGGTATGGCATTGTTATTGAGAATGGTAGTGTTGAATACATGCCATTCGGATGAGAGACCTCCAAGTGCAGTGAGAACCATCTCTCGATCAGCTATTGTCTCCCCAATAGCCAGAATAGTATTCCTGATTTCTATCAGCTTTAGAAAATATGATTGAACGGACTCATCCCTGCCTTTCTTCAAATTCTTCAATCGGTTCTTGAAGAATAGGACTTGATTCGCATAGCTGGCCTTGAACATGTTGACCAACTTATCATACATCTCTTTGGATGTGCCCAACTCAGAGATGTAGGCAACCAAACTCTTATGAATTGAGTCCTTGATCATCAGCTTTGCTTTGATTTCCCCCTTCTTGTACTTAGATTTGGCGGCAGCAGTGTCAGTGGATGGAGGCTCTTGGATTTTACCCAGCACATAGTCCATGACATCTTGGTCTTCCAAATTAAGATCCAGTGTCATCTTCCAGGCATGGAAGTCTTCCTTCCCAGTGAATTTGTCATCAACCTTAAAGCCATTGTAGTTTGAGGAACCCAAGCTCTTCTTCGGTGATTGCTACAAACTAGGGCTTTGTCTTCACCTCAGCTCTAAAACCATGTAAATTTTTGTAGATGTTCTACACTTGATGCAACTTTACTTTTTATCCCAATATCAGTCAGCAATCACATAAACAAGAAAGTAAAATGTTGATAGAACATACCAGTAGATCAACAGAAGACAAGCCAAAATATATGTGTGTTGGTGCGTTATGACGATCAACAAGATGCTTCAACCAGCAAAGTCTCAGTACAGTCAGCCAACCAGAAGTGTCACACAACCCTCTAGGACAGCCAGATAAGTCAACCCCAAAAGTCAATGAAATTCAACGTTGTCAGTCAACAGTCAACGCAGACAGCGACAGCAGCAAAGTCAACGCAGCCAAGTCAAAGTCAATGTCCAGCCTCGGGATTTGCGCCAAAAAATGCAGATTAAAGAGATCGAAGTTTTGGGAGAGTTTCAGGTCAATTTGACCAAGCGTTGACCAAAGTCAATGCTAGTCAATTTCTACGTTGGAAACCCTAGACAGTCTGAAACCCTAGCTACTGCTTTTTCCCACGTATGAGTGAAGAAGAGACTCCAATAGATGCTCGAACCAATCAGATGAGGAGAGAGGATGTGATGAGATGGATGAGTGAAAATGTCCTCCAACGTTGACCAATTTATATCCATCAATGAGGGTGTGTGACACGACTGCTGGGGCTTCAAGCCTACATTTCATTTCAGGTTGACCTGCACATATTTTGAATAAATTCAAAATAAATGTTCTGCTCATCAGATCAAGATGATCTTTAAATCGATCTTGCACCTCTCCGAAAGAGGAATCCAATAAAAATATTGGCATCTTCATCTGAGCATCACAACATGGAGTTTGGACCTAGTTGTCCAAAATTAACAGTGTTGCACTACCGTAGCACTGGTTTGTTCTTCTCTTTATTGTAGAATTCAGATCTGTTTTAATTCGGTTCAACTCTCTATTTGTTTGAATTTCAACATGATATCAAAGCAGGCATGCTTCTCACTTACTCAATTCAATTGTTGATCTAAAGATTCTTGGGTAGTTGCATCACTTAAGGCTTCCTTGCAACTGTAGAACTAGGATTTTTGGATCATCTATTTTTCCAGTGTTTAAATCCAATCATCTCTTTCCAAGGGTTAGGGTTTAAAACCTACTTCAAGGCCAACACATTTTTTCTAGGGTTTACTAGGGTTTAACCCTACTTCAAGGTCAACAAACGTTTCCTATGGTTTAAACCTTCCTTCAAAGGCCTTGCACTTTTTCTATGGTTTTCTAAGAATTAAACCCTCCTTCAAGGCTATTGCACTTTTTCTAGGGTTTTAACCCTCCTTTAAGGCCAACATACCATTTCTAGGGTTAAATCATCCTTCATGGCCAATGTTTTCTTCCTTCCTTTGCTATGCAATAAAAGGTGGTGCACTACATATTTTTGTCAATGTTGGTACCTCTCATTCTCTTGGACCTATCAACTTCCAAAAGACTTTACAAAGGATTCTACTTTGTGCCACTATTGAACCTAATGGATTCATCTTAAAGTGCACATTTAGTCGTGTACTTCACATATGGGCCCTTCATCTCCGATTATTGATGGGCTATAAAGGACATGGACAATGGTTTAAAAGTTGTTTCCTCAAGTTAACGTGATGTGAGGCATGCTTCTTAGCCTTTTGAGTTGGTTTTATAATGACATTTTTGGGCCTATGACCACTTGTTCTCTTAGGGGAGTTGAGTAGTTCTTACTTTCTCTAGTGATATTTCTACTCACGATTCATATTCTCAAAATGTTGCAATGGATCTCTCACCTCCACATTATGATGTTGATCCTCCTACAGTGACTAGGTAAACCAAATTACTAATGTTGATAAGAGTGTTATTTTTTGTAGCATTGGATGTGTTCTAGCCACGAAATTTGGTGGAGAGGCTAGAATACATGAGATCTCCAAAACCCAAAAATCGTTTCTGAAAATTCCACCTAGAGATGGCTTTATTAGATTATTAGCCGATTTTTAAATATTTCCTAAGTCTAAACTTATTAATCTGAATTAATTAATTCAAGGTGAGAATTCTCTAGAAACTCACATGGATCGACTCTGAGATGATTCTAGCCCTTGATTAAGTTTTAATCTTGGTCGTTGGTGCTCCAACAGAGGATTATAAGAAGTCGATGAGCACTTGGAGAATACACTAGAGACACTTGAACAATAGTTCCTTGTGCAAATCAAGCTAGCAGTAGTAGAGTTCAAGCCAAAGAGGGACGCAATGTCAATGAGGGGCAGGGACAGTGATCCGGAGGAAGATTTCCAGATCCGGAGAGGCAGCAACAAGAGGCTGAGTTATTCCCAGTGCAGGGACACGCAGTGCAAGAACGCACAAGTGCAGGGGCGTGAGTGCAAGAAGCACGAGTGTTGGGGTTGTTTAGGGAATATCTTTGCCAGATTTTCTTGTTGTGGATTGCCAATTTTCGACATCCATATTGTCCTCAGAATTTCATAATAATAAAAACCCTCAGTTGTTGCATCGGTTTTCCCAAGTTGGGTTTTTCCGGGGACATTTGTCCAAAAATAATGGTGTCATTTTTATGTGTGTGTGCTAGATTTTCTCAATTTCTAGCGCTATTATTTTCGCAGTTTTATTTGTGAAGGTTGCACTGTGATTTATCTGATATTTGTCGTAGCAGGTAAATTGTTAAATTAATTAACTATAAGAAAAATAAATTCCAGTTACTGCAATAGGATTTCAGTATTTGAAATTTTCACATGGTATCAGAGTGTGAGTGATTAGCCGAGAAGCTCAGAAGTGAAGAGGAAAATTTCACTGCTCAGAGGGAGCAGCAGGCCGAAATATTCTGGTGTTGTGAAGTGCCTAGATAGGCACTACAAATTGTTGGGCAAGGGTTCAACTTTTAGTTGCAGGTTTGCAGAAAAATCGATATTCCTAGAATAGTGATTCCAATAGGCAGAAGGAGCAGCAGTAGCTCAAATTTTCGCTGAGCAGATTCCTTGGTTGGGCACAAAGGGTTTCGTAGTAGTTACTAGAGCAAAATTCGTGTCGGGTGGAAGAGAAAATCACACACAGGAGAGGGAAAATTTCTCTCAGGGGATCTCAAGATTTAAAGATCTAATTTTTCCAGTAGCAGATTGGCAGTAGTTGTGAGCAAATCTTCTCACTCCAGAAGGGAGTGCGAGTAGCAAATCCAGCACTCGAGCAGCAGGAAAGAGGGAGATTTTCTGGTTTATTTTCTCTAGTTTTGAATTTCACAAATTTTGCAGCTTTGCAGGGATGCCCGTACGAGATTGCCATAGGAGGTTGGGCAAGTTAGCCAGAATGTAGATCTGGGCAGCAATTCAACTTCCAATTGCTAGAAATAAGTGTCGGAGGAAGTGCGAGTTGCAAAGAAAGGAAGGGTCCCATCCAGGGACAAGGCTTGAAAGGAGATAGTGGGGCACCAAATCTATGAGGAGGAGCATGAAACTCCAACATGTCGAATGGGCAAGGTCCAGGGTAGTTGCAACAAGGAGATCAGTCAAATCAATTCTGGATTGTTGCAGTGGGAACATCACCTTTGCTATGGGGGCCCACAATATCATTGTAGCAGGTTCAGTGTCAGCAGACACAATCTGTCATTAGACAGTTGCAAAGCTAGTTGCAGTCAATACCTGGGAGACAGTTGCAGTAACACAAGCAGTGCAAATTGCCCAGTTGCAGTATGCAGGTGCAGTTCCAGCCAAAACATTCCCAGTGCAGAACTTCGCAGTTCAGTTTCCAATGCAGGAGGACAGTGTGAGTTGCCAAGAGGGAGCAGAGAGAATTCCCATAGGGAGATTTAGACTCAAAGGGAGTCTAGTTTCAGAGGGGGCGACCCTATGAAAGCTAGTACTTCAGGATCTGGGGAGATTAGACTCATTATTGCAGTAGTTGCAGCAGCAGTGCAGGAGGATCAGCAAAGCAGTAGAAGCTGCAGTATGAGTATATCAGAGTTTGCCATGTTTACAGCCATACCTCCAGGTGTGAGGTGGGGCAATTTGGAGTTGTAGTCCCAGAGATTTTAGAGATTGGGCAGGGTCCTTGAGGATTCCACCTCTTGGATCATTACCTAGCTACGTGGGGCCCACAATATTCAATAGCAGGATGGATCAGTGGCAATTGATGCAGTCAATACCAAAGTGACAGTTGCAGACTAGTAGCAGTCAAATGCTAAGGAGCGCAGTGCAGTGTTGACAACATAGCAGATGGCTCAAGTGCAAAGTTGGCAACAACGCAAATTCTTCAGTGATGGTGCAGAGGCTAGTAGCAATCAGAGACTTGGGAGACAGATGCATCATACTAAACACAGTTGACTCAATATTTTGGGTGCTTCTCAGTTGCAAATGTTGCAGTTGCAGTGTAGATGCAAAGTTGGCAGTTGTATGGCAGTGTCAGCAACAGCACAGATGCAACTTTAGAGTTGCGCAGTTGTTGGTGGGCAGTGGCAGGCAGTCACAGTGGGCAGACATCAGCAACGTATTAGGAGATGGTACAAAGACAGAGTGTTGTAGCAGGGTGTGCAGCACTAGAACACAGTGATCACTAAGAGGGAGTGTTATTTTTTGTAGCATCAAATGTGTTCTAGCCACGAAATTTGGTGGAGAGGCTAGAATACATGAGATCTCCAAAACCTAAGAATCGTTTCTGGAAATTACACCTAGAGATGGATTAATTAGATTATTAGCCAACTTTTAAATATTTTCTAAGTCTAAACTTAGGGAATATGGTTAATTAATCAAAATTAATTAATTCAATGTGAGAATTCTCTAGAAACTTGATCCTAGCCCTTGATTAAGTTTTAATCTTGTTTGTTGGTGCTCCAACAAATGATTATAAGAAGAAGTCGGTGGGCACTTGGAGAATACACAAGAGACGTTGGAGTAACAGTTCCTTGTGCAGATCAAGCTAGCAACAGTAGAGTTTGAGCCAGAGAGGGATGTAGTGTCAGTGAAGGGCAAGGACAGTGATCCGGAGGATGATTTTCAGATCAGAAGAGGCAATAGCAAGACGTTGAGTTATTCCCAGCGCAGGAACGCGCGAGTGCAGGAACACGAGTGCAGGAAGCACGAATGTCAAGGTTGCTTAGGGAATATCTTTGCCAGATTTTCTTGCTGAGGATTGCCAATTTTCAGCATCCAAATTGTACTCAAAATTTCACTGTTGCATAATAATAAAAACCCTCAGCTGCTACATTGGTTTTCCCAAGTTGGGTATTTTCGGGGACATTTGTCCAAAAATAACGGTGTCATTTTTATGTGCGCTAGATTTTCTTAGTTTCCAGTGCTATTATTTCCGCAGTTTTATTTGTGAAGGTTGCAGTGTGATTTATTTGATATTTATCGTTGCAAATAAATTGTTAAATTAATTAACAATTAGAAAAATAAATTCCAGTTACTGCAATAGGATTTTAATATTTAAAATTTTCACAAAGAGGACTTTATTGATGACATGTCCAATGTTATCCCACGAAAACCTCTTCTTCTATGCCTCTATGAAGACATCTTCACTACCTTTTGGAATCATACTAATGAGGGAGATATGGTGTTCAAGAGGGATAACATGTAATGTCTTCTCTTTATAGCACCTATTCAACATTAAAGGGGGATGTGAATTTTGTGATGTAATGCCCTCTCTCTATGGCCCCATGTTTAGATTGAGGGGGAATGTTGAAAAGAGTGGTGTAATCTTCATTTTTCACCACAACCAACCTCATAATGAGTTGGATATATGTACAACCACTCTCATTTGTATTGCAACCATGACCAACTTTATATCGATTTGGGCATTTGTACACCCACTCTCATTTGTATTCAACATTTCTCTTAGTGGTCCCCCCTATTCAAATTAAGGGGGGATGTCAAAAATGGTGTTACCTTAACTATTGGCCATGATCAACCTTATAGTTTAATCATGATTATATTTCTAGGTTTGGCTAAGGCGGACTTTGTACTTATAAGCTCATACCTCTTTTGGGGAAAACACCCCGTGTCAAGTTTGTGTATATAGACACAACTCTCATTTCTAAGTTATAATCATGTGATTATTTGTTTATTTTTAATAAAGTGATTTTCCTAAGTTCATAGTATCGCACTCTCTTATACTTGGGATTCTTCTCTCTCTAGTGCACTTGTTTTTGGATTCACTCTCTCTCTAGGGCTGTGCTCCTCTCTGTTGATTTCTCATGAGTGTTGTGCTGTCCAATGTTGGTTTGTTCTCTCTTTATTGAAGGATTGGGTTTGTGTTGGTTCCACTTGATTCTCTCACTATTTCTTGCAAAACTCAATGTGTTAGTCTTGAGAAGCATGTTTCAAATTTCAATACACTACACAATAGTACCTCATCCAATGCACAATTCAAGAAGTTCTCTAAACCATTAAAATTATTTGAAATATCAAAGGTAAAACTCACTTTAAAGGCATGGTAAGGGGGTGTCACTATTTAAATATCACACACAAGTGTTGAGATTCATAAGATATAGAAAGGGTCAAATGAAACCATCCAAGAAACCCTAATTCTACAATAATGAGAAAAAAATGGCACTTGGCCACCAAGAGAAGCACAACCCTAGAGAGAGAAAAAAATTCCATGAGAAGTGCACTAGAGAGCGAAATAACCAAATCACAAGAGAGTGCAACAATTTATGGTCCTTTTGGGCTAACTTGCTTTTATAAGTAATGAAAGAAATGATCACAAGATGTGTGAAATTACAAATGAGAGTTGTGTATATATACACAACTCAAGAGTAGGGTGTTTTCCTCAAGAAGGCTTATGGGTCCACATTGACTTGGTTCGCTTTAACCAAATATAGAAATAAAATAAATGATTGTTGACTAGGTCAACCTTAGATAATTCTAGAAATACATGCAACAATGATTATGATATGATGTGAACCATGGACAAAAGTAAAGCTTACAACATTCTCAACAACCCCTCTAAGTTGAACAATGGACCACCAAAAAAATGATAAGATACAAATAAAAGCAGGTTTATTGGGATACCCAAATCAATATAGAGTAGGTCATGGCCGAAATACAAATGAGAGTGGGTTTATGAATATGCAACTCAATATAGTGTCAATCGTAGCCAAAACACAAATAAGAGTATGGGTTTATGGATTCCCAACTCAAGATACAAATGAGAGTTTGTTTATGGATACCCAACTCAATACAAGTGAAAAAAAGGTTTATGAATACCTATCTCAATATAGATGAGAGTTGGTTTATGGATAGTTGGCTCAATATAAAGTCAACCTTAACCGAAAAATGAGAATGGATTTATAAATACCTAGCTCAATATAGGTCAGCCTTGGCTAAAAATGACAGTGGTTTCTAAATGCCCAACTCAATAGAGGTCAACCTTAGCCAAAAATGAGGATTAAACCCTTGTATTCAGCACCACCCTTAATATGAACAACAGACAATGAAGAGAATACATTACATCACATCATACAACTCTCCTTACTTAACAGGAGCCACAAAAAGAAGCCATTACATATAGTTCCCCTCTAAACACCACATCTCTCACAAAAATACATTTCTACAAGTTGGTGAAGTTGGCCTTTGGTAGAAGTTTTGTAAAGATGTCCACAGGTTGCACAATAAAGGGTACAAAAATGGGTTACAAGCCATCCATGAGAATGAAGCTCTCGAATGTAGCGGAGCAAGCCCAAATAGACTTCTAAAAGATGGGATTCAAATGAGTCATGCATATGGTCCTTTTAATGAACATCTCTCTACGTAACCCCTACAGGAATAACATCATAATGTGGAAGAGAAAGAGAAAGATTCATTGCAAAATGCTAGTCTATTAAAGCAACAACTATTGGCATACATTGCCATTGAGAATGGACTTAGCAAATGTAGTGCATCCCAAATGGACCAACAACATAAAGAGAAAGACCCACTGAAACATTGCAAGAATCATTTATAAGTAGTGAAGATCCTAGTGGAACATGAATAGGAACTCCATCAAAGACAACATCTTGAACATCAATCACCTTGTTAATAGATAAATAATATGGTGAAATATGCGCATATGCAATGTTATCAAGACCAAATTGGTCAATGAACCGGTCGACCCTAAAACTAGGAACTGGACTAGAACTAAACCGGAATTGGAGGAGAAAAAAATAGATAAATAAATAGCTTACATTTATAAAAAAAACAATCAACGAAAAAATACATAAATATTCAAATTTTGAAAAAAAAACATATATGTATTCATGTGTATCCATATGAATCCAAACCATTATACACAAATATGCAAAGTTTTTCATATATATAGCACGTGTGCATATAATCGAAATAGCACTAAGTGCAATCCATCTTTGAGACAAAAATACATCAACAAAGAGGCTCTATATGGCCTCTAGAGTCCAAAAAATATCATGGTACACAAATACCTACATATAATCAAAAGCATAGCCTATATTGGGATTCTCATAATTAAAATTCAATATCACCCTCTAAGTATTAAAATAAGATAGAATAAGCTTAACATGTCAAATCGAGATTTTGTTTGAGTGATGGGTACAATTTGACTAGGGTCATGACAAAGGAGTTCAACAATAAATGCCACTAACATCTAAGTATATAGAGGGTTTGGTGCTCTTGATTAAATGCTAGTTCCAAACCCTCATACACAACATAATCCAATGGAAATGTTGTAATCCCCCCAATCCTGATATCCTGAAAATTGTTAAGTCTACTAGATTTTGAGTGGGATATAAATTCTACTTTCTCCATATGAAATCCAATTAGGTTGGAACCACTCTCAAATATCCAAAAACAATTAATGGTAATGTTAAACATTTAGGTAAAAGTGGCATTCTCCTCACTTTTACTTTAAGATTTAACATTACCATTAATTACACAACAATAATTGGGCCCTAGAGTTGAATATTAGTCTGCACCAATCATAAATTATTATTTGTTTTTTTTACATTTACGTTTCTAGGTTCCTTAGTCACGTTGTACAAAACCGACTGGTGTTGTATTGTTGAGAAAAATACTGAGAGGGGGGGTGAATCAATATTTGGAGTTGACTGACAATTTTTAGTTTTCCTTTCTCTTAAAACCATATGTTACATTACTGCATCCAACTTGTATGTCCAGAGATCTTATCATGTCTTTACTTAAATCATCGCATCATTTATTCATCAAATAAGCAACAAGCATGAATAGAAATAACAGTACAAACCATCAAACATAGCAACACATAAGAACACCAGGATTTAAGGTGGAAACCCAATTCGGGAGAAAACCACCGCTGCTGAAGTCTCTGTCTTCAATATTTTATTATAAAGAAAACATATTACAATTTCTGTGTTGGCGCAGACTTATACCAGCACGAAAGCACCCACCTGTAGAAGGCTACAACCTTCTCTCGTTTACCAGCCTCTCCTGGAAGGGAGCTACAACCCCCTGATCATAACATCAGCTTTTATATACAGAAGGCTTCAACCCTCTGACCCACTGCAGACCACCTTTCATCAAAAACCGTTTCAACGCAACCCTTTATTCAATTAACAAACATATTTTGCCCAATTCTATATAACAGAACATTGCGACCACTGTAACCTAAACATCAGAAGTAATCCAGACTTCAGAGAATATATGCATTCAACATCTCGTGTATCCTTCTGTGTATATTAATCTTCAGAAACCCCAACTGTCATATGCACTTTTAATGTAGATGACTTGCATATATATATTCGTGCTCTTCTTGTATAGACCTGTAACACTAATATGTTTGCAGGGCAGGCCAGATCTACAAAAACTTACCCGGATTCATATGTCTTCTTTTAGCAGACATGCGCCAGTTCTTCATGACTTCGTCTGTTGTTTAAGACAGTGGTTCATTCAGAATTTTCAGTTAAGAACAGAGTTCGCCCATTAGATATTCCTACGAGTGCATCATTCATTCATCACCCTTATGCATGCACATGTTCTTCATAATTGCGTTAGTCGATCTGATCATCATATTTACAGGTGCACCATCGATTCAGATATGCAAGATCGATCTAAAGATCATCTTAATCCAATGAGCAGAACATTTATTTTGAATTTCTTCAAAATATGTGCAGGTCGGCCTTAAGGTTTTGTGCCCCAGCAATTGTGTCACACACCCTCATTGATGGACATTGGATATATATTGGTCAAGGTTGGAGGACATTTTCACTCATCTCATCCTCACACATTCTCTCTCCTCATCTGATTGGCTCGATGACCTTCTCTCCAGACGTGGGAAAATTTCAACAGTTGCACTTTTCTATTTTCGGTCTAGGGTTTTTGCAACAACTTTGACCAGCGTTGACTTTGGTCAACGGAAGGTCAAACGAACCTGAAACTCTCCCAAAAGTTCGATTTTCCAAATCTGCATTTTTTGGCACTATTCTCGAGGCTAGACGTTGACTTTTCCTTTTCTGCGTTGACCTAACTGCTGCTGCTATTTGCGTTGACCGTTCACTGACAGCATTGACTTTTGTGTTGACCGTTTTGGCTGTCTTAGAGGGTTGTGTGACATTGCTGGTTGACTGACCGTATTGAGACTTTGTTGGTTGAAGCATCCTATTGACCGCCGTAACGCACCAACACTTATATATTTCTAGCTTGTCTTCTATCGATCTATTGGTATGTTCTATCAGCATTTTACTTTATTGTTTATGTGATTGTTGACTGATATTGGGATAAAAAATAAATTTGCATCAAGCATAGAACATCTACAAAAATTTACAGCAGCAACAGCGTAGAAGCAGCAGCAGCGCAGAGGCTGATGTGACTTCAGCAGCGCAGAGCAGAGTTGCTTACGTAGTGCAGAGTTGCAATAGCGCAGAAGGCTTCAGAGAGCGCAATGAAGCAGCAGCGTGAGAGATTTCATCACAAGGGGCTGATGTGACTTCAGTAATGCAGAGGGAGTTTGCTTATGCAGTGCAGAGCTGTAGTTGTGCATCATTCTTCAGATGCCAGCACAGATCTGTAGCCTATGGAGCTTCAGTGATGAGGATGCAGCCCATTTGACTTGTCTGTCAAAGATTGGGCAGGAGATTCAGTTGTTTCTCTCAACAATTGAAGTTGTAGTGCAGCAAATCAACAGTGGCAGTGCTATGAGCAGCACAGATGCAGCATATTGAGAGGATTGCTTATACGAGAGGTTACGATGCATGATAAACGAAGTCATGTTGTATTACAAAATAAACGCGGTCTGACCAAGATTCCAACTCAGCCAAGCATCAACGGCTTTGAGAACCGGGTGCCCAAATGCAATGCACTTCATGATGTATTACTAGAGCACACCCTTGATGCTAAGAGGGAGTGTTGAGATTTTGTGTATTTGGGGTAGCATCATTTGTGCTCTAGCTCCCATATTTTGTGGAGGGACTAGAGTACACTTGATATACAAGACCTAAAGATTGATTTGGGAAATTTCATCTGGTTTAGGAGATTTTAAATTAATTAATTATTTTAATGTATTTCCTAAGTTAAAACTTAGGGAACTTAAATAATTAAAGTGAATTTAATTAAACATGTGATGAAATTGTCTTAAGTCACACGGATCAAGCTTTCTTTTAATCTTATCCATTGATTCAAGATCTGATCATGGTCGTTGGTTTCCCAACGAGAAAAGTATAAATGGAAGGCTTGGGATCATTTGTAAAGACACACAGAGGCAGAGCACTGAAGCTAAGTTGAGATTCTAGGGCGGGTTTGCTAAGAAATCTCAGAAGTGTTTCAGTTGCAAAGAGGAGAATTTAGGCCAAGGGAATGATCTGATCCCAGGGTCTAGAATCAACAAGAGGCAGAGATTAGCTCAGAGAGGCAGCGCAGAGAAGCAAGAGGGTAACAACTTGTGCTACACAAGTGTTGCGTCGTCCCTCAAGGACAGCGTAATTGCTGCAGGAAACCCTCAAGGGTTATGCAGAGACCCTAAGGGGCAGCGTAAGGCCTGCGTCACCCAGTCTGGGGTAACACAGACCTTTCCGGAGCAGTGCTGAGGGTCAGAGGGGCTTCAGAGGCTGACACAGAGGCTTCAGGGGCAACCCTGGGGTTTCTAGGCCCTAATTTTGGCTGAGATCTGTAAATCTCGTTTGAGGGTGTGGATCAGTCATTATTTTGGCCCTAGATCAGCCAGTGAGCTGTAGATCTAATATTTCTCTGTCAAGTTTTCCAAATCTGGAACCCAAGCTTCTTGTATTCAGAAAATTCTTAATAATAAAACCCTCTAGCAACCAGAAGATCGGTTTTCCCGCATTGGGTTTTCCGGGGACTATTTGTCCAGAAATAACTGTCACTTTGTTTATGTGTGCATGAACTTGTTCTAGATCTGAATTGGTGAAGATTTGTTATGTGTTTTGCTTCAATTTTAACTTGAATTTATTCAGTTAATAACTTGCCTAAGTAGGAGGAGCATAACCAGATTAATAGTAAATAATTTCTGCATAAAGTGTAAAGATTCAGAAATTTCCACACTACCCTCATTAACCATCACCCAATTCCTAAGCATTTCATGCTCGATCTAAACAAAGGAACTTATTATGAATGTCCTATTACCACAAAATCCAACAGGGCTAGCGCAAAGCCTCACTAAGAAAATCTAGATCATAGGGCAACAAGAGATCAGCTACCACTATCACCTCAATAGCCTTTCTTTAATTATTTAGTGGTATTCAACCATAAGGAAGGTTTCCCTAAAAGATCACCTAAAGGATATCCAATAAGAATGGGTCAAGGTAATTGAATGAGGTCTAAATATTGGGATATAGTCGTGACGGAGCCTAGAAGGCCTAAGTAATCTTTACCAAAGTTCAGGTACTCTATTCCAAGACCAATTATAGGGTTATTATAAGTTAGGGTTTTGCAGATTTTCAATGATGAAGCAAGCGATGTCATATAACAGCCAAAATAAAAGGTCTTTTAATGATGAACCAATCAAGTGACAAGGCCTTCAAATAGATATCAAGGAATTAAAGTTTACAAAAGAGTTTCTATGGCTGGAATATGCATAAAACAGCGAATGTATGATGACGTCAGCCTTCAAGGTAGGTTTTAATATGCAAAAAATGTTAGCTTTTTCTTTTATATAATTATTTAATGTGTTTCCCACTTTAAGAGCAATGATATATCAAACATAAATTACCTTTTAGCAATATTTCACATAAAACCGTAACCCTAAATATCTAGGAATTTAGAGAGAATAAAGATAAATTTATTATAGAAGGAAGTTTGATCAATAATACTATGACTAGTGCCTTGTTCTAAATAGGCAAATGGAGTCTCCTGGGGAAAATTCAATGAGAACAGTTTTGTTGAAGTGGGTAGAATGAATAGGGCATCCACTTTAAAACCCTAGCGATTTCGTTGTGAGGGGAGCTTTTAAATTTAAGAGATGCACACTAAGAGTTCTCTTAAAAGATTCCAAGAGAACAATTTTACATATCATAGAGGAGCAAGATTTCAGGATAAATTCAACAATTTATATCATGGCACATGTAGAAACCCTACTACACAAATGCAATATGCAAAATATAGAAAATATGCGGTAAACTTACAAAATTTTCCACAAGAATCACTTCAATCAATCCCAGGAAACCATCTCTGAGAGAAATTTGCACCACAAAAGATCACATTTTGGCCCAATAGAGACCAGAAGACTATTGCACACTCCCAAAGAGAGCACACTCTGATGATTAAGTGATGATCATAAAATGAAATAAGGCCTTCTCTATTTATATGAGGTTTAACTTGCTTTATTTCCATAATTTTTACAAGCAAATCCCTAAACCAAGTTTTCTTAAGCATTCGACAAGAGTGAAGTCACAAGACAACCCCAATATAGCTTAAAACAAAACAAATATGCCAAAAATAGCCCACACGTATGCAAAAGAACAATCTCCACCATAATGTCACCCTCCATAAATGCTCAAGGTGCCTCAAGCAAGTGACAAGATGGATCATAAATGCTCCTCACTCCAAGAAAATCTCAAAGTGCATGGGTATGTCTCCATAATGTGCATCCTAAACCATGATGTCACCATAATTAAGCCCTATGTCACCCTTATAGGGTTAAAAGGAGAGGCACGACACCATCATACTCAAGTGTTGGGGTCCAAATATGATGTGCAAGCCCTCCCATGTCATCTGAATGATAACCAACCATCATCTAGGCTCTGGAAAAAGCAACATCCATCAAACAGTGTCAAGGCCAACCTAGGGGCGTCCTAGGTCCATCTAGGCAGATCATCAAGAAGTTCAACGCCTAACCTCATTGTCTCAACATTTCAACATTTGGGGGTACATATGGGGGTCAAGTACCATCTGGAATCATATCATAGCCCAACACTCATCTCTAAAGAGGCAAAGTTGCATCAAGAAGGTCAAAATTTCTCTCAAAATGGGGTATAATGCCCTCTGGAGTGTTGTTGAAAAGAACCAAGATCATCCCTCAAGGGGCCTCTGCTGTTGTGATAACACCACCTGGAAAAAACCTCTCAAGATCAAGTGAGATCAATAATCATTAGGGACACAAACCATTACAACATCATAGTGGACTGTATCTAATGTTAAGGGCACAAAAATAATTCATACAAAACTCACCTTTAGATGTCTAACTAGATCAAGACTTGTAAACAAGTTACCTCACTTATATTTGGGATGATTAGCTCAACAACCCTATTAGATGTTTCCATCCCCCAAGGGGAGTGACATGTCCCAAGTTATCCCATCAATCCATAAGTGTCTATGACAATGATGGTTACAGACTGGGAAAGACTTCAGGGCAACTGCCATAGCCATGGGACCAGCTAATGGGGGTCTGACATCCTAAGTGTATAGATGTAAGGAGCGAGCAATCATGGTGGCATGACTTATGCCTTTCCTCGGCTTGCTTTTTCCACCCCTCTAGTGCACTTTTTACTTTTAATGATTTGTCTTTATTTGGTGCATAGCTTAAGAGCCCAAGCTTGATTTGTATTTTCCAATGCCCCTTTAAGATGAAGCATCTTCTCGCTCATCAGGGTTGGGAGTTCCAAGAGTTCCTTTCTTTGGATGAAGCATAAAATGCTTGGGGAATAGAGTGATGGCTAATGAGGGAGGTAGATAGAGCTCATGTTAGGCTTTTACCCATGTGCTAAATAATGTCCAAACTATCTTTTGCATTTTATATTTTCTTTCATTGTGGATTTTTATGCTTTTAACTTTTTTTAAGCTACATCAACCTCTAGAGCCAAGTTTCTTGGCTTGGACACAAGGATGTGGATGAAAGTTGCCAATTCCAAAGACCAATGACTAATGGAGATGGATAACAGGGAGGGATGGAAAGTGGTGAGTATGGATTAGCTTGGACATGCTACGTCAATCAGTGCTTCCCCGGTAGTGCCCTTCCTAAACCCTAGGCCTTAGAGGAGGTCCCACTAGACTAGATTCAAAGACTAACCTCCCAGGTGAAGTGTGGGAACAAGAATACAATCAAGATTGGTCAATCATCTAGTTTTCCTTGTGATCCATATTAGTATGCCCATATCACAAAATGAAAGCACGTGATTGCAAAAATGGTTAAAGTACATGTCAATAGATGACCCACCTTTCTTCAAGAAGAAATGTCAGATGGGAGAGAGAGATCTAACCAGAGCAATAGGTGGAGAGTCCTAGCATAATGTTAGGTGTTGATCATCATAGGGTTGTTGGGTGGTTGGTTGTCTGAAGAGGAGAAAAAAATTCTCCTAGGGGTTACCCACTTTTTGGTGGGTAACATGTCCAAACCTCAATGAGCGATAAACTGCTACATCTTTAAAGGGTATTGGAAAAGCATAAAGCAAGTTGGGTCACCTAAGATATGTAGGAAAGAAAGAGAAATCATTAAAGTAAAAAGCACACCAAAGGCGTGGAAATAGCAAGCCAAGGAAATAGGTAACTCGGTAATTCTTGCCTCCACGATTTCTCCCTCTTCTCATCATCATACTCAAAGATGTTGGACCTCCTTCAACTGGTACCATGGCTATGGCCATCCTCCTTGTAATCTTTAACATTCCATAACCATAATTATCACATGAATCTATCGATTGATGATTCTACCTGAATGTCCCTCTCGTTATGGGTTGGAAGCACATAATAGGGCTAATTGCATAATTGTCCTTAACGCAAGTGTGATAACTTGTTTACATTAGGGGTTGGAAGCACCTAATAGGGCTAATTGCATAATCATCCTTAATGCAAGTGTGGTAACTTGCTTACAAATCATGAGCTAGAAAGACATTTGAAGACAAGGTTTATGTGAAGTATTTTTGTGCCCCTAACATTAAATATGGTCCACTATGATACTTTAATGATTTTTGTCCAAATGATGTGATCTCACTTGATCTTGAGAGTATGTTTCAAGTTGATCATCACACATGTAGTAGAGATCCCTTGAGGGATGACTTGACACCTTTCCAACATAGTGAAGAGGGCATCTAGCCCACCTTTAAGAGCGCATATGACACTACAGCCACAACAATTCCCTTCATGAGATGAGCATTGAGCTTTGAGGAGCCTCCACATGGTTGTATGCCCCTTGCTACACCTCCAGATGTTGAAACGTTAAGCCAAGAAGCCAATGCATTGGCTTCATTAATGATGTGCCCAATTCAACCCTAGACGCCCCTGGGTTTGCCTTGAACTTGCTTGATGGACGTTGCCATGTTCCAAATCCCATATGATGATGGAGACCACTTGAGATGGTTTGGGAGAGCTATCACACCTTATGTTGATGTCAATGTTAATTTTTGATCCTAGCACTGCCACATCACCCATGCATGCCCTAGGAGGGTGATGTGAGCCTTCTTTATGACGACGTCTTTATGGAGGAAATGTTACTTGGAGATGTACCCATACACTTTGATGATGTCCCTTCGAGTGAGGATCACTCTTGAACCCACTTTGTCACTTGCTTAATGGAGATGCCCATTTTTGGAGGATGGCGTCATGTTGGAGAGCCTTTCCTCCCACACGTGTGGAAGACTTATGTCATTTATATTATGATTTATCATTTGTGAAGCTAAATTTAGGTTGGTTTCTGACCTGTTAGCCTACTTGAATGCTTCAAGCAAACTTTAGGGTTTTTTTACCATAAAGAAATGAAAAATGACTTGGTTTTCCTCACATAAATAGAGGTACGTCATTTTCATTGGATCATCATCACACACCCTCATCTCTCTTCTCTTGAGTGAGTGCACACTAGCTCTTTTCTCTTTTTCTCTTAGACGCAAAGCATGAATAGTGGTGTGAAATGTCTTGGAGAGGATGTTTTTGCATGGAGAGACTATCTTTTGGATTGATGAGGTGATTCTTGCTAGAATTGTGTAAGTTTAAGACTCTCTTCTTCCATTTTGCATGTTATATTATGAAATTAGGGTTTATCTTGTGCCATATTAAGAACTTGAAAAGTGCAACATCTTTTATGAACTATTGTTTCTATGCGAGTATGCAAAAATTGTCATTCAAGAATCCATCAAAGGAACTTGTTTTCATGGATCCTTTGACCTTAAATCTCATATGAAAGAATTCGTTAGGATTTCTAAGAGAAGCAAATTAGGCTTCCACCCTCTCTATTCAAGTCGTCCCATCATTGACCTTGCCCAATTGAATAAAGGCAGTAGTTTAGTTGTGTGATCAACTTTTAAAAAACTTATCTCTTTTCTTTATTTATTGGTAACTAGGGTTAGGGTTTGGTTTTAAATTTGCATTTAATAACATTTTTGTTCTTACATGTTATTGTCCTTTTGGTGTAAATTGCATTTATTAACATTTGAAAAGCAAAATCTAGCATTTGTTGCATGCTTTCACCCAAAATTTAGGGTTAATGTCAAGGGTTTATATTATCATTCTATGCATTTTAACCATTAAAAACCTAAAATTGACTTATCCCTTGCTTGCCTCTTTCAATAACCGTCAATTATGTGTTGATCTCATCATTTAAAGGCTACTTATTTGCTATTATACGATTTTGCATGCTATAAGTTTGAATATCATAAAAACCCTAGCTTATAACAACTTTCCTTTATTTTACTAAGGTTGATGGAGCATACTTCAGCGTTTGTAACTCTTACCTTGGCCTCCAAGACTTTGTCAAGACTCAATACTTTCCCCCATAACCATTGAACTCTTATCACCCTTGAACCCTCGTTTATTGAAGACATTTCTTGGTGATTTATTTACAAGCTCCTTAGAGAGCCATTTGGCTTGAAACCCTAATCATCTAACCTCTTGCCAGGTAAGCCTCCCTTGTGGGGATAACATCCAACCACAAAACAACAATAGAAAGGTCATTGAGGTCACAGTGGTGGATAATCTCTTTGTTTCCATAAGACTTAGATTGTTTAGTGAGCCTATGCACTAGGCTTGCTAGATTTTGTGTCAATGGGCCCTTTTGCCCTTCCATGGGCTACTTCAGGGTATTTTAGCTTTAAATAAAACAATATTTTATTGTGAGCGAAGTTGAGCACCTCCTCTATAAATAGAGGTGCACTTCTTCTCATTATGGCATGGATGGATTTGTGGGAGAAATCCCTTAGGACGTCTGAAATTTTCTTTTGATTTTAAACTTTGGCTATGGAGAAATAAGTAGAGTGATCTTTTGGAGGATTTTGTGATATGGATGGTTCTCTTTTCTTGATGGATTTCAGTGGCTTTTTTATGAGAAGGCATTTGTTGATGTGGATAGACTACTTTTCATGGATGATTATTGGTAAATTTTGATGATACAGGTTCTTAAATGTGAGTTGTCTTCTTCCAATCTTGTTATTTGTGGATGGAAATGGGTTATTAATATTCATCGTCAATTTGTTGGTATTTTTATTTCTTTTCTCCTTGAGCAAAATTTTCATCAAGTTCTTTTGAGGTGACCTTGATTAAGCTCCTGTAAAATTTCAATCACCACTCTGGTTATCAATTTTCCCTTATCACTCCATGCATTTACTTTTAAATCCAAGCATGATAAAAACATTAAAATCTGGAAATGACAATAATTTCTGAAAACACAAATTTGGAGATTTTACTACTGCTAGAAAATGCAGAAATAAAACACAGTAAAAATATAACAGCCACCCACAGAAAATGACACAGTGATTTTTGGCCAATGTGACCCTGGAAAAACCCCCTACAACTCTTGGGGAAAACCAGTTTGAGAGCTCATCTTTATTTCTAAAAATATTTTATAGAGAAACTGAAATACACGATAAAAATTCCAGCATTCACAAATTACAACTTATCTCGATTTCCGTGCTTGTCGTGCCAACAGCGAACTGTCCAAACAAAAAAATTTACAACAATAAATCACGGCATTTAATGTTGTATGACTGCCGCGGGATTCATGCCCAAAATTCACTGTACGAACTGTACATAAAAGTACAGCAGAAAATCCTCCTCGATATTCGTGCCCAAATATGCCTCGAAAACTATGTTGTCAGTTGTTGTCTTTTCTCCCTCGATTTATGTGTTGTACCTTCCTCGAAATGTGTGCCAAATGATGTTGTACAGATTTTGTCTTGGAATGCGTGCCAAATAAATGTTGTTATACGGACTACTGAAATGTCTCCTTGAGATGCATGCCAAGGTTTGTTGCTCTCCTTCACTTCCTCCCTGCTCATAAATTTTCTCCTTGCTCTCTCTTCTCTTTCTCTCAAAATGCTCATGAAAGACTGAATTGATCTTTTTCTTCTTCTCTCCTTTTACCCTAAATGACTTTTTGGGTAACCCTAAGATCTAATGGCTCATATTCATTTAGATCAAGGGATGAGAATAAATGTGCATTTAATTCTCACTTTCTATTTTTTAACTCACCCACTTAAATAAAAACCCACTTAGCCTTTTATTTCCATAGTCACTTTTCCACTTTCTAATTTTTCATTGACTTTAATAAAGTCACTTTAAAATTAGAATGTAACTTTATCACTTATAAAGTCACTTTTAAATTAGACTGACTTTACCACTTATAAAGTCACTTTAGGAGAAGAAGAATAATAAAGTGGACACTTTTCCCTAGGCCAAAGATCCAAGCCTTAGGGAACCACTTGTCCTCTGGTACCAAAAATTTAACTCCCTCTTACCGAGGAAAGTGTTCCTCACCACTCCCATCTTGTCTCTGAAGTAGACATGTTTGCCCCGTGGTAAGGCTTTGATGAAGATGTATGCTACCTGCTCATCTGTGGAAATGTACTCAAGCTTGACTACTCCCTTTTGGACATAGACTCGAATGAAGTGATACTTGATCCCAATATGCTTTGACCTGTCATGAAAAACTGGATTCTCTGTGAGTTTTATGCAACTCTGATTATCGCAATCACTGAAGGTCTCAATCCCTAACCAAATAGACCAAACATCTTGCGAAGCCATATGGCTTCACAACTAGCCAAACTAGCAGCCATATACTCTACCTCACCTGAGCTCAATGTAATTGACTGTTGTTTCCGGCTGAACCACGACACAACTATAGAACCCAACCCAAAACAGCACCCTGAAGTACTCTTCCTGTCTAAAGCACAACCTGCCCAATCTGAATCTGTGTACCCTGCCAGTCTCACTCTATCACCCTGTCTATAATCCAAACCAAAATCCACAATACCCTGCAAGTAACGAAGAATGTGTTTTGCAGCCACCCAGTGCACTCTCCTGGGCTCACACATGAACTGACTCATAGTGTTAACTGCAAAACATATATCTAGTCGAGTGTTGACCAAATACATCAATGATACAATCAATTGCATGCATAGTGTAGGATCCACCAACTCGAAATCGAAAGCGGGAAGCTTTTTCCAGTTAGTGATCATAGGTGTAGACATGGGTTTGCAGTCCTCCATGTGAAATCTACTAAGAATATCCACAATGTACTTCCCTTGTCCCATGAAGAAATGCCCCTCCTCCTGCCACACCTCCAATCCTAGAAAATAATGCATCAAGCTGATATCCTTCATCTCAAACTCTAACGCGAGATCTCTCTTGCAGCCCTCAATGAGTCTCTCTGCTCCAGTGATGACCAAGTCATCAACATACAACACCAAAATGAGAGGCTCCTCACCTACCACAATGAAGTATAGGTTCGAATCAACCTCACTCTTAGTGAAACCCTATTGCTGCAAGTATGTATCAATCCGAGAGTACCAAACTCTAGGAGCTTGATTTAGGCCATAGAGTGCCTTTTTCAATCTACATACATGGGTCTCCTTCCCATGCACCTCAAAGCCCTGTGGCTACTCAATATAAGCTTCCTCCTGAATGAAGCCATTGAGAAAGACGGTCTTCACATCCATCTGGTGGATCTTCTAACCCATCTCTGTTGCAATCAATATAAGGGAGCGAATAGATGTATACCGAGCTAAGGGAGCGAAGATTTCCTCATAGTCAACTCCCTCTACCTGTGAGAACCCTCTCGCCACAAACCAAGCCTTGAACTTCTCTATGTTGCCATCTGCAACATGCTTTATCTTGTAGAGCCATCTGGAAGTAACAATTGATTTACCTTCAAGCCTAGGCACTACCTCCCAAACATCGTTCTTCATAATAGAAGAATACTCCTCCATCATGGCCTCTCTCCAGACCTACTGGCTGGCTGCCTCCTCATAACTAGAAGGCTCAGAGTCAACAATGCTTGTTACCAATGCCATGTAACTACAAAACCGCTCAGGTGGTCTACTCTCTCTGACCTGTCTCTTTGGCCCAGTAACTGATGTGGCCTCGCGCAAGGTATCTTGAAGCCACTTGGGCATTCTCTTCCCTGAACCTGCTTCTTCCACCGGAGTGAAAGAATCCTCATCATCATCAGAAGCTTGAACCCTTGAAGGCCTGCCAACTGACCTCATACATGTACATGTGCCTGTAGAAGCTGAAGTACCATGCGAGCTGTCCATCAGTGGACTATACTGTGAACTGCTCTGCGGACTGCTCTGTGAACTACCCGAAGAACCACCCACTTGACTCTGAGTGCCACTGCTCACTGATGGACCTGACACTGTAATAGATGTACCTCCTAATCCCTGACCTCCTGCACCCTGTGCACTGGATCCCTGTGACTGACTCAACTGCTGCTGAGGGTCTGGTGACTCTAAATACTCTAACTCCCGTGACCTCTTGAAAGCTCTCTCCTCCTCGAACTTTACATCCCGCCTGACAACCACTTTCCTCTTCGCAGGAATGTAAATCCAGTAAGCTTTCGAGGTCTCGCTATAACCCACAAAGATGCCCTTGTCTGCAGTAGGTTCTAGCTTGGTCCTCTTCTCCTTGGGGGCATAGGAATATGTAAGGCACCCAAAGATACAAAAGTGCCCAACATCAGGCTTCTTCCCAGAAAAAGCCTCCTCAGGAGTCACATTCCCCAACGCACGATGTGGACTCTTGTTCTGCAAGTAAACAACAATGTTGCAGGCCTCTGCCCACAAAAATAAAGGTAACCCCTGATCCTGAAGCATGGCTTTGGCAGCCCCTACAATGGATCTGTTCTTCTTCTCTAACACCCCATTCTGCTGGGGATTGTAAGGAATCGTGAACTCCCTCCTAATGCCTGCCTCAACACAAAAATCCAAAAACTCACCAAGAGTATACTCACCTCCATTGTCCGACCTGAGTACCTAAATCTTCCTACCTGTCTGGGTCTCCACAAGAGCTTTGAACTCTTGAAACCGCTTGAAGACATCACTCTTGGACTTCAAGAAATAAATCCAGGTCATCAATGAATAAAACATAATACTCATAGCCACTCAAGGATACATGAGACATCCGACCACTCACATCGGAATGAATCAAGTCAAGGATCCTTGTCGCTCCGTTGTCACTGCTGGGAAAAGGAGATTTTGCAAACTTCCCCATAGCACATCCTCTGCATACATCAAGGTGATCAGAACTGAAATCTGGCACACCAATGGTGATCTCCCGCAATGTCCTCAAGGCCCCATGATACATGTGACCCATCCTGCGATGTCAAATCTCACACAACTCTGAACTGCTAGATCTGTTGTCGGTCCTGTCTCTAGTGCCACTACTCAATGCCATGAGGGGCTGGAATGAGAACTTGTACACCTTAGCATGGCGCACACCAATCACTCTAGTTGAAGCAGCTGGAGTTCCCCTAGGATATATGAGCACCTGTCCTCTCCTAAACAACACCTCATACCCTCTGTCCTCAAGTGTTGAAACGGATATCAGGTTCTTCTTCATTCCAGGCACATATAGAACATCTGACACTTTCAAGGGAGGTTTGGGTTCCCTATCAAATGTTAATGTTCCCACACCGACTACTCTAACAATGTTGTCATCACCAAGTACTACCTCCATATCAGTATCACTCTCTGATAGCTCTGAGAAGTACTTACTGACTCCTGTCACATATGGAGAGAAGCACCACTGTCAACATACCAAATACCAGAAGATGCTCTGCTAGTGGAAGCGAGTGCACACTCCCTCTGAACCTGTATGGCAGGTGATACTGCACTAGAGGACTCACAAGTTATGAACCCAAACTCCTGATCAAAGCTCTCTGAGAAGCCCTCTATCTTTGCAGAAGCTGCCATGGTTTTCTCTTTCCCCTTCTTGTTCTTCTTCTCTGGACACACAACAACATAGTGCCCCATCTTTTGACAATTCCAACATTTGACTTTGTTGATGCTTGCCTTTACCTTTGTCTTTGCCTCCACTGATGGAACCTTGCTTCTTTGCTTTGCCCTTCTTGCCTCTTGCCAACAATGCCACATTGTCATCCTCCTCCCCCTGTTTGGCTGCCCCTAGATGGTTCTTTCTGATCTCATTTTGAATGCAATCATCCCACAACCTCTCCCATCCGGGAAGGTTCTCACGTGCAACAATACCATCTACAAAACTCTCCCAAGACTTGGGAAGTCCATTCAAAGCTATCCTCACCAACTCGGTGGGTGCAATGGTCTCACCTACGATTGCTAACTCATCTCTCACCGAAGTCATCTTGGCGAGGTATGTTGTAGCACTGTCAGACTTAGCCATTTTTATGGCTTTCAGTTTCTCCTTTAGGACCATTTTTATGTTTTCATTTGAGCTCTGGTAAAGCCCGGTCAAGGCAATCCACATCTCATGTGCATAAGTCTTTCCTCTCACATGAGGAATGACATGATCATTGACTCCATCCAAAATCAATCTTTTGGCCTTAGCATTCTTTTTATTGAACTTTGCTAACTGTACTAGGTCAACAGGTACTGCTACTGGGTGTTGTGTGGTATGTACCATAATGCCCCAGACTTTTGCTTCCTCAAATATAATTTGGATTCTCTCCCTCCATGCACTGTAGTTACTCCGCCCATCTAACCTGTCTTCAACCCTCAATCCCAAAGACATGATTTATTGTCCTACACCACTGAAATTTCAAACCTGGGTAAAGGTTTTATGTTTTCTCTATAAAAGTCAGTTTGCTGTAATTTTCACACTGTTGTCCCAAAATGCAATTTCCAGCCAACTAAGCTCTGATACCATGTAAAATTCCAGTCCCCACTCCGGTTATCAGTTTTCCCTTATCACTCCATGCATTTAGTTTTAAATCCAAGCATGATAAAAACACTAAAATCTGAAAATTACAATAATTTATGAAAACATAAATATGGAGATTTTACTACTTCTGGAAAATGCAGAAATAAAACACAGTAAAAATATAACAGCCACACACAGAAAATGACACAGTGATTTTTGGTCAATATGACCCTGGAAAACGCCCTACAACTCTTGGGGAAAACCAGTTTGAGAGCTCATCTTTATTTCTGAAAATATTTTACAGAGAAACTGAAATACACAGTAAAAATTCCAGCATTCACAAATTACAACTTATCTCGATTTACGTGCTTGAACACCACCTCGAAAATCATGCCAACGGCAAACTGTCCAAAAAGAAAAATTTACAGCAATAAATCACAGCGTTTAATGTTGTACGGCTGCCTTGAGATTCGTGCCCAGAATTCGCTATACGGTCGTATAGACTATACGAAAAAGTACAGCGGAAAATCCTCCTCGATTTTCGTGCCCAAATCTGCCTCGAAAACCATGTTGTCAACTATTGTCTTTTCTCCCTCGATTTCGGTGTTGTACCTTCCTCGAAATGTGTGCCAAATGTTGTTGTACGGATTCTGTCTTGGAATGCATGCCAAATAAATGATGTACAGACTGCTGAAATGTCTCCTTGGGATGCATGCCAAGGTTTGCTACTCTCCTTCACTTCCTCCCTACTCAAAAATTTTCTCCTTTCTCTCTCTTCTCTTTCTCTCAAAATTCTCATGAAACGTTGAATTGATCTTTTTCTTCTTCTTCTCTCCTTTTACCCTAAATGACTTTTTGGGTAACCCTAAGATCTAATGGCTCAGATTCATTTAGATCAAGGGATGAGAATAAATGTGCATTTAATTCTCACTTTCTATTTTTTAACTCACCCACTTAGCCTTTTGTTTCCATAGTCACTTTCCACTTTCTAATTTTTCATTGACTTTAATAAAGTCACTTTAAAATTAGAATGTAACTTTATCACTTATAAAGTCACTTTTAAATTAGACTGACTTTACCACTTATAAAGTCACTTTAGGAGAATAAGTACAATAAAGTGGACACTTTTCCCTAAGCCAAAGATCCAAGCCTTAGGGAACCACTTGTCCTCTGGTACCCAAAATTTAACAGCTCCCTCCCTTATTTATCTTTGAAATTGCAAAGTGATTAGTCCAAGCCTCTAAAGTACACAAGTTAGTCTACCCTAGTACTTGAACCTAGATCTACTCCGAGCCTCTTCGAACCTCTCACCAAGCTCTTTTTGAGATGACCTTGGTTAAGTTCTCTCCATTATTCCATCTTTGAATATTGAAGGATGTTAGGGTTGGAGGTCTAAGGGACACAAGCTTGTCTTTTTGGGTTCCTTGTTCCCGCACACATCTCCATTTCTTTTCAACTGTTTTTCTTCTTGACTCCATATGCCCTAAAAAAATACAATGGCATCCTAAGGCACCGATCTTCTATCCTAGATCACCCATTTTTTTACAATCCTTGAAACCATTTTGCTAGGGTTTCCTCTCAATGATCATCTATTAATCCCTTGATGGTGTGTTTGGAAACCTATTTGAGCCCCTATTGGTTGAGCTAAACCTTTGGATTGAGCCATAGGATCCTTTGAACTCGAATATTGGAACTACCCAAACCTAGCAATCCTATTCCAGGGAGAACCCCCCTTGAGTTGAAGGAGAGATGAACAAAAGCGAAAATAGGGTTGGTGAGGTGATAGTGGCCCCTTCTAAGGTGCAATTGGTCTCACACTTGAGCTTCTGGACTTTACTTCAAGAATGTGAAAATTCGTAATCCCAAATCCCTACTATAGCAATCTGATATTACTTCTCCTACTTGTTAATTCCATGCAAGTTATTTACTATGTTAAACTATAAATATCGAAGTAAATACAATTGCAAACTTCACTAATTAAATTATATGCGGAAACAAGAACTGATCTCGAACTTCCTGAAGCTTTAAAAGGAACGGATCCATGCGCTCCCCCTTCTGCATCCTTGTAGATCTTATCTTCTCCTCCAAGTACATCTTTTGTTGCTTGAAAGATCCCTCATACAGCGTAGCCAATGCATCCCACATCTCATTAGCAGTCCCTTTGCCAGAAATGTGTGAAACAATGTGATCCCTCACTCCATCGAGGATCAGCCTCTTGGCTTTTTCCACATCCTTCTTGTAGGCCTTCAATGGATCCAGATCTGCGGGGACATCTACCACATTATCGATAAATGCCTTGAGATCATGCTCGTCCAGAAGGAAGGAGATCTTTGCCTTCTAGATCACATAGTTGGAGGCACCCTCCAAACGATCTTGATCTCTTAGCCCGGTTGATGTTATCTCACCCAATCAAATGTCGAACGCTGCCTCTAACCCTCTGCGCAGTTGGCACTACGCACTCCCTGCTGGAGTGAACAAAATTAATCTCGATTACTATTGCTTCTGCGTGAGAAATCAGAATTCCTTGGGCAAGAAATTCTCTAAGGTCATAATTCCTTCAGTATGCTCTTTCTTCTCCTGGTGCTCTTCTGCACTAGCAAGTTGCTGCAGAAAATCTGCGTCCCAGCTGAAGACTGCTATGCGTTGAAGCTACAACGTTGCTCCCTCTATCACTAGCAAATTTCGATATGGAAATATTTCTCTTTGTCAACTCACTCAGAGAGAGATTTTTCCACGAAAATCTTGCCCTCCTGGCACTGTACTGTGCATCCCCTCTGGGGATTCAATCTACTGCCTATGCAGCTCTTCGATCTCCCTTTTCTGCTCAGCGTTGGGCTCTCCAGCTCTCCTCTCATGTTTCACATGCGCTCTGATACCATGTGAAAATTCGTAATCCTGAATCCCTACTGCCGTAATTTGATATTACTTCTCCTACTTGTTAATTCCATGCAAGCTATTTACTGTGTTAAACTATAAATATTGATGTAAATACAACTGCAGCCTTCACTAATTAAATTTTATGCGGAAACAAGAATTGAGCAAGAAGAAAATATCACACACACAATTGACACAATTGTTTTTGGATAAATGTCCCCGGAAAAACCCAATGTGGGAAAACCGATGCAACAGCTGGGGGTACAATCTAGGATGCCTTACTGGCCATCCAATACAGAGAATCTGACTAGCATAATAATTAGTGAGAAATACCTCACACTATCACTCGCGATTCGACATTCATTCAGCCTCCAAATGGCTAGCCTCAAGTTGGCGCTACGCAGTCACTGCGTAGCTCTGCGTCACAACTGATAGGGACTATGTCACTCCCTCTAGTTGATCAATCTGTTGGTTGGATGCTCGATCCTTTGGCCCTCCAATCTCACACCCCAGCTCCCGGCACTAGAATTGACCTGAACCTCAGCAAATTTGCAGATCTCCTCACAGGCTCAACGTTGTCCGGCGTGGCTATTACGCCACCTCTTCTGGATCTCTCTCTGCCTTCTCTGCATTGTATCCCCGACTCAGGAAATCTCCAACCAAAAAAATAACTCTGCCCCTCACTGCAAGAAATCTCCTCGATGATCTCTCTGGCAACTGCTGCGCTGCTCTATTGCTCTCACTCGATGTGTCTTTCCAAAGGCCCATCGAAGTCCTTCTTGTAATCTTCTCGTTGAGAAATCAACAGCCCAGATTAGATTCTAATCAATGGCTCAAATCATATTGACTTGATCTACGTCTTTTTCTAGAAGATTCACAATCAGTTATTTTTGTCTTTTAATTATTTCAATTCCCTAAATTTAGACTTAGGCATCCATTAAAAATAAGTAATTATTTTAATAAAACCTCCTCCGAGTGGAATTTCCCAAAATGATTTCTGGGTATTATGGAATACATGTGTCCTGGCCTCCCTGCAAATTTTGAGGCTTAGAGCACATCCGATGCTACCACAAATCAACAAAGAAGTGAGAAATTTTGTTGTAACAGGTCCTATCTCGAATTAACCCAATGTAATATCAAAATTGCTCCAATCCAATGGAATTAAGAAATGATGTAACTATAAGGAAATTGGAGCAATTATCATACAATATGTTTGCTTAGTAACCCTTAAAGACAAACATCTAACGTCAACGGACAAGACTAAGAAGGTGCATGAAATACTTTCCAAAACATCAACAGTAGGCATGACTGCTTATCCCTGCTAACAATAAGTAAAGGTGTTTTTCATTGAAGACAAGACTATTCAACCAAAATAGCTCCCTATGGGTATGGCTAATTCAATGTAGATGTTAAAAGAAGAGTTGTAAATTTGTCATTGTTTGGGTAGGGGAGTGATGCTATTAATACTAAAAGCCCTCATGTATGGATAGATAACATTAGGGGAAACAATAAATCCCTCCCATGTTAACTTAAACATCAAGCCTTGATTATAGTACAAATTAAAACCAATGTTGCAAACATCAGCATCGGGATAAAATCGGAGAGGATCCGGAAAAATAAAAAGTTATACAAATCGGGAAAAAATCGATAAAAATCTACAAACATCGACAAAAATAAAATAAAAATACAAAAATATTCATTTTTTCAATTTTTTAGTATCTAAAGCATCCATAACATAAAATAAATGCATCGACGCATAAATATGAAAAGAAAACTAATATATAAGATGTGTAATATGTCTAGTGCTACATCGCACATAACAGTGAATCATGTCCTAAATCCCGAGTCCTAACTCGGCCTCAAAATATCAACAAAAAATATAATAAATGTATCTCATATCATGAGTCATATGCAATGAAATGAACCACTAAGTAAGTTCTAACTTCTAACTTCTAACTAATGATTTCCTCTGCCTTGTTTGTGAGAAAATGTAATGGATTTTCCTCTAGTGGGATACTAAATACCACCGGTTTTCTCCTCTCTCAGGTTAGTGGATTCTTTCTCCTCCTCTGCTCTCTAATTTGAGCTTTGTTTGCAAAATGACAAAAAAAAACAATTATAAATAAGTTGTGCGCGCACCAGCGATTTTTTCAAGTCAACACACGATTTAATCATGATTTTTACGATTAAATCACGATTTTTTCGTAGTGAAAAAATCGGGCAATAAAATTGGCACTTTGAAAAAAGCGCAATTTTCTGATTTGAACGCGATTAAATCACGATGCTCGCAACACTGATTAAAACCACAATTGCCTTTGCGAGTCCCATCTCAGATGAACCTGATGTAAAATCAAATTGCCCTAATCCAGTGGCATTCAAATATGTTCCGAATGTATGGAAATTGGAGCAATAATCATATAAGTGTGAAAATCTGAAATCCTACTACAACAACTGATCAGAAATATCCTATATGTTAATTCATTTTAACAAATTATCTACGGTTTTCTACTGTAAACAACGAAATCTCATACACTACAGCCTTCACAAATTAACTGCAGAAAAATACAAGTGCGGAAACAAAATTTGAACAAGAGTAAATCATAGACACATCTGACACAGTTGTTTTTGGACTAATGCCCCCGGAAAAACCCAATGCGGGAAAACTGGTGCAACAACTGAGGGTTTATATATTATGCAATAAATTCTGAGTACAAATCTATGATTGTCGAATCTGACAAATCATACAGAGAAATTTGACAAGCAAAATCTCGTGAGACAAAACTCGCTCTACCACGAGAATCCGGCACTAACCTGCACCTGAAATGAGCTACTCTGCATTGCCTCTGCGTAGTGACTGCATCACCCACGTAGTCTCTGCGTCACAATTGATATTGCTCTCTATCTCTGCGTTGGATCTCTCTGCTGGCTGGAAACTAGAATCTTCTGGCCTCCGGAAACTCCCACCAGGAACTGGCACTAACCCTTTGTTGTCTCCTCAACAGAAAAATGAACTACTTCTCAGCTCTGCGCAGTGCCTGCGTAGCCTCTACATCATTGGCTTTGCACTGCTCTCTGTGGCTTCTGCTACCTGCTATGCTATGCACTCTCCGGATCATGAATTCTTCCAACCGGAATTACTACCCCTCTCTGCAAAGATCTCTTGATCGATTTTCTCCCTGAGCACTGCTCAGTAAAGAATTTCGATCTCTTGATCCCCTTCGTGTATCTTTCCAAATGACCCTTCAAATTTGTATAATCTTCTCATTGAGACTTCAACGGTCGAGATTAAATCGTTAATCAACGGCTAAGATTAACTTTTGACTTGATCTTCGTCTTCTTTAGAAGATTCACACTATGTTTTACTAATACCCTTTAATTATTTTATTTTCTTAAGTTTAGACTTAGGGTCCCTTTAAAATAATTAATTATTTTAATAAAACACACTCTGAGTGGAAATTTCACAAACGATTTTTGGGTTCTTTGGAATACATGTGCCTAAGCCTCCTTGCAAATTTTGAGACTTGGAGCACATGCGATGCTGCCCAAATCAACACTCCCTCTTAGCGAGGAATGTTCTCTAACAATACACCCTGCTGAGTATTGTTATGATTCTACATCATCTCCCTCTGCATTGTTGATGTCTAACATTGTTGCCCACCAACACCGCGTTGTTGCATCTGTGTTGTTGCTGACCCTGCATGCTACTGCCAATTGCCACTGCATTGCAACTGAAAGCATCCAATACTGAACTAAGTGTTCAACATGATGCATCTCGGTGTTGAAGATCTAACTGCTGCTAGTTTTTGCACTGTCCCTCTAAAGCTTCTGCGTTGTTGGCGACTTCTACACTGTGCCTTCCTGCACTGCTACCAACTCTGCTCTGCGCTACTTAGACTCTGGCGCTCACTAACCACTGCATTGTTACTTCTGCACTCCTCTGCACCAACCAGCACCCATCCATCTTGCTACATCGGATGTGGGCTCCCGTAGCAAGGTAATGATCCGAGAGGTGGACTCCTCAAGGATCCTGCCCAACTACAACTTTGTTGAGCTACAGCGCCAAATCACCCCAACGCTCCCATGGCGATATGTGAGCAATCATGGCGAACTCCTCATTGACCCTTGCAGATGCAGCTTGCAGATCATGCTTCTCGTCTTTGTCTCTCTTCTTGAGAGGACACTGTGTAGCATAATGTCCCATCTCACCACACCGGAAGCACTTGATATTTGAGACGTCTTTCTTACGTCTTCGTTGCTCCTGCTGCCCCTTTGATGCAAGGGTTGCATTCTCCTTCTCCTCCTTCAGCGTCTTCCCACTGTCGTTGCTGCCCTCAAGTTGGCACTTGAGTAAGTCCCTCCTCATCTCTTCCTACTAAAGAGTTGTCCACATTGCCTCCCAGTCCGGCGAATTCTCTCTGCCCAGGATGCTTTAGAAAAAGACTTGATATTCTTCAGACACTGAGTTGAGGGCCAATCTGACCATCTCTGTGGCCTGAGGAGCTGCTCCTACAGCTGCCAGTTGATCTCAGTTCTCTTGAAGTCTAAACAGGAACGGATCAATGCGCTTACCCTTCTGCATCCTTGTAGTCCGCAATTTCTCTTCCAAGAACATCTTCCGCTGCTCAGAAGATCCTTGATATAGCTTCTCCAAGGCATGCCACATTTCTCTAGAAGTCCCTTTGCTAGCGATGTGACACACAACATGATCCCTCACTCCGTCGAGGATCAAGCTCTTTGCCTTAGCCATATCTTTCTTGAATGCCTTCAGCGGATCTGCATCTACAGGTTCAGCTACCACACCATCGATGAAGGCTTTGAGATCATGTTCATCCAACAGGCATATGATCCTTGCCTTCCAGATGACATAGTTGGAGGCTCCCTCCAACCGATCTTGATCTCTCAGCCCACTTGTTGCCATCTCTGTCGACTGAAAAATAAATTGAACTAGCTCCCTCTCTCTCTGCGCAGCTGTTGGCCTGGCCTACGCACTTCCTGCTGGAGATAGTAGATCTGCCACACAATACTGTTGCTCAGCTATCTAGAACTAGAATTCCTCGGCCAAGAATTTTCTGAGGAAGATAATCCCCCACACGCTGTCGATTTGCTGCCTTTAACCCTCTGCGCAGTTGGCTCTATGCACTCCGTGCTGGAGCAAGCCAAATAATTCACGAACTCTGCTACTTCTGCATAGGAAATCAGAGTTTCTTGGGCATGAAACTCTCTGAAGTCAGAAATCCCCAAAATGTCTTCTACTACTCTTCTTGACGCTTCTATACCAGCAATCACTGCAACACAGAAAACTACGTCGCTCCAGCTGTTGATCTATGCTAAAACTGCTGAGTTGCTCCCTTTGCCTCTGGCAAACTGCAAACTGGAAAATCCTACCTCTCTGTCAGCTCACTCAGAGAGAGATTTCCTTGTAGCAACTAGCTCTCTAGTTTGGACTACGCAATCATCTAGGAGATCAAACTGCTTCTTACGCAACTCTTTGATCCCCAGCTTCTCCTTCAACATTGGATCTACTGGATCTGCTCTTTTACTCCTCCAGCACTTAGCTTAAACAACCTCTGATACCATGTGAAAATTCGTATTACCCGGAATCCTACTACAACAACTGATGAGAAATCTCCTATCTATTAATTCCTTTTAACAAATTATTTATGGTTTTCTACTGTAAACTGCAAAATCTCACACTACAGCCTTCACAAATTAACTGCAGAAAAATACAAGTGCGGAAACAAAATCCGAACAAGAGTAAATCATAGACACATCTAACACAGTTGTGTTTGGACCAATGTCCCCGGAAAAACCCAATGTGGGTAACCGGTGCAGCAGCTGAGGGTTTATATATTATACAGTAAATTCTGAGTACAAATCTATGATTATCGAATCTAACAAATCATACAGAGAAATATGACAAGCAAAATCTCATGAGACAAAACTCACTCTGCCACGAGAATCCGGCACTAACCTGCACCTAAAACGAGCTGCTCTGCGCTGCCTCTGCGCAGTGACTGCGTCACCCACGCAATCTCTGCGTCACAACTGAAGCCACTCTCTGTCTCTGCGTTGGATCTCTCTGCTGGTTGGAAGTTGGAATCTTCTGGCCTCCGGAAACTCCCTCTAGGAACTATCACTGACCCTTTGTTGTCTCCTCAACAGAAAAACGAACTCCCTCTCAACTCTACACAGTGCCTGCATAGCCTCTGCATCACTAGCTCTGCGCTGCTCTTTGTGGCTTCTGCTACCTCCTCTGTTATGCACTCTCCGGATCAGGAATTCTTCCAACCGGAATTACTGCCCCTCTCTGCAAAGATCTCTTGATCGATTTTCTCCCTGAGCACTGCTCACTAAATAATTTTGATCTCTTGATCCCCTTTGTGTATCTTTCCAAATGACCCTTCAAGTCCTTATAATCTTCTCATTGAGATTTCAATGGCCAAGATTAAATCGTTAATCAACGGCTAAGATTAACTTTTTACTTGATCTTCGTCTTCTTTAGAAGATTCACACATTGTTTTATTAATACCGTTTAATTATCTTATTTTCCTAAGTTTAAACTTAGGGTCCCTTTAAAATAATTAATAATTTTAATAAAACACACTCTAAATGGAATTTTCACAAACGATTTTTGGGTTCTTTGGAATACATGTGCCTAAGCCTCCCTGCAAATTTTGAGACTTAGAACACATTTGATGCTACCCAAATCAACAATAAGATAGTTGCTTAATAAGCCTTGAGGACATGAACATCTAAAGTCAGCAAACAAAACAGGGAAGCAACAGAAAATACTGCCCAAAACACCAGAGCAGTAGGCAAGGCATGACTCCCTCTGGATCTCTAATGGCAATGAGTAAAGTCTTTCTTCATACAAGATAAAACTACTGTTACACGGGGTCTCGCCCCCCCACCGAGGGGTCTATATTCCTCGCCCCCTCGCGCTTCGAGGTCTTGGGAACTTCTAGGGGGTGTTTCCCTCACGCCCCCGCACACCCCCTTCACGCCCCCTCACGCCCCTTTTAGTTTATGGTTTCGTGTTAAAAGTTGGTGTGCCACTTAGCATGTTTGAGAATCCAAGTGACTCTGATTCAGATGGTGACATGGTTCATCCTGATATATTTGTGTAGCAGCTGGATGCAGAGACTAGTGGGGCATTACCTTGAGCATTTATGCTCATTTATCATTATGATGATATCATTTGATATTCATATGTTATGTTTTATGTTTTATATTTCAGACATAACTTATTTGCTTTTAAGTTTTATGTTTCAGACTTGAGTTGTAAACTTCAGTTTAAACTTTATTTTGAATCTTGATATAATATGTCATATGATATCTTAAACTTTATTTCATTGTAAATTGTTAGTAGTTACATTAATGATTATACAGTTACAAACTTACAAACTTACACCTATGATTGTATGATGGATGTTTTAACTTTTAACTTTTAAATTTGTTTCAGTTATGTGGTTCATCATTCATCGATTTATAATTTTATCATTTATGATTTATCTTTCATGATGTAAGTGTATGATGATTGTATATACATTCCTGGCAAAAATACAGTTAATAAATTTTATAATTTTTATGACCTCGACGTCCCCCCACGTTTCCTGAAAATTGGTAGGGAGCTTTTGCATAGGCCGCTCCTGTGCTCCCTCGCCCCCTCGCTCCCACCTCCAGGGGACTTGGTGGAACATTGGATAAAACTATTTGATCAACATAGCTCCCTAGTCATGACTAATTCAAGGGAGATTCTAAAAGAAGGGCAACACATTTGTCAATGCCTAAAGGGCAAGGGTGTGTTGTTATTAATACCACAAGCCCTTAGGTATAGATAGAAAACCTAAGGAATCACGATAAGTCACTTGCATATTAGTTATTTCCTAAAATATCAAACCCTGATAACAGTAGAAATTAAATCTACTACTACCTTTGCAAGTCCTGTCTCGACTCTCAGATAAATCGAATGCAATACCAAAATTGCTCCAATCCAACGGCATTTCAATATGATGTAAGTTGTAACTACAAGGGAATTGGAACAGTAAGCATACAAGATGACCGTTTAATAAATGTGAAGACACAAATATTTAAAGTCAGCAGACAAGACAGGAAAGTAAATAATATCCACAACATCAGCATTAAGCATTATTCCCTAAGATATCCACGGGCAACAGTAAATATGTTCTTCATTCAAGGGAACACTATTTGATTGAACATAGCCTACTATGGGCATGGCTAATTTGATGGAGATGCTAAATGAAGAGTAGCAAATTTCTTCTTGCCTCGAGGGCAAAGCATATTAGGAAGGGATAAAATCTTGTGAACACATTTCACCAGTAAGTGGCAAGGATACCCTTGGTTTAAGGGGTAACCATGATAAGGGTAAGGATGTGTGTGGATTTTCCCAAGATTACAGATTATCTTGTTTTATGAAGTTAGTTAACAAGGTGACGCTTTTGTAGTTTTTAAGACTAAAGAATCAGTTCATGTGTTGTAACCTATGATGTGACCATCCCATGAATAGAAATAGTCAGGCAAGAATTTCAATTGAGTGCGTTAAAACCTTTCAATTGCTACACTCTTGCACAACGTTGCACGAAGCGGGGACGCGGAAGCGTCATTTCCCAAAAATCTAGGAAGTGAAGCGTCTCGGAAGCATCTATATATATATATATATATAGAGAGAGAGAGAGAGAGAGAGAGAGAGAGACGCTTCCGAGACGCTTCCCTTCCTATATATATTGCATTTATATTAAAATAAAACATCCAAAACACCAAATTAGTTGTTGAAGATATGGAAACATGCATATTTGTACATAAATCAAGATAGATATGGCATCCATTGTACATTAATGATTAATTATTCGAACCATCTAGAATCTAGATTCTTCTCCTCTTGTCTAGCCTTTTCCTCTACCTAGATTGTCTAGGATATTAGTCAACATTGCCCAATTTTGATCAAACTACCTAATGATTAATCCAAGCATTAAAATATGGTAGAAAAAGCTTAACATGCTTGATCGATGATTTTGACTTGATTGAAAGGTATGTTTTTGCTAACGGCATGACAAAGGAGTTCAACAATTAACACCACCAACACTAGGCTTGGTGCTCTTGATTAAATGTCAATCACATCCCCTCATACATGATATAATCTAATGAAATGGCACAATCCCATTGAACTTGAATTCCTCGAAACTATTAAGTCTGTTGAATTTTGAATAGGATATAAAATTCTATTTTCTCCATATGAAGTCCGATGAGGTTGGATGGAACCACTCTCAAACATCCTGAGTCATTTCAAGGTAATGTTAAAAATTTAAGTAATTAAGAATTTAACATTACCATGAGGGAGCATCTAGGAAGCATCTAAGGAGCATCAAGGGAGCACCTTTGGAGTGTCCAAGAAGCCCCAACCCAACCTAAGTCAAAGAAAAAAAAAAAAAAAAAAAATATATATATATAGAGCCCTGTGGAACCGCCCATCTCCGTACGGATCCGACCCGGAAACGCCACATTTCCATATGCCGATCCACCGTACAAAACACAGTTTCGGCGTATGGAAACGTGGATCGGGCTAAAACAGTTCCGAAATGGCAGGAATCGTGTTTTTTAGCTCGATCCAGATTTCCGTTTTTCGGAAACGCAGATCCTCTGCGTTGCTGTACAGGACGCGGATCGGGGGTTGGAGCCAGGGGGGATGTTTCCTGCAACACTGCTCTTGCATATAAGAAATTTCATTGTTAGCTTCCATTCTTTATCATTTTGATCTTGTGATTGTAGTTTCCCAAAAGGACCAGTCCATTTTCCTTCTCTTGCGATATGTAGTACCATTTATTTCCCACTTTATCCCTTACGGTTTACAACAAGGAACCCTCATATTGTCAGTTTCAACTTTCCGTCCTCAGACATCCATTCATCTTATTATTTGTTGCCTTCCTTAAACATCCCTTTTTCTTATGTTTATTGCCTTCCTTGTGCTTATATGTTCGTTACACAAATCAAACAGTTGCTTCTTAAGTTAAGATAGAATTGTGATCTATTTCTTCATCTTATCCTTGCAATTTCAAAGTTATGAACATGGATGCTACTGGTAAATCATTTACAAAGGAGAGCATGATTGGACGTCATACTCCTGTCAGCTTGGCTCCTTTTATTCTCAGCATCATAGCAACATCCATTCCCAACTCCTAGTTACAGTGTCTTTAATCTAATTTTTCCATTATACAGATTAAACATATTCAATTTTTCATTTAACTTATACACCATTCAAATTATACTATCACACCATTGTGTTAGCATGCAATAGTTTGTGGCCTTTTATCAGTAGCAGAGATTTATCCTACTGCCAGCAACAATCATTGATAGTAATCCATTGGGCTGTGCCCTATTTGTTATGTTGCATCGTGTTCAGGTGATTTTCTCCATATTCAATCGATCTTTCTAACATAATCAGACATTTTTCCAATCAGATCAACTCTCAGATGGATCGGCCTTGTCCTTAAGTCAGTCTTGGCTGCCTCATTCTAGTAAGAAGTATCCTGGTATACTTTGATTGATTTTGCAATAGAAATAGAAAATTTATCAACTAAACACTGTGTCCTGCCAACCCCAATGAAATGTCTCATCTTCAATCATCATAAAAACCAAGTAAAATCCTTGTTGGCAATATGGAGTGAGCTAATTTTCATCAAACATTTATAGTCAAACTTTGTCGTTAGTCGATGCTCTTCAATTTCTCTTCCTCATTAATCGACATCGTATTAGCACAAATTTCTCCATTGCTAATATATAAGAATATCTTCGAAACTCTGCAGTAAAAATCAGCGAAACATCTAGAAAAATCTGCCCTTAGTGTCACTAACAAATCTTCCTCACCGTGTGAGCTGGTGTGTGCCAAACTTAAAGGGCTGTCCCTAGTCTTAACAAGCACTGTTTTCACCTACAAATCTGCAACATAACATGTAAAAAACAGCAAATTAATGGTTGTTTGACCGGCATGTTAGTGTCCAAACAAGTTAGTAAAATTATTAGTGTTTTAAAAAGTGGAATGATATCTAGCAAGCAGCTTTTTATATGGAAAATAAAATAAGCAGAGAGCATATTTAAATGGCATATTTCACCAAAGAAATATATATATATATTCTCATATTCTTCAAAAAAATTTGTGGAATGACCTCTGTATGGGATGTAATTCCTTTTGCAAATCTTCGTACCCCAAAAATGCCTCTTTGAAGTTTTTGTTTCAGAACAAAATTAAGTTCATGATGAATTGAATCCATGCTCGAATCCTTATGAGGTTTTGGATCTTCATTTGATCAACGAGATGTATTTCATTTATAGTTTTGCTTTTTGGAATTCAGTTAGCGATGGCACTGTTCAGGCTTATCGTCCCTCCAGATTCTTTTGTGGACAAATGTATCAAATGCAGCAAGCCAGTGTCGAATATTGCATATGGCTCTTCATGTCCCTTGGCAAATGCTTTGAATTTTTCTTTCAATGTTCGTATTTTCTGAACTGGGTCTATTACCTATGGCTTACATTAATTTTGTTCATTTGACAGCATTGTGCAAAAAACAATTTCCTTTCAGATATTTGGAGAATAACCTTTGCCTGCGTTTAATGTTATTTCCTTTTCTACATTAAAAACATTAGTCATTCTGATCGTAGACTCATGTCAAATTTTTTTTTTATTTGATTGAATATAGAAATGAGATCTTGCTCAGTTGAATCTAAGCTCATGTCTCTGAGTATGTGGATTTCCATCTGATAAAAAAAACACTTACTTCAATCATGTTGCTGAAGCACTTCCAGAGATTTCTTCTTTTGATGGAAGCTCCATTTTTGTGCTTATACTGCAATGCTGAAGGATTTAGCAATATCCTAGTGATGCATTGAAATACTGCAGTGTATCTTAATCACATTATGGCTTTATGATAAGACCCATCTTTATAATTTTCTCCAGTAGCAGACTTTTGAAATCATAAAGGAAACTATGCATGAAATAATCCCTTATAGCAGTTTGTACATGTTCTTCTGTTGAGCTAGATTTCTTCATATAAAACTTGCAAATAATGTGGTTCAGATGTTGATCTCATGATTCTTCATGATGATTCAGACTTCTTAGAAACTTGCCATAAAGATTAATAAAATCTCCTCCTCCTGGCTTGATGGTAGCATACATGTTTGAAGATATCTCAGTTTTGAAATTAGCATTGTAGCTTAATTACTAGCTGCCCTTTCTATTTGAGAGCCAATTTCCATAGTAATCTCTTTGCTTCTGGTTGCATGTATATATATATTTGAATAGAATAGAATTTGTCCTCCGCTTGATGGCAATCTTTTTCTTTTGCTTTCATGAATATATTTGAATGGATCTCAATTTTTCTTAGATCAATTGTCAATTAATCCATAAGATCATCACAATGTACATCAATGTAATCCATATAAACAATCAGAGAATGGAGGATTTTTGAGAAAATTCTAATGATGCTCACATGCCTTGTCTATTTATTTATTTACATGATTATATACAGGATATATTCATGTGTACAATTTTCTATAAACCTTGGATTAAAGATTGGTGCACCTGATTGATGTTGCTTGCGCTCATGAAGAAGATGACTTGAACTCATACTTTTACGATGCCTTCATTCTTGTTGCTTCTCGGCTGCTTCAAATTCTCGCCAAAATCATATGCTCCCTGTTTCTCTTCTTTACTTCTTCTTGTTTCTGTAGTCTCCCCCTTCATTGGTGCATTCAATTTCAAGTTCTAGATTATCCTTTTGAAGTTACATTATTGAGAAGCACTTGCAGGCACTATCCCTAGCTTGTTTCTAAGATACTCAAATGATTCTCTAGCAAGAGGCTTTGTAAATATGTATGCTATAATATGTTTGCTCAGCCACTTGTTCTCTGAGAAAGTGGTACTTTATAGGGATATGTCTGGTCTTTGAATGAAGCACAGGATTTTTTGAGATGCTTATTGCAATCGTGTTGTCGCATTTGATAGAGATAGGCTCACTGGAATTTACGTTCATATACTAAAGTTTCTGCTTCATCCACAACACTTGTGTGCAACAAGCTGCAGCTGCTATGTATTCAGCTTCCACCGTAGATAGAGAAACTGATGTTTGTTTCTTGCTTAGCCATGCCACCAAGGACTCTCCTAGGTAGAATGCACCACCGCTTGTACTTTTTCTGTCATCCACACAGTTGGCCCAATCCGCATCTGTGTATGCTGTCAGTGTAAAGTCCTAACCTTCGAATACCATAATCCATAGTCAGTAATCCCTTTCAAGTCCCTGAATATCCTCTTTGTTGCTAACAGATGACTTTGTTTGGGTGTTGATTGATATCTTGCTACTAATCCAACTGCCAACATTATATTTGGTGTAGAAGTTGTTAGGTATAGCAGACTTCCTATCATAGATATGTAAAGTTTTGGATCCACATTAGGCGACTCATCATCTGCACATAGCTTACATCCAGTAGTCATGGGGGTTGAGACAGGTTTACACTCTTCCATTTGGAACTTTTTCAACATATCTCTTAGGTATTTCTCTTGAGAAATGAATATGCCTCTAGCCTTTTGTAGGATTTGAAGTCCAAAGTAGAAGGTAAGCTCTCCAATCATTGACATCTCAAACTCAGACTTCATCTCTTCGGCAAACCCTTTTACTAGACGATCTTTATTGTTGCCAAACATGATATCATCCACATATACAACCACAATTAATAATTTATCTCCATGAGCCTTTATGTACAAATTACTATCAACTCCTCTCTTGAAGCCCTGTTTCTGAAGGTATTTGTCCAGTATAGAGTACCACACTCGTGGTGCTTGTTTAAGACCATACAGTGCTTTCTTTAACCTGCAGACATCGTTAGGCTTATTTGTTAAAGCAAAACCTTCAGGTTGTTCCATATAGACTTCTTCCTCAAGATCACCATTTCGGAAGGCAGACTTAACGTCCATTTGGTACACCTTGAAATCATTGTAGCACGCAAAGGCCAAAAACATCCTAATTGCCTCCATTCTCGTGACTGGTGCAAAAGTCTCTTCATAATCAAGACCTTCCACATGTGAGTAACCCTTACACACTAGTCTGGCTTAGTTTCTAACAACTTGACCCTGTTCATTCATATTATTTTTGAATACCCATTTTGTTCCAATGACATTCTTTCCGACAAGTCTTGGTGTTAGTTCTCAAGTCTTGTTTTTCTCAATTTGGTCTAACTCTTCGTTCATAGCATCTATCCAATTTTTGTCTTTACTTGCCTCATCAAAGTTCTTTGACTCTATTTGTGACAGCATAGCTATACGAACTTGCTCAAATTTTTCTGCTAGTTGCCTCCTTGTTTGAAATCCTTCACTTTTATCTCCAATAATTTGATTTTCAGGATGATTCTTTTGAGTGTGTCTTGAGGGTCCTTTTGAGTGCGTCTCTGTATCTTCTAATGTTTCATCTTGCACTTCATTCTCTTTATTGTCATAATGGTGATGATCCAGAGGATTAATAAAACCTGTGCTTTTGAGCTTATCAAGTAGCTCTTCATCAAACCTTACATCTATGCATTCCACAATCTTATGCAGCGTCTTATTATAGCACCTATATCCCTTACTTTTTGGTGAATATCCCAAAAATATTCCTTCATCGGAACGAGCATCAAACTTTCCTAGCTTTTCATCATTATTTTTGATATAGCATTTACTCCCAAATGCTTTAAAATGCTTAATTGATGTTGGTTTCCCGTGCCACAGTTCAAATGGTGTCTTATCATAGTTTGGTTTGAGATGTGCCTTATTGAGAATATGTACTGTTGTATGCACCGCTTCTACCCAATAGGTTTGAGAAATGTTTCTTTCTTGCATCATGGCTCTAGCTATTTGCTGAACAAACATGTTTTGTCTCTCTGCAACTCCATTATGTTGCGTTGTATTTGCCATAGTATACTGTTGTTTTATCCCAAATTCACCTCCTTTGTCTGACCTTAAGCACTTTATCTTACACCCTGTTTGGTTTTCTGCCAGTGCCTTGAATATTTTGAACTTTGCAAATGCTTATGACTTATTTCTAATAAATGCCACCCATGTCAATCTCGAATAGTCATCAATTATCAACATGAAATATTTTTCTCCTCCTGGTGCGTCTGTTCTGGAAGGTCCGCACAGATCCATGTGAACTAGCTGCAAAGGCTTACTACTTGGTAGTTTATCTTTGACTTTGAATTATGTTCATGTTTGTTAACCCATTTGACATGACTTACATATAGTGTTTTGAGGCTTCTTTATTGTTGGTAGATCTCTAACTGCTCTCTTCTTGCTGAGTTTGATGATGTGATCAAAGTTGAGATGCCCCAATCTCCTATGCCATAGCCAGGATTCATCATGTTTGTTGATGTATCATTCCTCACTCTCTTCCTTCAATATATATACATTATTCTCTGTACAAACTCCTTTAACCAGAATCTTTCCTGTAGATATTGACTTGATTTCACAATCTTCAGCTCTAAAGAGAACCTCACAACCTTTGTCACACATCTGACTTACACTCAACAAATTATGTTTTAGACCATCTACAAACAATACATCCTAAGGCTTTCCTCTTCTATTATTCAGAGTGGTTGTACCATTTCCCCTTAATTTTTCCTGCTTCATCATTGCCGAATGTGACATTTCCAGTTTTATTTTAATCCATAGATACAAACTTACTTTTGTCTACTGTCATATGTCTAGAGCAGCCACTGTCCACATACCATTCACTGTTTTGATCTTGAGCATATAGAACTAGGTCACACTTATCAACTTTTTTCTCTTCCTTCATCCTCCATTGCATGCAACCATCTGTTCTATAATTATTCTAAGATGAACGTCTATTGTCCTTAAGCTGACATTCATATGGGTTGTGTCCAAAGTTGTGACAATAGAAATATTCAGCAATGTCACAGAGAGGAGCATATGCATTTTTATCTAGATTCATGTTTGTTTTGATGTATGTGAATCCATTATTATCCTTACTTCTTTTAGAATTTCCAAAATCAAATCTTTTGACATAAGCTCTACAATTTATGGCTTTATGTCCAAATTTTTTACAGTAGTAACAATATCCATAGAAAAAATATTTGTACATGTTCTACCCTTTGAATAAGTATGGTCTATGATCATTTGTTGTTTGATTGTTCATTCCTTTTATCTCCTGGAATTTTCCGATAGTGTTTCTTTGCAACTGTTCATTTGATGTTGAAGCATTGCCCAAACATTGTCTCCCATGACAGCGTTTACAAAATTGATTGTCCTTTTATCCTCTACCTTAGATTCATTGGATTCTCCTTCATAGCATAACCTAGTCTTTACGAGTGGAGACCTTTGAGCATTTAATATCGCGTTTAGTTGTTCAAAACCTTTTATCTATTGAATGTTCATGTTTAATTCAGTTTGTGCCATTTCTAGTCTCTTCTACAGACTTACCACCTCTTCTTCCAATCTTTCACACTCCTGATTTTTCTCTTTATTTGTTGCATCAAAATGTCTTCCACCTTCTTTTCTTCCTCAAGTTCAATTTTCAGCTTAATAATGTCTTCTGAATTTGATTCTTCTTTTACATATTTCAATGTGATCTCTTTATATTTTCTATTCTTGAGTTTAAGCCTTTCTATTTCATCCACGACACTAATCCACTCCCCCTCAAGATCTACCTCACCTTCCTCTTCTTCTTCATATTCCAGACAATATTTCTCAAGTTCTTCCAAGGCCATCAACATGAATTCATTGGTTCCATCTTCACTAGAGAATTCATTGGAGCTTTTAGATACACTGCTCTCTTCTTGAGCATAAAAGCTTTTTCTTTTAAACTTTTTCTCTTTCTGCATTTTATTAGATTTGTTCTTCTCTTTCCCTTTTGGTTGATTTTCTTCTTTCTTATAGGGACATTTTGAGGCATAATGCCCCACTCTTCCACAATTAAAACACTTAAATGGAAATTTTCCTTTGTACTTACTTGTGCCTTTCTTCAACCTTCTAACAAATTTTGCTTCTTCTTCATCAAAACCTAAGCACAAACATTCATTTTCTTCTATGCACTTGTCTGCCTTGAAAGTTGCCTCCCTAGTGGCTAACTTACCTTTTGGAATTCTCATCTTGTATGTTGTCAAGGAACCAAATAGTTGATCCCTGTTCAAAATCTCAAAGTTTGTTGTCTCTTCTATAGCTGAAACCATAGGATTGAATTTAGATGGTAAAGACCTCAATATTTTCTGAACTATTACACTTTCTTTGATTGTTTCCCCTAGACCTATCACGGTATTCACGACTTCATCAACTCTTAAGAAGAATTTAGCTATATCTTCATCTTCATTCATTTTTAAGGTCTCAAATTGTGTTCTATATACTTGCAATTTGGCCATCTTTAATTTTTTATCTCCTTCATGAATACTTTCTAATTTATCCCAGATTTATTTGGTTGTCTGCCAATGCATTACTTTGATCAATTCAGACTCACATAGACCACTCACGAGTGCATTCATAGCTTTTGCATTAGCTATGAAATCCAGTTTGGCATCTTTGTCACTAGCCTCTTCCTTCGGTTCTTCATACCGTACCATCACAATAGTCCAGACTTTTATTCCAAGAAACATTGAGTATGTTTTCATTCTAACTTTCCAGAAAGCATAGTTTGTACCAAATAGAGGAGCTTTATTTGTTGAGCATCCTTCTTGACTAGCCATTTTACTGACTTAGGACCTCCTTCCATTTGTTAGACTATTACTAAAGAACCTGGCTCTGATACCAATTGATATTTATGATTGAAAATCACTGAGAGGCAGAGTGAGTCAGTAATTTAATATTCTTTACTTTTTTTCAATTTAATTTTCTTATTATGCAACTAATGGTTTATGTTCATCCTCGATTGAATTCTTTTTGTAGGTGTCAAAGAGAGAAATTTGCAGATTTACTTATCAAGAATTCAAGATCATTCACACAGCATTCAAAAACAACACATGAAGACACCAAATATAAGTGGAATCCCCGAAGGGAGAAAACCACGAATGTTAGGTTGAAAGTGATGTGAAGGCAAGCTGCTACTCCTTATTACATCAAATTTTTGTAGGCTCCAACCTACAAGAGGCTCCTACCTCAAAGGAAGCTCCAACTCCCACAAATTTTCTGCAGGCTACAACCCACAGGAAGTTCCTACCTCAACAAGCTACAACCTGTTGTTTTTCAAACTACAACATAGAAGGGAACAAAAATTTCTCAATCACAACATCGAATCACAAATGTTGATTACCTCATATACAATTCAGCTGTCAAGTTTACTACTGAACTGCTTCTCTCTTCCACTCTCTTTCTCTTCTGTTGCTCATCCACTTTCTTATACAGACTCCTTCTCTTCAAAAAATGTTTTTTTTCCATTCCACTTTGTATGTTTTATAAGCAAACCATCTTGGTTGTTTGTATTCTTTGCAGGGATATGAAATGAAGCATTGTCTCTTGGACTTCCAAAACTTCTCACAAGCTTGTCTCTTCACTTTCAGTTTTGAAAATAATTTTGTAATATAAAATACAGCTGAACTAACAACTCAATCAGTAAGAATTACAAGAGACAAATCAGATTTGTATTATGTACATTTTTTGTTCAATGAAACATATATATTTCAGCTTTTGTCTCAATGTTTTATGTCCCATTTTAACAATGTTCAACCTTCATATTTAATATCATAGCCATTGCAGTTCATATCTAAATTTCAGCCTTTGCACTTCATTGTGAAAGTTTCAAAACAGAAACCCTACTGCAGTGTCTTGATCTACTTCGCCTACTTGTTTGATTAATTAACAAGTTATTAATCTGAATATTTAGAGAAACATTAAAGCAAATACAAACTGCAGTCTACACATCTACAGATCATTTACTGAACAGCACGCACATGTGACAAAATTACACAAATTTTTCGGATAGATGTCCCCGGAAAAACCCAATGCGAGAAAACGGTGCAGCATCTCCAGAGGGTTTTATTATTATGCAAAATCTGAATACAGTTATATGGGCACTAGAAATGATCTGCCCTACAGAGAAATTACACGGCAAATGTACCTTTCACTCGGAGACAGAAAATATGGCTGATTCAACCCTCACCGGGGAATTACAAATTCGAGCCCTTTCTGGCTCACTAGAATCCTCAGCGCTGCCTCTGCAGCCTCTGCGTCAGCCCCTACTGGCTAGCACACCCACTGTGTCACCCTGATTGGTGCTTTTCTACCCCTGCGTTGCGCTGGCTGGGCCTATGTCACCCTGGCTGGGCTTACGCAGTCTCTGCGCAATGTTCTATGTGGTCCTAGTTGGACTACATCCCTCTCGCTGACCTCTGCGTTGCCTGGTACAAGTTACCTCTCTGCTACTGTATTCTCAGCCTCAGATCAAATCATCCCTTGTTGATCTCTGCCCCTCACTGCACTGCAAACTCACTTCGAATTCCTCAGCAAACTCCGCCCCAAAAATTCGACTTAGCTTCAGTGCTCTGCAATGTGTGTGTTCTCCAACTAACCCCAAGCCTTTCCTTTATACTTTTTCTTGTTGGTAAACCAACGACCGTGATCTAATCTCTAATCGACGACTAAGATTAAAAGAACGCTTGATCCACGTCACTTACAACATTCTCATCACATGTGTCAATTAATACAATTTAATTTTTTAATTTCCCTAAGTTAGATTTAGGGTACCCATTAAAAAATTTAATTATTTGAATAACTTTTACACCAGATGGATTTTCTCCAAACGCTTTCTAGGTCTTGGAGATCTCATGTGTTCCAACCCCTCCACAAAGTTTCGGAGCCAGAGCACACCCAATGCTACCCCAAAATCTCAACGTTCACATCACTTTCAGCCTTTTTCATTCAAGCATAAATTATCATCAATTCAACATTCAACGCACCAATCCAATGTGGTTAATGACATCAATGCCAATATTACCAACACTCACATGCCACCGACATTTCCTAGCACCACTTTTTCACTTATTACATACAAAATTAATTAAAAAATATCATTTTGTAGGAAACTTTAATTATTAAAAAAATCCTATAATTACCTAGTCAAATTATGTAAGACTCTGGGAAATGCTTAGCATGGTAATATGCATTGACCTTAGACTTAGAACTCACTCAAGGCCCACCCATTAATACGCACTCCAACTCTAGAGGTTATGGGTGAAAAAACTCAACTATTTATTTGTCGTTGAAGGGAAAAAATTAATAGTCAAGAGAAAAATACACTCTAGAGTGACTTCCTTAGTAATCAAGTCCCAAGTGTCTAACTCTGTTAAGTAAGTTCATCATGTTAGTGTCATTTATTACAATTCCCCCGTGAGGGTACAGAATTCTCATAGAAGAATAGAGAGAAAGGGGGCAAAATGACCTATTGGACTTCTGATCTTCAAAAATTTGATAAGTGCCTTGTCCATTAGGCAATGGGGTCCTCGTTTCCTACCATGTACATATGAGCAGATAACAGGAACCAACCCCCCACCCAAGTAAAATTGTATATGCATCTGCATTTGTCTTTGAACCTCCATCCTAATGGAACGTGTTGGTCATTAACCCTTTGAATTTGCAAGGGGTGAATTCAAGACTAACATGTCGCAAATGATAAATTTGTCCCAATCAATTCCACTAACTGAGGCCATCATTGTTGCTTTAAATCTATCACTTTTAGATATATGAACATAAACTTTAACCATCATAGCCAACTTAAGGTGCTATATAATGATGTACTAAGATGGATATAGAGGAGAGAGTGGCTCTTGTATGATGGGTAGCCTACCTTGGGTTCCTATAGATATAATTACTAATAGTTGCAACATTGATCACTAAAATCTGTGACATTTACTATCCTCTTCCATTATGATTGTGTTGTTTGTAGTAAGTATGCACCCATATGAAATCCTACATGGTATCAAGGAAATTAGAGGTCCAGTCCTTGTGGGACTCAAAAGACCAATGATGGATCGGGAATAGAGACCAAGAAGAAGATTTGAATCCAAGTTGGAGACTAAGGACCAATAGAAATGAAAACAAGTTGAATATATTAAGTTTAAAAAGGTAGACTTTAAATTTATTTAAACAACTTAAATAATAAAAGGAAGAAAGTGAAAACGTTTGAACACATAATCAAAATAACCAAAAATTGATGACAAGAGAAATATTGGACAAATCAAAGTTACAATTATCGTTATCAACAATTTATCGTCGTGGATTCAAAATTTAAATTATCGGCAATATCATGGAAAATTTCAGAAATTATCGAGAAACTTTAAAAATATGAAAATAATCATTTTTTTTTCAATTTTTTAACTTCTAAAGCAACATCATCATCAAACAAACACATTGCTACATAAATATGAAAATAAAATCAATACATAAGATGTATAAGATGTCAAGTGGTACATGAGATATCAATATTGAAATATGATATTTGTCATGTGTCACAAGATTTGACAGAATGATACAAAATCATATCAAAACAAAAATAAATGTATCTCATGAGATGAATCATGGCAATGAAAACAATGGATTTCCCCTTGTTTGTGTATTGGAAAATGGTCACAACATCCTCTACAATGTTATCAGAACCGGACCAAAAGATTGGTCAACCAAAAAATACACAAATTTTCAAATTTTGAAAAGAACATATAATTCATGTGCATCCAAATGAATCCAAATTATTAGAGACAAATATGCAAAATTTATCATGTATATAGCAAGGAAGGGTGCATATAACCAAATAGCACTGAGGGCAATCCATCTTTCAATCAAATAGATAAACAAAAAGGCTCTAAACGACTCTACAGTCTAAAAAAAATATGCTACAACAAATAGCTACATAACATCAAAATCATCACCTATATTAGGATCCTACCCAACAAGATCTTCCTCTAAGCCTTAAAATAAGATAGAAAAAACTTAACATGCCTAATCAATGATTTGCTTCAGTGAAGTGTACATTTTTACTTGGGTCATGATGGATGAGTTCAACAATCAATGCTGCCAACATCAAGGTACATGTGAAAATTCCAAAAACTGGAATCCTATTACAGCAACTGGAAGATATTCACCTAATTGTTAATCTTTACTTAACAATTTATTTGTAGTTTCTCTACAGCAAACACTGAATACACCACACTACAACCTTCACTACATAAATAATATGCGGAAACAAGAACTGAGCAAGAAGGAAATCAAACACACATATGAAACCATTATTTTTGGACAAATGTTCCGGAAAAAACCCAATGCGGGAAAACCGGTGCAGCAGCTGAGGGTTTGTGTTATTAAGCAGTAGTTCTGAATACAATCTAGGATGCCTTACTGGCCATCCATACAGAGAAAATAACTGACAGAGTTAGTGAGAAAATGACCTCACACTAACACTGGAGATCTGGTACTGAACCAACCCTGAACTGACAAGCCCCATGCTGCCTCTGCGCAGATCTGCGTCACTCTGGCTGGGGACTGCGTCACTCCCTTCAGCTGGTCTTTCTACTGGTTGGATGTTGATCTTCTGCCCCTCAGTGTTGCCTCTGTGTGGCTCTGTGCTGCCTAGCATAGCCCCTATGCTAACTCTTCTAAGTCCTCTTCTCTGTCTTCTCTACGATGTATTCCCGGCTCAGGAAAAATCTTCAACCTGAACTATCTCTACCCCTCACTACATAGAATCAACTCGACTGATCTCTTCAGTTGTTCTGCACTGCTCACTTGAGAAATCGATCTCTAGACTCTCTCTGATGTGTCTTTCCAAATGCCCATCGATGTCCTTATAATCTTCTCTTTGAGAAATCAAGGACCTAGATTAGATTCTAATCAATGGCTCATATCATATTGACTCGATCTCCGTCTTTTTCTAGAATATTCACACCCAATTCTATTAATACACTTTAATTATTTTAATTCCCTAATTTTTGACTTAGGCATCCATTAAAAATAATTAATTATTTTAATAAAACCTCCTCCGGGTGGAATTTCCCAAAACGATTTCTGGGTATTCTGGAATACATGTGTCCAAGCCTCCCTGCAAATTTTGAGACTTAGAGCACATCCGATGCTACCAGAAATCAACACTCCCTCTTAGCGAGGAATGTGCATTAGTAATGCAACTTGTTGAAGCATCACCCTGACTCTGTAACATCTCCCTCTGCGCTGCTAATGTCTGACATCACTACCCACCAACTACTGCGTTGTTGCATCTGTTTTGTTGTTGACCCTGCATGTTGCTGCCAACTGCATCTGCACTACAACTTTGTTGCTGTTGCAGCAGAAAAACATCCAAAATACTAAACTAAGTGTTCAGCATAATGCATCTGTGATCCGGATTTATGCAGGAATGCAATAATATACAAAAATAAACATAAACACAAAGATGCAGCAGAAATAAAACTTCATTTCATTAATATCAAATAACAGAAATATTCTTACAGAGATAATGGAAATAAACTAGCTAGGGCGCTGGTAGCTTATCTCTGAGAAGAGATGTGGTGGCTACAAGCCTCTAAATTGTGTTACAATGAGGCTCGAAGGCCTATTTATTGTTGAGAAACAATGGAAAACTCTAAACATCCAAAACCTAACCCTAGGAGATGAAGCGCCATGTTGTCGCACAGATTGTCCAGGGATCGCGACAACGGCTCAGATTGGGGGCTGTCACCTTTATCCGCAATCTCTCTATTTAAGTTGTCTCCTTGCAAGCTAAGGAAGGTAGACCCTATTAGAAATGAAGAGGAAAAATCTAGGAGACACAGCTAAAACACCAAATACTTGATAAAATTAACAGGATTTCACAGATCTAGATTAGATTTCACATTTAAGACCAGTGCCTTATGGAGTCCAACAAAATCCCGTTATGCGATTATAAACAAGTAAGTGACGATTAACTGTTGCTTATTAAAACACGATTGATCACAATGATATTTAATTGAAAACGTCACAACCATGAATAACTTGAACTCAATAATATGAGAATGCCAGATGCTTGAAAATTTTCCGAAATTTAAGATATTCCAATATAACCCAGTTCGAAAATTAAAAAAATTCACAGTCAAACTTTAGATAAAAAATTTAGCGCATTTGACTACAGAAAATTTGAAACTTTTTTTATATTTTTGTATTTTCTAAATTTTTTTAGAATTTTTGGAATTTTTTATTATTTTATTATTTTTATTTTTTAATCTAAAACAAGATAAAAAAATCTAAATCTAAATTAAAATACAACTAGAATTAAAACTAAATGAAACTTAAAAAATTAAAATCTAGAAGCTAAAACTAGACAAAACAAATTTAAAATCTAAATTAAACTTAAATTAAAACAAAACTAAGTTAAAACTAAACTAAAACTAAAACTAAAACAAAACAATTAAATAACAAAAAATTAAGACTAAGCTAAGACTAAACCTTAAAACTAAACTAAATTAAAACAAAATAAAACTAAGTTAAAATCTTAAAAAAAAACTAAAAGTTAAAAGTAACGTTCTAAACTAAAACAAAATTAAAACTCTAAATCGAATAAATCTAAAATCTAACTCTACGACTAACAAATCAAAAAAAACAAAACTATGAAGTTAAAATTTAAAACTATCAAATAAAATATCGAAATCTAGAACCTACGTTACCATTAAAAAAAGGAATGCAAATAAGATTTAACGCAGGGGTTTCTGAATTTTAATATGGTGTATGCATATGTTGCGTTTCATTGTCGTTTGCTGCAGGTCGGAGCTTAGTCGACGGGAACAATTGATGGCGGAGTAGTGTGGAATGGAGAATGCTGACGGCAAGGGAGAAGCAAGGAGGAAAGGTTTGTTTGCAGGTGGCAGGGATAAAGCAGGACGGTTTAATGCAGATCAAAGACAGTAGAGATGGACAACTGCTGGAGCGAAGGTAGAATCGACGGGCAGATAGGAAAAATGAGGACGTTGAAGGAAATCGATGGCAAAGGGAACTATTGCAGCGTGAGATCTGGCTCGAGGGGCAGCAAGAGAAATAACGCTGAGATGGATGGCAGCGAAGAAGTGATGGACGGTGTGATGAAGTCGAGGGTTATACAGCGGAGAGGAATTATGTAGTGTTGAAGAGATGGGTAGACGGCTCAAGCAAACGTGAGGAATGAAAGCAGCGAAGGATATTTGAAGCTGAATTGCAGATCAAATGGGAGCAGAGAGAGGAATCTTGTCAGCGTTTATGCAGCAACGAAGACAGAAATAGATTTAAATAAACCCAGTACATACAAAAACGCCCAACAATCTTTAAAATTTCTTCAGTTTAAGTTCAAATTCTTATGTTCCTTTAAATCAAATAATGTCCAGATTTGTCCACAGTAGGCGATTGAGGCCAGATCTGGCCTCTGGAGGCTAGATCTGCCTTAGATCTAAAAAAAATTCTGATTTGAGCCCTGAACCTGCAAGAAATCAGCCAGATCTGAAGATACACACCAAGAAACGATTAAACCCTTACAGTCTTAAAAAATTTACAAATTTACAAACTAGTTTATAGATTTAAAACCCTCATGGCCAGATTTGAAACATTTTAGCACAAGTTTTTTAGAGATTTAATATTTTAGTGAGAGGCACAAGCCCTAGGAGATCCTGCAAAACCACCAATTTCATAAGATATAATTGGAATTTAACAAATAATGAGCTTTTCAGATTTATGTCATTGAGAGTCAGCTGGTCCAACCGAAGACTTCCCCAGACGCTCAATCTTAAAAAAAATTCCCTGCACACTTAGATCTGAACTTTAGACTAATAGAGATTTAAGAAAATAACATGAGATCCATCAGAAAAAATCAGAATGTCATTTTATAAACCCAGAAAACTGCACAAAATACCTGTATGCAGATTAATCCATGAAGGCCATCAACCATAAAATGCAAAAAACAAAGTAGCAGAGTGTAGAGACAATTCACCACATAGATCCAAGAAGAAACATCAAAATTTGTAACCCCAAAGTCTTTATGCTTTATTCCTCAAAAATTTACAAGAGCTTCCAAGAACAAGTGCACGATCCTAAGATCGGATGACTCAAGAATGACAAAGACTTCTAAATTTATAGGACAAAATCTCTAACGGCTAGTTTGGATGATCCTCGTCAAAATAATCTCAACCGTCCAAAAGATTTAATTATCTTTTAATCTGGAGCGTTGAAATTAAAATTTTGGGGAAAAAACGAATTTATCATTTAATTCAATTTTAATTAACTCAAAAATATTATTTTTGAGTTAATTACCCCAAAATTTTGACCTTAACTTAACCACCAAGGCCCAAGGGTCCAATATTTCTTAAAATTCTCAATATTCCCTTGGCCTGGGGCTTTCAAAATCATTTTCCAAGGACCCACAAATTTTGCCTTCAAAGATTTAATCCTAACTTAGGACCCTAAATTAATTAAATTTCTGGTCTAAGATTTTATTAATTAATTGACCAGAAAATTTAATTAATTGACTAAGAGGGGATTATAATTATTTTTCCAACCTCTTTTACATGAGATAATACATTTACATACATGAAGGGGGAATACCCATTCGTATAGACCCTCAAATAAATACCCAATTCTGCGACTCAAAACATGATCTAGTAGACCAAGTAGTTCAAACTACTTTTACAAAGACTCGATAAAAAACACTAGGACTCACTTAGCATGCTGATGACAAAATCCACCCTAGCTTTGGGGTGAGGCTAGAGGGAAAAACTCTGCCGATCACTTACGTGAATCAGTGAGACAAAAAACCTCCTAGGATGGAAATCATCAACAACATACTAGGCTTACCTAGGTTGTTACATACATGGACGGTCTTACTTAGATCATTTACATCATAACATGCAGAATGGGTTTACATCATTATAAAAAACTGTCGACCGTCGATGAAATCTGGATGACACAAGCCTCGAACATGATAAGTCCCATTTGAAAAAATGGGGGTGTACTGCTATGGGGTCGTTGACAAAGTGTGGTCAACACGCCAAAACTATGGACTTCGTTTGGGTAAATTGGTACATCAATCTTCCCGAGGACGTAACTTTGGCATATGATCTCTGTTTGAGGCGCTCAATAGCTCGTTAGAAATATCTATCCGAGAATTACAACTTTTGACGTGAGCAACATCGAAGAAACTTCCATGTTGCTCCCAGTTTTCCCAAAAAACGTCGTTTAGGGCCTCAAAACGGCTCCAGGAATTCAGGACTCGAAAAACTGCTAAAAATAGTAAGTTGTATTGAAACTGAAAAAATTGAAAGAACCGATGGTGGGGGTCCAAATGGAATAGGTGGGTGGCCACCAATATCCACCTGGATCAATCTGATACTGGAAATCTAACTGTTGCTAGTCTCTGAGCTGACCCTCTAAACCTCCGCATTAATGTTGACTCTGCACTGCTACCAACTCTGCTCTGCGTTGCTCAGTCTCTAGCGCTCTCTAGCTAATGCAATTGTCACTCCGCCACTCCTCTACAACTGTCACTCCGACACTGGTCCATCATGTTAATTCTGATATGGGCTCCCATAGCAAGGTATTGATCCAAGAGGTGGAGTCCTCAAGGATCTTGCCCAACTGTAGCTCTTTCGAACTACAGTTCTAGATCACTCAAATTCTCCCCTGGAGATATGTGACAATCATAGCAAACTCCTCCTCCTTGATCCTCACGGTTAGCCTACGGATCATGTTTCTCATTTTTGTCCTTCTTGAGAGGACACTGCGTAGTGTAGTGACCATTTTCACCACACCAAAAACACTTGATCTTTGAGACGTCCTTCTTCTGCCTTCACTGCTCTTGCTGCCCCTTTGATGCAAGGGTTGCATTCTCCTCCTCCTCCTTGAGCTTCGCTCCACTGCTACTATTGCCATCAAGTTTGCACTTCACTAGATCTCACCTCATCTCTTCCTGTTGAAGAGTTGCCCACATTCCTTCCCAATCTAGCAACTTCTCTCTGCCCAGGATACTCTAGACAAAGACTTGCCATTCTTCTGAAACGGAATTCAAGGCCAATCTAAACATCTCTGTGGCCTAAGGTGCCGACCCAGCTGCCAGTTGATCTCGAACATCTTGAAGCTTCGATAGGAACGGATCTATGCATTCTCCCTTCTGCATCCTCGTAGATCTCATCTTCTCCTCCAAGAACATCTTCCATTGCTCGGAAGACCCCTAGTACAGCGTAGCCAATGCGTCCCACGTCTCCTTGGTGGTCCCTTTGCCCAAAATGTGTGAGACAATGTGATCCCTCACTCCGTCGAGGATCAGCCTCTTGGCTTTTGCCATATCTTTCTTGTAGGCCTTCAATGGATCCGGATCTACGGGGACAACTACCACATTATTGATGAAGGTCTTGAGATCATGCTCATCTAGAAGGAAGGAGATCCTTACCTTCCAAATCACATAGTTGGAGGCACCCTCCAATCGATCCTGGTCTTGCAACCTGGTTGCTGCCATCTCACCCAACCCAAATGTCGAATGATACCTCTAACCCTCTACACAGTTGGCTCTACGCACTCCCTGCTAGAGTGAGCAAAACTCGATTACAGCTGCTTCAGCACGAGAAATCAGAATTTCTAGGGCAAGAAATTCTCTGAGGTCATAATTCCCTCAGTATGCTCCTTCTTCCTTCTTCTGACGCTTTTCTGCACTAGCAAATGCTGTAGCAAAAAACTGCCTCCCACCTGAACACTGCTATGAGCTAAAACTATTGTGTTGCTCCCTCTGCCATTGGCAAATCACGAACTGGAAAATCTTCCTCTCAATCGACTCACCCAGAGAAAGATTTTTCCTCAAATAACTTGCCCTCCTAGACTGGACTACGCAATCCCTCTGGGGATTCAATCTACTACCTACGCAACTCTTTGATCTCCCTCTTATGTTCAGCACTAGGCTCTCAAGCTCTGCTCTCTTGCTTCACCTGCGCTCTAATACCATGTGAACAACTCTAATACCATGTGAAAATTCCTAAAACTGGAATCCTATTGCAGCAACTGGAAGATATTCACCTGATTGTTAATCTTTACTTAACAATTTATTTGCAGTTTCTCTACGGCAAACACTTAATACATTACACTACAACCTCCACTACATAAATAATATGTTGAAACAAGAATTGAGCAAAAAGGAAATCAAACACACATATGACACCGTTATTTTTGGACAAATGTCCCCGGAAAAAACCCAATGCAGCAACTGAGGGTTTGTGTTATTAAGCAGTAGTTTTGAATACAATCTAGGATGCCTTACTGGCCATCCATACAAAGAAAATAACTAACAGAGAGTTAGTGAGAAAATGACCTCACACTAACACTGGAGATCCAAAACTGACCCAACCCTGAACTGACAAACCCCACGTTGCCTTTGCGCATATCTGCGTCACTCCCTTCGGCTGGTCTTCCAACTGGCTGGATGCTGGTCTTCTGCTCCTCTGGTGTCACACCCTAGCTCTCTGGCGCTGGATTTGACTGATCCTCAACAAAATTGCGGATCTCTTCAAAGGCTCAGTGTTGCCTCTGCATGGCTCTGCACTACCCAACGTAGCCCATACACTACCTCTTCTGCGTCCTCTTCTGTCTTCTCTGCGATGTATTCCCGGCTCAGGAAAAATCTCCAACCGGAACTATCTCTGCCCCTCATTGCATAGAATCAACTCGATTGATCTCTCTGACTACTTTGTGTTGCTCACTTGAGAAATTGATCTCTAGACTCTCTCTGATGTGTCTTTCCAAATGCCCATCAATGTCCTTCTTATAATCTTCTCGTTGAGAAATCAATAGCCCAGAGTGGATTCTAATTAATGGCTTAGATCATATTGACTCGATCTTCGTCTTTTTCTAGAAGATTCACACCAAGTTCTATTAATACACTTTAATTATTTTAATTCCCTAAGTTTTGACTTAGGCATCATTTAAAAATAATTAATTTATTTAATAAAACCTCCTCCAAGTGGAATTTCCCAAAAAGATTTTTAGGTATTCGAGAATACATGTGTCCAAGCCTTCCTGCAAATTTTGAGACTTAGAGCACATTAGATGCTACCAGAAACCATTAGTACATACAAGGCTTGATGCTCTTGATTAAATGTCAGTTCCATACCCTCATATTGTTGAAATATTTATCAATACAGAGAAGGGGATGAATCAGTATTGAGCACTTTCTAACAATTTTAATCATATCATGTAAACATTAAATAGTTAACAACACCATTCAACAATGCATAACATCACAGGTAGTATACAAGAGATTTTTAGGTGGAAACCCTTTTGGGAGAAAAACCATCAAATGATTTTTAATGTCTTAAAGGTTACATCAATAGGAAGCTCTAACTTCCAAGATTCTCCAGCAACTACTGGAAGGAGGCTCCATACATCAAAATTCATCCATCATCCAAAAATATCCACCAAGGAAAAAATGTGAAGTTCTCTAATGTGTGAGAGATCCCAATCCAAGTGATGATACAAATGAATCCATCCAACTCCTATTTATACACCAATTAGGAGTTCGAATTACCTAATGTGCCTACATTAGCCCTTAAAAATAAAATAATGTGCAAATCAACTAACTTTGGTGACAAGCCCACCAAACTAGCTCACAAATGAAATAATAAGCCTCTCAGGAGGTCAAATAATAATATATGCATGTCGTAGGGCCCTCCAAGAGGCCTAATGAGGTCCATAAGTGCCATAATGATGAATAAAATCCTCAAAAGTGATGGAGAAGGGGGTGGCCCCTTGTTCTCCAAACAATAAACCTATGGTGCTCCCAATGGGTGTGGGGGCACACCAATGACCTCATGGGTTTCCATATGAGTCGAAGATGCCTATAGACCATTTGTAAGGGCTCAAATGATGAAATGAATGGTGTCATGTCATCGTACAAGTCATGGGAAACCTGCCAAGTGTGTGGTGCAGTAGGGCCAGCTGGGCAGAGTGTACCAAATGCATCTTCTTCGTCCAAGAGGTGGATCTCTAGCAATCTCTGAGCATCTCTAGGGATCCATGGAGTGTTGTCTACTATTGTGGAGGCCCATGGCTCTCTACCCACAACCCTATATGTGCCAATGTATCCCTCTAGAAAGTTAACATCTCGTATAGGGAGAACAAACCCAAATGGACAAGATCTGCAATCCTGCATAAGACCCAATGCGTCCCCTAGCCTTCCAATACAACAAGTCATTAAAGCAATCGGGTAAAAGAGCTTACAAACCATGGGAAAGTGGACACTTGATCATGGCATGCCCTTCCATAGCGGGTTTTGGCATGTGCTAATGTCTCCAATCTCCAAAAGGGGTTATACTTGTACCTTATGTCCAAGGTACATCCCTCAAATGGTGGTGGCATGTGATAAAGTGGTGAAATGGAATAGGGAATGAGAAGGGCAACCCTGGGTCACATATTGGGGCACAAGGGTAGCTAGAAAAAGGGAAGCCCACACCTGGGTACATAATGTATAGGAGAGAGCAATCGTGGTACATGAGGTGCCCCAACCTTGATTTTTCCACCCTTCCTTATATGCCTTTTGCCTTTTATGCTTTTTCTTTGATTAATTGCTTGGGGCTCAAGAGCAAGAGCATGATGTGTATGATATAGCTGTGATTACCCGCTTTTTGGTAGGGCGGTTCATTGCCCTCTAGGGGTTGGGACAATCATGGGTTCCTGAATGATAAAGTAGGCTCATCTACAGCCTATGGAACCAAGGTGATGGCTATGGGTATGGGGTAGAGCTCATGTATTAGCTTTTGCCCACATGCTAATTATGTTTGTCCCCGCCATCTTTTGCATTTTGTGGTATGTTTTCCTGTTGAATGTGGCCATTTATGCTTTTACTTTTATTTTTCGCTGCTTCAACCTCCGAAGCATCGTTCCAAGCCTGACCCAAGGTGGAGGCAAGGGAATGGGGAGGGGCTAACCCTATATGGACCCAGAGAGACAATGTGGACCCAGGTGGGAGAGATGATGAATGGGGGTATAGTGAATGGAAGGGGAGTAGTATGTGTGGATAAGAGAGCAGGACCGCGCAACCAAAGTTGGGATTTCCCAAGTAGTACCACCCTAAAACCAAATGGTCAGTAAAGGAGATCCCACGAGACTAAAATCAAAGGGTAACATCAAAAATTGGTCAAGGTGACAAAAGCACAAACTAAGCCCACTTTTTCCACTGAATCCCCCCATCAATCCATGCCCAGAAGTGTCCATGATAAGTAAACCCAATACTCAATTACCAAATGACAAGACATACCTTTAGGTTTGGGAGGCCCACCTTCAAATATACAATCAATACAGATGGGTGAGGGACTACATGGTTGGCTCAAGTGGCAGAGAAATGGCACAACGAGCTAGTTGACCGCTGCAAGGGGCTGCTAGCTACTGGCTGAGATCCATCATGGGGAAAAAAATTCTCCTAGGGATGTTACTCACGAAGTGGTGTGTAACAGGCTCCAAATTGAAGGAGACTTCAATCTTCGCCTTGCACCACCCTAAATATTGTTGACGAAAATAAATGTGGGCCCCTGTACCAGGGACAATGACCCACTTACAATGACATTCAATTAAAACCTTACTGCTCTCTCTACTGATATATGCCCAGATATACAATGGAATTATTGTCAAACTGTCAAGCTGATATCAAATTTCAGGACTGCTTCTTGGATCTATCCAAAACTTCCCTCAACTTTCAATTTAAATACAAACTGAAGAAAAAAAAACTTCGATTATGTTAATTAATGAAAGGTGTGCCTTTACTGCCACTGATTGCTTTAGATTTAACCGAGTGTTTTGCCCTTGGAGATGCCCCTTTTCAGCCCTTAACCTCTGTCAATATTTTACCTCTGAAAAGTTATCTTTCTTCACTCAAAGATTGGCCTAAGACACCCCTCAATTACTACAATTTTGTAGTATTAATGCACCCCTTTTCTTTAGATTAAAATGGCACTAAATCATACTTAGGACACTTCAAACTTGGCTGCAATATCAAGCCTTTAACAGACCTTGAATTCGGCCTTAAACAGTCCTCAACTAATCAGACTTCCTTGTTAGCTAGGACAGACTTAAAATCACTGATGATCTAGCCCTAGTTTGGGTCACAAAATGCTTCAGATGTAACCTTGAAAGCAGCCTTAGACTTGCCAAAGTGGGGGTCAAATATAATTTTTAGAAGATGAAAAAAGATATGCCTCCAAAATACGTTTGAATCAATCAACCTCCACAGTAACTCGGATCCAATTCCTCCTCAACTTTGCTACTTTAACACGCTTTGAACAGACTTCAAAGACTAGTTGCTCAATCTTCACAGTCCATGGTACATGTGCCCTGATCCTTGCCTCGGATCTGCCTCAAATGGGTGCGAAAGTAAACCTCAGCAAGGCCAAAATAGGCCTCAGAAATAGTGTTAGTCCGAGCCTCAGGAAGGCCGACAAGGGCCTCAGGAATGGTGCAGGTCCGAGCCTTAGAGCAGGCCCCCAAAACTCCCACGAAGCAACCTCAAAACAGGTGCATAAATGTGCCACAGAGATCTGTCAAAAGGGGGTCAAATTAAGCCTCTGAACAGGTGAGAAAAGAACCTCTGAAAGGGCCGAAAGTAGCCTTAAGTAAGCCTCAGATACCTTATCTTAAACCCAGCCAAAAACCAACCAAAAAGATAAGCAAATAAGCCCAAGGAAACTCAGAAAAAATTGACCTAGTCTTTTGATATGCATGACAATTCTACTCAATAAGACAAAATTGTTTAAAAGATAACAATATGAATCTTTAGTTTGAAGAGGAACCTAACCTTCTATTTATAGAGAACGAGGAGGCTCTAGAGGGGGCTGGCGTACCCTTAAGGAATGGAGCCGAGCTTATTTCAACCTCAAAAAAATTCAAATTTTTCACTGAGCCAACCTAATCCAAAAGATTCATAATTTCAAATTCTATAGGTCGACCTTAATTCATTTTATAGAGTTGATCTTTTCAATGAAAAATTCCTCCTTTCGGGCTGATTTGGCTTCTCATTTTGAGGGCTGATTGGTCAATATATTTATTCAATTTTCTTAAATAATATTCCCAAACTTTGACCATAATGAGGCTGCCTTTTCCATTTTATTTGGACATTAGGGGCACTAATTTTGACAAGGTATATATCTTCAACTGTGTGGAGTTATGAGGTATGCTATTTACTATAGGAAATGGCATGACTAGTACAATTAGCTGATGATGGTTTTTTTTAGTAAATTCATTGATCTTCTTGTTATTTTTCTTCATCAATGCGGGGCATTATGACCACACCACAAGGGCTAGGCTTCCTTCTCCTCCTTCCAAAGCTTCTTGTTCATTGGAGCTTTCAATTAATGCAATTCACTAACATATATTAAAAGCATTCAAAGACTGATGTTGGTATCAATGACAACACCATTCAACACATACATCACAGAATCCAGTGAAAACATTGCAATCCTGCCAATTCTAAAATCCTAAAAATTGTTTAGTCTATTGAATTTTGAATGGGATCTAAAATTCTACTTTCTCTGCATGAAATCTAATGAGGTTGAAACCACTCTCAAACATCCTAAAAAAATTAATAGTAATATTAAAAATTTAAGTAAAAGAATAGAAATGAAAGATAAAAAATTTCCACTAATTTAACTTGATAGAAAATAGTCATAGTATCCTCATAACTCAATCTCCTAACTCACTTAAAAAAAAAGGTAAAAGAGCAAAAATTTAACTATAAGTTGAACTTGACAAAAACAAGGCAATAATTTCCAACTTATTGCAACAACTACCTAAATTATTGTGATAATTTCATAAAAACAAATTATCACAATAATTTTTACCAATATTGTCACCGAGAGGTTGGATTTTGGCAATATTATCATGATACATGTAACACTAGTAATTCTATTTTATAATTCACTGTAGTTTAAAAAAGTAAATGTCTTATATTTAAGAGTTGAATTTAAAATTGTATCTAATGCTTGACTTAGACTAGCAGAAATCTCAAAATAGATTTTTCACTAAAAATATAAAGACAAGGCAAGGTAAAGACTTTTCAACACATTTGAGCAGTTGAACGATAGAGAACGATAGAGAGGGAAAGAGAGCGGGCAGAGAGAAAAGACGTTTCCAGCAGCGCGCAGTCTAGCATAAACGTCCATATGATCATACTGACAGTACCGTATGGATATGTACAATCGTACGGATTCCCTACATCAGCCGTAGAGAAGAGAACTGCTGTTGCTGTTTTTTCCAGCAGCTGAAACTCTCAAACAGCTTGAAAAAGTTTGAATTCAGGATGATTTTTGGTAACTGTGCAGTGCTGTTTTTGGGCAGCAATAGACATTTTCTCATAAGTTTTTCGAAAAAAGAAAAGCTGATTTGGAGTAATGATTTGGGTGTGAGAAATTTATTTTTATGTTTTTATTATTTAATTTTTATTTATGTTGTGGTTGATGCCATGGCATGAAATTTAATTTCAGCATTAAATTTAACAATCTATTTGTTAGATTGAAATCATAAGTACATTAGTCGCATGAGGTTTGAAATTTTTAACTATTGTGTGATTGATGCCATGTCATGAAATTTAATTTCAGCATTAACTAAATTTAACAATCTGTTCGTTTAATTGAAATCATAAGAATATTAGTCAACTACGACTCGAAGACAACCATCAAACTTTGTCCATAATTCAAGGGCCATTACCAACCTGCACTCTATCCAACTCAGAGAGAAAATCCAAAATAAAAAATAAAAATCCTTTGCACGTGGGAGGATAACCACCAGATCCTCCAATTAAAAAAAACAGAACGCAAGGAATCAGAAATCCATGTCTAGAAAATTTTCAATGATGGCCCAAAGCCATTACACCGGCAAATAATGCCGTGCTTCAGAAAATAATCGTGTTCCTCCATAATCAATGCATGATCAAGTTTCAAAACTAGAATTGAGAAAAGAGGTGGCCTTATCCACCCATAAGGGCGTGATTGAGGATTTTTCAAAGAGCAGCGGATAATTCTTTTAAACCAACTAATAGCAGTCACGCCGTTACTCAAGAGGTTTCCCAAACGTGAAAGAGGCTCATCCCTCCGTTTTGAGAGGCTCCACCATGCTTCATATGTGGCCGCATCATTCTTTGTAACACCCACCAACAAAGATCAAGATTCCTTCACTTGTAAGTTTGTCACTAATGACTTACAATAATATGACTGTCACATAGTGGACTTCATGATGCTTCTTAGTTGTAATCTTCATAAACAACAAAATGGCATATCCGTTGTTGAAGATTGAAGATTTAGTTCCATATTAAGTGGAATACTATACATTGAGAATTTTACAAGCAGTAAATTATATAATTAGTTTTGAGGGTTAATTCAATTTGCGAGGTCTTATAGTTAAGTATTTTTGCTATTAAAAGGTTACGGGTTTAATTCTCTCGACATTCTTGAAATTAGGCTCTGTGTTTGAGCCAGTGGGGAGTCATTTCCTCGGGTGGATCTGCCTGGAACAATATTCTGTGTACGTAGCAAGTCGATCTCCAAAGATTATGGACTACATCGAAAAAAAATTAAATTATATAAGTGTATTAAATATAATTTACATATTAGCCCACAGTGAGCAGAATAGATAGTGATGGGGTGTATTGTTAAGTCGCTCCATGATGTGTGAAGGTCACCAGTTCGAAACTTGGTGGGCAAAAGTCCAGCCATGTTAAGGGAACTACATCGAAAAAAATTAAATTATATAAGTGTATTAAATATAATTTACATATTAGCCCACAGTGAGCAGAATAGATGGTGATGGGGTGTATTGTTAAGTCATCCATGATGTGTGAAGGTCACCACTTCGAAATTTGGTGGGCAAAAGTCCAGCCATGTTAAGGGTTGTTGTGGCCCAGACCAAATACAATCCTAGGTGATTTTGTCAGCTTAAATGCCCTTGAGTCGCGGTTTCTCAAAGCCAAAAATTAAACCTACAATCATTTCAAGACTCCAACAACTTGACAAACAAAAAATATTAAGTGAATAATTAAACTATCTACTCCCCTGTGGAAGAAGTCTAGATGTAACATAACTATCTTTCAAGAATTTACAGGTTGTGTGGATACTTAAAATATATATAGTCATACTTCATATTATTTTACTTAAAGAGTATAGCTCCCTATGAATAATGAAGCAACCTTAATCCTAAATCTTCCTGTTATAGGAATCCCTTCTTTAATTTTGGAATTAGTAATGAATGAAAGAATTAATGTAATTAGTAATTAACTCTCTCCATATCTGTCATATTTTTCCCACGCTGTAGATCAGATTTTTCAGTTTTTATAATTTTAAGAAGTGGCACCCACATTCTGACTGTGATAATGCAAATTACAACCTACAACGTCAGAACATAATTATTAGCACTAATGGTTATCCAAATCAGTGAGTATCACTGTTTCAGGACATTGCCCATAATCTAAAATATTGTGTGGGTCTCTGTTCAATTCCCACAGAGTTGAGTTAGGTGCACTAAGTCGCCACAAGATTTACAATGGATACAATGATCGGAATTGGAATCGGGATGGGAAAGTGTCAGAAGCTTCACGGGAATTTATTTCCCACAAGAAAAAGCGAGCAATCACCAGATTAGCCAAAGGAATACGTACCCATCAAAGAAGCCTCCAGCATATGGGTTTTCAAAAGAATCTGGTCAGTTGGAGTTACTGCACCCAGATGCATTGTCCGTGAGTGTATTTTCATAATACTGGTGAGGCTGGACGCCAGAATGACAACCATTGCAACTGCAAGAGTTCTAACCATGGCAGGGCCACTATTCATCTTGCTCCTATCAAGGGCCTTCATCAGTAATTTTCTGAATGGGGGTATGTTTATCATCAAAAGCAATGCAACTGTGCCCTCTGTTATCACCAGACCGGACAATAGTTGGATCATCTTGGATCACAGATTCCACTTCTTGAATTGAATTAAAATGGAGATCAATCCGTAAACCTTGTTGTCTGAACGAATTCCAAAGGCACATGGAATACAGACGCCTCAGACCAAATTAGAGATTTCTTGCGCCGCCTCAGACCGAATAAGAGATTTGTCGCGCCTTTGAGGCTTGGGTAAGTAATGGGTACTCTTTATTCTACCTTTTGTGTATTCATGGTGGCTACCCACTGACCCTTCTGGTTGACTGGAGGCCACCGCATCTATTTTTGCCCAGTTTTCTTGTTTTCGTTTCGTAACTACTCAAGTCAAGAATCAATTGGACCTGAAATTTTCCCGGGTGAGTAAATCCTTCAGCGTCGAAAACCCCCAAATTCCTCGAGCGCTAATGCCTCCGCGATAGGGGTCAACTGGGCAATAAAATGGAAGTTGCATGCTGTTGCTAGATTTAGAACATGCCTCTCAATTTTTAATGACATCACGGATTTTAGCGAGTGTCGGCAAGTTTTAGACGTGACTATTAATATCAATTAATCAATTTTATTTTCATTTTCACTTTCCGTTCCTTCTTGAACTATCATTCGAATATGATTTTTTTTGGTGGAAGTGGTGGTTTAAGTTGCTTAAGTTAATTAGAGATTATATCATATTTGATTTGTGGTTTAAGAAATGGTGATTTGGGGGTATTTAAATTGTCAAAATCATTTGGGGTGGGATCGCATCTGGCCTAAGCCACACCAGCGTTATGCTAATTAGGTTTAACTTGTCTCCTCACCAACACTATGCTAATTAGGTTTAACTTCTCCTCACCAGCACTAAGCTAACTGGGTTTAACTTGTCTCCTTCCTCCCATAACACCAGCACTAAACTAACTGGGTTTAACTTGTCTCCTCTCCTAACATGGGCACAACAACCTCTGTGAGGCCTCCATGAGATTTGATTTTGGGTCGTCCTTTGATCCTAAGTCGACCTTCTGATTAAGCCCATCCTTAATTGATTGTGCTAGTGAGAAGACTTGACGATTATTTAGATTAGTTTAAACTATATGAAATTTTATTTTTATTTTTGCTTTCATGTTCTTAAACTATCATTTAAATGTGAATTGGATTATCATCATCATCATCCAATTTTAAGGTCAAGTCAAATTAGACACCAAAATGGTGTATAAGACCCCCTTGTTTATGAAATAAGAGACCCACCTCCATGCAGTTATTTTATTTCAAATATATATATATATATATATATATATATATATATATAAGTGTGAGAGATTGAATATAAGTTTGCCACCATTTTTGTAATAAATACAAAAATGATATTCATTTATCAAATAATCTCTTTAAGATTGTGTAAAGTTTAAAATGATATATTCATTTATAAAATAATATATTAAAATTATGTAAAGTTTAATGGAATATAAATGCATTTTACAATATTTTTTAATATGCTCATCCTTAATATGTTATTAAAGATAGTTTTTATTATACTTATATGCAAAAGGATGCTATCATGAAACTCTATATAAAATATATATGTTTTTTAAAGAAAGTTTAAATCCAAGTGACTTTCACACTCAATCTTTTCATAAATTTTGAATTTAAAAAAATAAAAATAAAATAAAATAATCACTGCAAATTTTGTTATATTGAAATGGATAATATTCTTGAAACAATAAATTGAATAATTTATTTAAAATCTTTAATCATTAAATACGAATTATAAAATTGTTAATTTGAAATTCCCATAATAATTCATAATATTAATTTATATAACATATTTTATTTTAATTTAGATTAATTTGTTTGTAATTAAAAATACAAACTTTATTGTGAATAAATTATATTTTTTTAAATTATATTAAATAAATTATATTTTTTTAAATTATATTGAAATAAATAATGTTATTTAAAGTTTTTAATGGATAAATACAAATTATGAAATTACTAATTTAAAATCCAAATTATCATGCTAATTCACATAAATATATAGTAATTTGATTATATTTTATCTATTCTATAATAATAATTAATAAAAATAATTTATTTGTTTTTATTTAAAGATTTGGTTTTTAATTTTTTAAGTTAATATAAACATAAAATAATTATTTTTTTAAGTTAATATAAACATAAAATAATTAATAAATAAATAAATTATATATATATTCAAATTTTAATATTGATGTATTTTTTTTAAATACATTTTTTATTAGTGATGAGAATATTGTATTAAATTAAAATATGTGTCTCGATGGCATAGCATCTTGTACCTCATGTGAGTACAATGAAAATCTTTCAAGGCTAGTGATACATGTAACCTCACGATGGTTTTTATTTTCAATATCTATTAGCTATTTTAGTATCTTGATGGTCTATAGTTTCAATATCTATTAGTCATTTTACTATCTTAAAGGACAGAGGGTCTTTGGAAGTGTAGATTCTCCAAAAAAACTGTAGATACAGTGAAAATTTACACTGCATAAAAGACTCGTTGTTAAATAATAGTTGCTAGGGAAGGAATGTCATCTCTCATTAGGACTCTTGAGTCCAATTTTACACCTGTATTGGCGAGATCATCTACAGTAGAATTGTTCATTCTCAACACATGAAAGAAGTTAATACTAGAGAAGGCTAGTTCTATATTCTTTATTCAATCATTATTGTTTCGCAACTTGCAATCCTTAGACAAAGATCCATGAACAAGATGATGGATAACCAACTATGAATCTCCCAACACTGTCAAATCTCGAATGATTTCTTTTTGGGCCAGAATAACCAGCTATGAATTTCAATTTTTCCATAGGGGTTAAGAATAACCCCTCCTGCTATGCCGCCTCATTCTTCTTTAAATAGAATTACATAACAAAATTCTATGATATTTTTAAATATAAATATCATATATTTTTAATATAAATAAAACATTAAATATTTACATATAAGTATACAATAATTAATATTAAAAATAAATAAAAATAAAACCAACTTAGATCCATCTTAACCTCGGATATATCAAGCGTCGAGAGTGATCAAATCTCTCGAGATGCAAACCTTTCCTCAAGTTTTGCACTCAAAAAAGAGGTTTGCACCTTAAGAGATTTGATCCCTCTTAGCACTTAATAGATACAAGGTTAATATGGATCTAGTTTGGTTATATAATACTATATAATATTTATATTTGTATCTATGTGTCTCTTTCTAATTCTCTCTCCTTATCTCACCCAAACATACACACTTTCTCTCCACATCTATCTATCTCTCTCCCTCCCTCTTCATCTCCCTCTCTCTCTCTCTCTCTCTCTCTTGCCCTTCTCTCCTCTCTCTCTTCCCTCCTGCTCTCCTCTCTCCCTTGTCACTCCCTCTCTCTCTCCACCTTTCTCGCTCTATGTCTTCCATCTCGCTCTTGTGAAATTTTCAAACTGGAACACTACTGTAGTGATAGATTTATTTAGCCTTCCAGTTTGTGATAAGTTATTTACATATTCTTCCAGTTAATTCTGAAATAAACACAACTGCAGTATTCACTTAACAATAAGTAGAAAATAGAACAGAACGCATATAACACAATAGAAACAATCACATGAACATAGTTATTTTTGGACAATTATCCCCAGAAAAACCCAATGCGGGAAAACCGGTGCAATAGATGAGGGTTTGTATTATTCTTCAGCAAGGAAAATCATTTACAATAATTTGATGAGCAGAATTTTAGAATACACCTGAGGAAATTCCTCGAATCCTTTGGGAGAATTTCTGACACCCCGGTGTTGAGATTCAACAAGATGATGAGCTTAGTGAAAATTAAGCACCTTCACTAAGTGGGGCCCACAGGGTATTTTTAGGTGTATGTCTATTTTTAGACATGGAAAACATATTCTATAAGTTGCAGGATGCTATTTGTAGATGGTTGATCAAATTTGGAAAATATATGAAATTCCATTTTTAGAATATTAGGCGAAGTCTATTTATAGATCGTCAATCTAAAAATAGATGCATGTCGATTATTATTAGCTCTTAATAATAATCCGACAATAAACATCAACTTATTCTCTTAGATCACTTTATTTCAATGAACAGATTTGGAAAATCAGTGGGTTGAAGGAATTACACAATTCGTAGGGTTTATGGTGGCTCATGCATGGAGAACTCAATTAGAACTGAAGTGGCGAAGTTATGACAGAGTTGGAAGAGTAGTTACAGGAGTTGTTATTCAGTTTAACTCAGTTAATGGAGTTAAACTCAGTTGAGATAGTTGTATCTAGTCTAATTGAAAGATACACTAGTGAGAGTTAAGTGAATTAATTAGTTAATTAATTCACAACTAATAGCTCACTAACAACTGAACAAATACAACAGTTAACTACAATGCATGTCAGTTCCAGTGGAGACCCAGTGGAGAGATAGGTGAAAGGGTGAGATGGACTATCTGTTGTGACTATAGTGATGCATTCAATGCATCTGACACACATTGGAGTTGCCAATGAGGATTGCGCAGTCAAGGCAAGGCCAATTCGAATTCATTCAGGGGTCTTCTTCAGCAGGGATTGCGCAGTGGAGGCAGGCTGTCAGGAGGTGAGAAATTGGTGCATGGAGATGCAAATTTCTGCATGACAGTGTGTAATGATTCTACATTATACTGAGAGCTTGATGTACTAAGCTTTGTATGAGATTATTACATGATTCCATTGATATACATAATATGATAGTTGGGGTTTTTAGCTTTAAGCTTTCTCGTTAAACAACTGTGTTATGTGCGATTGAATTTATTCACATGTGTTTGCAATTGAGTTTTAAATTTTTGCAAGATCAATAGTGGAAGGATTCTGTATTTTGCAAGAAGATAAATATTGTGAGATCAGGAGGGTCTGGTAATACATCAGTATTAATAAATTTCTACATGGTATCAAAGCAGTATTAATTACTGGAGATTGCAATTGTGAATAATTGTTGAGTTTGTGCTGGTGGACAATTCGAATTTGCTGCAGAAATTTCTTGGTGCGACAATTGAGTATTCATTGAAATGTCTTTCAATGGGTTGCGATTGGAGTATGCCCTTGAGGGCAGCTCGAATTATATAGCCTAGAAGGATAGGATGGAGGCGGTGCTTGAAGATAATGCACTGAAGGAGTTCATCGATAGCGGTGTTCCTAAGCCTGCTTCTAGCGATGCTGCAGGACATGATGCATGGCAAAAGAAGGTAGCGAAGACAAGAAGAATTTTGTTAGAAGGTGTGAAGGACCATATTGTGTCAAGCCTTCATGGGAAAGCCACTCCATTTGCAATGTGGAGGGCTTTGACAGATCTTTTCCAAAGCAGCAGCGACCAGAGGAAGTTGGCGCTAAAAGATAAGCTCATAAAAAAATAAAAAATTAATAAAAAATTAAAAATTAAAAAATTAAAAAATAAAAAATAAAAATAAAAAAATGGAGAAGGGCGACAGTATTCCAAAATATCTCACGAAGTTTGTCCACTGTAGGGATGAACTGGGAAGTGTGAAGATTACTGTTGATGATGATGACTTGGTGAGCTTGGCTCTCCTTGGGCTTCCAAAGAGCTGGCATAGCTACGAAGACTCTGTCAATGGACGGGAGAAACTGTTGGGGTGGGATCGACTTTGGTCAGATCTTGTGCAGGAGGAGATAAGGCGAAGTACCAGTGATGGCTCTTCATTGAAAAATGATGATGAAGAGAATTGTGCTTTGGCTGCCAAAGCAAGGAAAGGGAAGGGGAAGAATTTCCCTCCAACTCTGAGGCTAAAGGCAAGAAGCTGGATTTGTCCAAAGTGAAGTGTTTTCACTGTCACGGACATGGGCATCTTGGCACAAACTTCCCACAGGAAAAAGAAGAACAAGAAGGTTGTTGGAGCTGCAGCTGGAGAGGCCTTAACCTCGCAATTTGAACTTGATTTCTCTTTGATCGCATGCTTGGTTTCAAGCTCAATGGGATCAGCGTGGTATCTTGATAGTGGTGCGTCTTTCCATATGACGGGAGACAAGGAATTGTTTAGTGACTTGGAGGAGAAGGATCTTCATATGCATATAGAGATGGGCGACGATGGTAGATACAGTGCGATCGGCATTGGGACCATTACCTTTGAGAGGGAGTCAAGTAAACCATTTATGTTGAAAGATGTTATGCATGTTCCAGGTCTAAAGAAGAACTTGGTCTCGGTCGCAATGTTGGAAGACAGAGGTTATGGCGTTGTTTTCAGCGATGGAAAAGCTTTCCTGCGACATAAAACAACGGGTCAAACCAAGAGGATAGGGATTCAAGTTGAGAATCTCTACAAGATGGAGATAGATGGCTGCGTTGCAATGATGGGAAAAGCAGAAGAAGTGGTGAGTCGGCATGAGGGTGAATTATGGCATAGGAGATTGGGCCATCTTCACCATGGCACCTTGAAAATTTTGCAGCAGATTTCTATTGGAATTCCCAAGGGTACTCTTGCGCAGTCATATCAGTGCAAGGGATGTACTATGGGTAAGTTTGTGAAGACCACCTTTCATGAGAAGGAGAACCATGCTTCGGTGATTCTGGAGCGAATTCACACAGACGTGTGTGGACCTTTCTCAGTTGCTTCAACAACAAAACATAGGTATTATGTTATATTTGTTGATGACTATTCTCGTAGATGCTGGATCTTCTTCATGCAGAAGAAGAGCGAAACATTCTCAAAGTTCTGTGAGTTTAAAGCATTGGTGGAGGAGTCGGGGAAGCAAGTGAAGGCTCTACGGAGCAATAATGGTGGTGAATATAGCTTGAATGAATTCAAAGACTTCTGTATCAAAGAAGGAATTCGAAGAGAACTCATAGCGCCGCATAACCCATAGCATAATGGGGTCGCGGAGAGGAAAAACAGAACGATCGTGGGTGCTGCACAAGCTATGCTTGAGAGGGAGCTAGACTTTCATGCAGTGAAGGAACTGCCAGTTCTGAAAGATGAGCCTCCAGATGTGGACCAGCCATAGGAGGAAGTTCATGGAGTGGAGGAGTCCACTCACGCAGAGCCAAACATAAAAATTAGCAGAAAACGTACCACAGAAGCCGAGAGACTGAAGCTTGATGCGGCATAGAATGTAGCAGTCCCTACATCACAGCGCAGACAGAGACAGTCACCTGACCGATTTACTGGATACATGGCTCTTATGAGCAAGTGTATCGTGACAGAGCGATCTTCTTTTGAAGAAGCAGTGCAGGAGCCCACATGGGTAGATGCCATGGTGGAGGAGTATGACTCCATTGTCAGAAACAGTGCTTGGGAGATTGTTCCAAGGCCGGTGGGTAAATCAGTTGTAGGATCAAGATGGATCTACAAGGTAAATCAAGTTGTTGATGGGAGCATCGAGAACTATAAGGAAAGATTTGTTGCCCGAGGCTTCTCACAGATCAAGGGGATTGATTATGAAGAAACCTTTGCACCTGTCGCACGGTATTCTTCCGCAAGGACCATCCTTGCTCTCTCAGTGCAGATGGGCTGGCACATTCATCAGATGGATGTGAAGACTATGTTCCTTAATGGGATCATTGAGGAGAGGTGTACATTGAGCAGCCTGAAGGATTTGAGATCTTCAACAGCGATTCGCATGTGTGCAAACTCAAAAGAGCGTTGTATGGGTTGAAGCAAGCACCACGTGCTTGGTACACACGGATCGACAGCTATTTCACTGGACTTGACTTCACCAAGAGTGAGGCGGATGCAAACCTGTATCAAATTGTGGTGGAGGGTAAGATTTTAATCATTGTTATTTATGTTGATGATTTAATACTAACGGGTGATGAGCAGTTGATACATTCATGCAAGGCAGATCTTGCAAAGGAGTTCGAGATGAAGGATTTGGGCCTCCTTCATTATTTCCTTGGATTGGAAATATGGCAGCAAGAAGGTGAATTGTTTGTGTCTCAAGGAAAGTATGCTCGGGAGATACTTGGTAAGTTTCACATGGAGGACTGCAAGCCCATGGATACTCCTCTTCCAGGAAATTAGAGGAAAGAGGATGCTACATCGGCAGAGGTAGTGGATGCCACTATTTATCAACAGTTGGTGGGTTCGCTCATGTATTTAGTTAATACGACCGGACATATTCTATGCGGTGAACCATCTTTCTAAAGCGATGGTTAAGCCTACCAAGCTCTTTTGGAAGGCAGGCAAACATGTCCTGAGGTATCTCAGGGGCACATCTGAGCATGGCTTATGGTACAGACAGACGAATGAGGTGAAGTTGCATGGTTTCACGGATGAAAATTGGGCAGGCAGCCCAACGGACAGAAAGAGCACATCAGGAAGGGTTTTCAGTATCAAATCTACAACAGTTTCTTAGTACAGCAGGAAACAAAGATCCGTGGCACTTAGTTCAGCGGAAGCAGAATACATGGCAGCAAGTCAAGCTGCATGTGAGGCTATCTGGATGAGGAAGATCCCTGCCTGCTTTGCTCACTCACATTTAGATCCTGTATAAAGCAAAATATCACATAATCACAGATCAAACTCTCAATTAACTCGTGTTTCATGATAGGATCTAAACACATTGATATTCGATATCATCATATCATAGATTGTGTGCGTTGGAGCATCATGTTACCAAGATATTCCCACGCAAGATCGTGATGTTGACATTCCGACGAAGGCGCTAAGCGTGAGCAAATCTCATCATTTTACGAGGTAGGATCGAGGTGAAGGATAATCCCTATCTTGTTGAGAGGGAGTGTTGAGATTCAAAAATATGATGAGTGTAGTGAAAACTAAGCACCTTCACTAAGTGGGGCTCTCAGGCTATTTTGGTTTATGTCTATTTTTAGACATGGTGAGCATATTCTATAAGTTACAGGATGCTATTTGTAGATGGTTGAACAAATGTGGAAAATAGATGAAATTTTATTTTTAGAATATTGGGCGAAGTCTATTTATAGATCGTTAATCTAAAAATAGATGCATGTCAATTATTATTAGCTCTTAATAATTAATCCGACAATAAACATCAACTTATTCTCTTGGAGCACTTTATTTTAGTGAACAGATTTGACAAATCAGTGGGTTGAAGGAATTACGCAATTCCTAGGGTTTATGGTGGCTCATGCATGGAGGACTCAGTTAGAACTGAAGTGGCAAAGTTATGAAAGAGTTGGAAGAGTAGTTACAGGAGTTGTTATTCAGGTTAACTCAGTTAATGGAGTAAAACTCAGTTGAGCTAGTTGTATCTAGTCTAACTGAAAGATACACTAGTGAGAGTTAAGTGAATTAATTAGTTAATTAATTCACAACTAATAACTCACTAACAACTGAACAAATACAACAGTTAACTACAGTGCATGTTAGTTCCAGTGGAGACCCAGTGGAGAGATGCGTGAAGGGTGATATGGACTATCCGTTGTGACTGTACTGATGCATTCTTACACGCATTGGAGTTGCCAATGAGGATTGCGCAGTCAAGGCAAGGCCAATTCGAATTCATTCTGTGGTCTTCTTCAACAGGGATTGCACAGTGGAGGCAGGCTATCAAGAGGCGAGAAATTGGTGCATGGAGATGCAAATTTATGCATGACAGTGTGTAATGATTCTATATTGTACCGAGAGCTTGATGAACTAAGCTTTGTATGAGATTATTACATGATTCCATTGATATACATAATATGATAGTTTGGGTTTTTAGCTTTAAGTTTTACCGTAAAACAACTGTGTTATGTGCGATTGAATTTATTCACATGTGTTTGCAATTAAGTTTTAAATTTCCGCAAGATCAATAGTGGAAGGATTATGTATTTTGCAAGAAGATAAATATTGTGAGATCAGGAGAGTCTGGTAATACATCAGTATTAATAAAATTCTACACCGGGAGACACCCTAGCTCCCTCTATGTCACTCTGTGTGGTCTTCTGCGGAGTCCCTGCTCTGGACTATGTCACTCTGCGTGGGGACTCACTGCTGATGCTCAGTGTTGTCCCCTCTGCGTCCTCCTCCATCCTTTCTTTGCCTCTGCTGAATTCCCTTCCTTCTTCTGCCTCTACAACCTCTCCCTCTAAAATCTAATTCTATTCCTTTAGAATCAATCTCCTTCGGGTATTGAGTGTGTGCCCGGCTTGCTTTCCAAATGACCCTCAAGCCTTCTCTTATAATCTACTCGTTAATGAATCATCGACCTAGATTAGATATGTGATCAATGGTTAAGATTAAAACATGACTTGATATTCATTTTCTAGAAGATTCACACTCTGTTTTATTAATATCGTTTAATTATTTAATTCCCCTAAGTTTAGACTTAGGGATCACATTAAAATAATTAATTATTTTAATAAAACATGAACCGAGTGGAATTTCCACAAATGGTTTATGGGTTCTTCGAAATACTGATGTCCAAGTCTCCTCACAAAATATGAGACTTGCAACACTTTCCAATGCTACAAAATCAACACTCCCTCTTAGCAAGGAAAGTATTCAAGAAAAATCCCAACTGCATCTGCTCTGGCCTGAAGCATCTACTGCACTGTTGATGTCTCAATTGTTTCCCCTCATCTCTTTCTATGCTTCCCTCTGTACTGCTTCCCATGACACCATCTCTGTCACTGCCTCGTTCTAACTGCAACTCCCTCTCAAATTCACACCCATCCATTCCTCTACTAGAATGGATTCTTAACCATTCCCATCTTTTCTCTGAAGTGAGTAAACTTAATATTACCCAGAGCTTTCATGAGAATATATACCACCTATTTCCTTATAGGAATGTACTTCAACTGTACAGATCCCCATTGTACATAGTCTCTGATGAAGTGACACCTAATGTTAATGTGCTTCAACCGATCATAAAACACAGGATTCTCAGAGAGCTTGATGCAACTCTAATTATCACACAAAATTCTGGTCGGTTCCATTCTCTTCTTGAGTAATTTCATGAGCAACTTACGAAGCCATATGGCCTCACACGAAGTTGTGCTAGCTACCCTATATTTAGCCTCGGCTGAGCTCAGCACCACGAATTCATGTTTCCTACTACACCAGGAAGTCATTCCTAATCCAACATTGAAACAATACCCACTGGTAATTTTTCGATCTACTGGACTTCCAGCCCAATCTGCATTAGTGAACCCACTCAACTAGATTTCATTGCCCTTGGTGTACCTCAATCCAAACTCGTTTGTCCCCTTCAAGTATCTGAGAACATGTTTGGTTGTTGCCCAATGAGCCCTCCTTGGTTCTACCATGAACTGACTAAGGGTATTCACGTCATAACAGATGTCTGGTCTAGTGTTGACGAGGTATCAATGATCCTATGAGCTGCCTATATAAGGCAAGATCAACCTCATCAACCTTGGACGTGTCGATTTTCTTCTAGTTTGTGATCATTGGTGTAGCCATGGGTCTATAGTCCTCCATCTGAAATCTCTTCTGAATCTCTGTAGTATGTCTTCCTTCCCCAAGGAATATTTCTCCCTTCTGCTGCCAAACCTTCAACCCCAAAAAATAGTGCATCTGCCCTATATCCCTCGTGTCGAATTCTGTAGCCAAATTTTCCTTGCAGTATTTATTGAGCCTAGATGATCTAGTTAAAAACAGATCATCTACATATAACACCAATATTAGAGGCTCATCCCCTACTCTCAGATAGTAGAGGTTGGGATCTACGCCACTCTTGACATATCCCATCTTCTACAGGTAACTATCAATTCGCCCATACCAAGCTCTAGGGGCTTGCTTCAGTCTGTACAATACTTACTTAAGCCTGCACACATGAGTTTTCTGCTCATGTGTCTCAAAGCCCTATGATTGTTTTATGTGCACTTCCTCTTCCATCACCCCATTCAAGAACGCAGTCTTGACATCCATCTAGTGAATTTCCCATCCCATCTGCGTTGTAAGAGAGATGACAGATCTAATTGAAGTATACCGAGTTATAGGGGTGAAGGTTTCTTCATAGTCGATCCCTTCATTTTGTGCGTACCCCTTAGCCACAAACTTGGCTTTGAATTTCTCTATGCTACCATCTGCAACATACTTAATCTTGTAGATCCATATCGAACCTACAACCATTCTGTTTGGAGGTCTAGGAACTATTTCCCATATATCATTAGTCATGACAGAGTGGTACTCCTTCACCATAACATCCACCCACACCTAATGTTGAGCTGCCTCCTGAAAACTAGAGGTTTCTTTAACATGTGCTACCAATGCCTGGTACCTATCTGGCTACCTGCATTCCCTCTTCTCATTTCTAGGAGCTCCAACAAACTCTTCTACATCCCTCAGAATATGTTGTAGTTCTCTGCTCGTTCTTCCACTAGTGGTAGGTGGATTTGTTGTTTTTTATAACATCGGAAAGTATTCCAGGTCTCTAATTTTGAGGAGAGGCTTGGACAGCAGTATTCCATAGAACCCATAAATTGTTTGTGGAAATTCCACTTGGAATTTGCTTTCTTAAAATAATTAATTAGTTTAATGTGATCTCTAAGTCTAAACTTGGGGAAATTAAATAATTAAAGGGTATTAATAAAGCATAGTGTGAATCTTCTAGAAAATGAAGATCAAGTCATATTTTGATTTGAGCCATTGATTAAAGATATAATATGGGATGTTGATTCATCAGCGAGAATACTATAAGAGAAGGCTTGAGGGTCATTTGGAAATCAAGTTGGGCACATTCTCAGTACCCAAAGGAAATCGCTTCTGAACTAAGAGAACTCTATTTTAGTGGGTGAGTTTGTAGAGCTAGGGTTGTAGAGACAAAAGGAGGAGGGAGAAGTTAGCAGTGACAAAGAAGAAGATGGTAGAGGACGAAGGGGAGGCAGCGCTGAGCAGCAACACTAGCCCTCCACGCAGACTTATGCAGTCTAGGCAAGGACTACATAGAGAGGCTACGGAGACTGAAGCAGAGGGTGTGGGAGGTCATCCCGTGTGTCGGGAATTCTTCCAGAGTGTTCGAAAAATTCACATCAGGTGTATGCTATTTAACTTTGATCATTAGGATTTCTATAAAAAATCTTTTCGCTGTTGAAGATAAATACAAACCCTCACCTGCTGCACCGGTTTTCCCACATTGGGTTTTTCCGGGGACAATTTTCCAAAAATAATTGTGTTCATGTGGTTGTTTCTATTGTGTTATATGTGTTATTTTTGCTCTTCTGATTTTGATTATAGTGAAGTACTGCAGCTGTGAAAATTTCAAATTTTACTGAAGCATCTATAAATAACTTATCAAATAAGTAGGTGAAATAAAACAATCACTACAATAATAATTTTCAGATTGAAAATTTCACATGGTTTCAGAGCAAAGGCTAAAGACAGAAAGGGAGGATTTGTTGTGGACCAAAGATCCGACATTCGGAAGGGCCTAGGCAGTCAAAAGGGCTCACGCAGTCCTCCATAGCACTTAGAAAAATAGAGGGAACATGACACGTTTGTGTTGACATCCATAATAGAGGAGGATTTCTCCCGTGTGTCAAGCGCACCACCTCCAGGTGTTTGGTATATTGACAGTGGAGCATCTTCTCATATGATGGGAGTTCGAGAATGTTTTTCGAGCTACCAAGAAGAGCAGATGAATTTTCAAATTACAATGGGAAACAAGGCCAAGTGTACCCATTGTTGAGCGATGGAAAAGGTATGAATTTTCCATTTATTTCTTTATATTTTTCTTTAATCATAACTCCTTTATATTCTAAAATGGTAATATATCAAAGAATTATAGTAGAATTAAGGAGATTAGTGATCGTTGCAAATTGATTAAATATTGTCTTTTCTTCTATACAGAAAATAGAAGAAATAGAAAGCCACCATTCGGGAGGAAAAGACAAAGCAGAAGTAACTGTTGTCCCTTCGCCAGGAAGCCATATCCAGACAAGAAGATTGAGATCGGAACGCACAGTCAAAGAAAGGAAAGGAAAAGTGCGGCATCAACGCAAGAAGACAAAAAGAAGACTGGAGATAGAAGATAGAGCGAATCCCTCACGATCTTTTGATCCTGAGGGATCGCTGCTTCAAAGCTCATCTATATTCTTGTTTTGTCCACCTGGCTGTTATAAAAGGACATCGCTTGTAGAAATCAGGGAGAGGATGTATTGCCATTATTCAGATTTCCCTTTTGTGTTTTCACTTTGATCATCGAATCTCGTTGGTTAAAACAGAGTGTGATTTCCTGTAAACTTCTTTACACATGATTAATATATAATTCGGTTGTTGTTCCATTATTTGATACTAGAGTAGTTCGGCAGTGCTTTACTAGCGGCAAAGGGCCCGGCCCTGGTGGATCCACTTGCTATTTGTACCATTACTTCACAATTCCAGTCGTGTGATGGTTTGCTTTAATTTTCATTTCCCTTAATCGCATTGCTTTACAGTTCCTTGTTTTATAGTTTATTGTTTCAATATTTTATGAAATCGTTTTATTGCATAAGTTGTGATTGAACCGCGTTGTCGTTCCCTTCCACCATAACAAGATTACTATCCTTTGCAGCTTATATTTTTATGCTATTCAGTTCAAGTATAAAGCTTCGTTGTTCATTTCAGATTTTGCTGTTCATTTATATTAAATAGCTTTGCTGTTCATTACTACTAAATAAGCTTCGTTGTTCATCTCTTTCCTGCAAGTATTTGGTTTTGCTTTAGAATATTATTGCAGTGAGTGTGTTTATTCCATTTCCATTAGCAGCATTATTAATTTAATTCAGTTATCATTTCCAATTAGTTGTTTTTGGTGTGGAGTGCAAGGTCAACAAGTGTAAAGGACATTGGCTATTACTGTCTAAGTTCTCAGATTGAGGATCTTGTTTATGTTTGATTTCATTTACATCAGTTGACAGAGGAAGAGTTATTACTACTGCATCCTTGACTGATGATTGCTGTAGTTTCCTGAGTGAGTGATCTAGTTTCAAAACATTAAGTTTCTTTTAATTGCAATTAGATTTTATTTTTAAGCATCCGTTTACTTTGTATTTGGAACATTGTATTGCAAATTGGAAAACATTACTCTTGGATTAAATTGCCGCCTCAGACTGAGTACACTCTTGAAATAAAAAATTGTACCTGGATTGATAATTAATGTGGGATAAATAGGAGTTAAAAAGACACCTTTTATACCTCAACATTTTGGCGTCGTTGTCGGGGAGAGTGTAGCCTCTTTTTTTTTCCTTCAGAGAGTAGTGTGATGAGTGTCTGTTAAGGAAGAACTGGGTATTAAAAACGGAAAATAAGAACCTGCGTAACGAACGAGGAACATGCTCGTTCACCTGCCCGCTTCATAGCAGAACTGCGTAGAAGTCTAAGGTAGGAATGAATGCTTGTGTTTTTTGAATGACTAGAAAATCTAAATAAAACAAAATTCCTCCTAGACCTGAAAAACCTAAGGGACCGGTGACGCTTGGGCGAACAACCTTTATCGACGAAATCATAAGAAAATATGAGTCTCAGTCATCTGTAGGACCCCGAATTATTACTGGTAGACGTCCTATTGATTTCCTTCAAACCACAGAATCACCATCCGTAGCTAACGCTGAGATTCATGGTGAAACTGAAGGGGTAGAACAAAGTTTTTAGGATACTGAAAATCCGCAAACAAGCCCTTCACAAGGAGAAAATTCTAGTACCCTCTGCGAAGGAGGAGGAGAAACAGGGGAAATAGAAGAACCAAGATCCCCTCTCGGAGTAGTCCAAACACTAAGTAGCCCAGATAAGGGAAGTGCTGCCAAAATCATCCAAAACAAAGATAAAGAACCTGAAAAACCAAAATCCCCTCAGATAATAGTTCAGCAAGGAACACTCATTATCCCATACCAAGGAAGTGTTGTTAAGGTCATCCCTACTCCTTCTAGTCAGCATAGGAATAACTCCCTAGAAATCCCAAAAGGATATTGGCATATATTTGATCAGATGGCCCAGAACCACAAACACCTCAAACTTCCACACTACAATATCCCATTGTGGACACTGCAATTAATGCATCTATGAAGGCCATTCCTCTCCAGCATATTCCTACATTCCATGGCTTGACATTGGAAGATCCAGATGCATTTCTGTTTGAATTCGATGTGTTATGCCGGGGGTATGACTATACCACCGATCCCCGAAAGCTAAAATTATTTCCCTCCACATTAAAAGGAGCAGCTCTACGATGGTTTATGGGGTTAGGTGGAGGTGTTATAAATAATTGGGATGAGATGAAAGCTGTTTTTCTAAAGAAATATCAGGATTATTGTAGGTCCAGGGAATTAAAGGATGAAATATTTCAAATGACAGCAAAACCTAATGAAACATTGGAGGAATATGTAGAACGCTTTCAATACAACCTCCAGATATCACCTTATGCATCTTTACCTTTACCTGATAATGTGTTAAAAACTACATTAATTAAAGGGATGAAGGAACAATGGGTTGAAACATTAAACATTATGGGCAAAGGTGACATATTTTAGGAAAATTTTGCTGACATCATTGATTTATGTATCAGGAGCTCAAGAAGCAGCACAAGACTAAAACCAGCAAAACGTGACATGACCACAAGGGATAGCAAGATCTCCGGTGGAGGTATAACCCGCACAAAAATCGGAAATGTATTAGAAGATTTCAAAACTGATATTCTAGGGACTCTGACAACGCAGCTCAACATCATGCAAGCTAAACAAAATCAAGCAGAAGCATAAAAATTTTTGGCAATATTCTGCCCTAGATGCAGAAAGAAACACAACCATAAAGAATGCCCGCTAGATACAATCCAAGTCTGCGCCATCTACACGAAAGATCACTCCACAGAAAGTTGCCCCTCACTCCCGGGATTGAAAGCAGTCTACAAGGAAGCGAAAGAAGAAACAAAACCGGTGTACCTACTCAATCAGCGTCATCAATGGTAGCCACGACAAATAGGTATGCCCATTGATCCATCCTCTTCTTTTCAGTATCATTAGTATAATGCTTAGCAATATAATGGAACATGGAAAAATCAACCACCTTTCCCCAGCTGGTCATAGCAACCATTTCCTACATCACCATGGCCAAATCAAACAAATCAAACCAATTGGCCGAACTTTCCTTACTATCCACCATTTTGGCAAAATAATGCATATCCAACACAATGGTCCCCCTCCACCTCGCAGAGTCAAACCTGGTAGTTGAACTGGAAAATATCTATGAATCAGCTAGTTGGAACGAGTCCTCTCCCTCCGCTTACACTGCCAGACCAACTTAAGACTGCAACTCCCAGCCCAACCCAACCCGAACCCTAATAATAGACCGGTTCAATCTGTTCAAATAATCGAAGCACCAGAACTAGAAACCAAGTTAAGGGAGTGCAACGACCTTCAATTAAGGTCTGGGTGCATAATAGAATCAGAGGGAGACAAAAATGTTCAAGTTGAAAATTCATTACCTTTATAACAAACATTACAAAAAGAGAATGTGGTTAGACAACAAACTCATGAGCAAGAAACCACCTCTTCTCCACCATTCCAAGAACGACTATTCATACCTTGCCCAATAGAACATCCTGATTTTGATCTTCTGGGAGAACTAAAAAATGTGTGTATAAAAATTCCATTCCTCCAAGCTATCCAAGATATTCCAATTTATGCAAAAACCATCAAAGAATTATGTATAAGAAAGCCAAAGAGGAGACTAACAACTAATCCAACCGCCCAAGTAGTCGGTACCCTATCTGACTTACTATCAAGAAGAGAAGCACCTGTAAAATATGAGGACCCAGGAAATCCTATAGTCACGGTGCAAATGAATGGACAATCCTTTCCAAATTCCTTAGTTTATTTAGGAGCTGCAATCAATATCCTAACAACCACCACTTGTCAAAACTTGGCATTACATCACCAGATCCAACCACAACCTTATTGGAACTGGCTGACCGATCGGTAGTCAGGCCAGAAGGCACACTACATGATGTAATGGTATTTGTAGACTCCTGGGAATACCCTGCCGACTTTCTGATTATTAACCCTAAAAACCGGCTAGATGGACACCCTTTAATCTTAGGTAGACCTTGGCTAGCAATTGCCGATGCTTACATTGGCTGCTGACAAGGTAACATGACTATAATTAGAGGGAGTAATGTCAAGAATTTAGCCTTATACCCTCCCGCCCAGCCAAACTTAACAATAATGAAAACAAAGGAACAACCTGTATCATACCTCACAGAAAACATTAGATCACCATTAACCATAGAAGATGCCCTCAAATTTAAAGACCAAACAGAGGACGACATAATTAACAATTTCATTAACCAACCAAAAACCAGATCCCATTTGCAATGTCACATGATTGAGGCAACATTTGATAATGAAGAAGAAGAATATCCCCTGAAAGACACTCATGATCAATCAATACCTACCACCTATGTTTACAATAGCAAAACTATAGAAATTGAGCCAAGAAAAACTCTAAACATTAACAAAAACCTGACTGCTGAACAAGAAGAGAAGATGGTCCAACTACTGAGAAAATATAAGGAAGTTTTTGCATGGGATTACCCAGACATGAAAGGAATTGATCCCCAGTTATGTACGCACCACATTTATATAGAAAAATATGCTAGACCCATTCGCCAACCCCAATGGAGATTAAACCCTCATCTTAAAGATATTGTGAAAGCTGAATTACAAAATTTTTTGGATGTAAACTTTATTTATCCAATATCTGATAGCAAGTGGGTCTCTCCACTAGTAGTGGTGCCAAAGAAGAATGGAAAGTGGAGGATATGTGTAGACTACAGAGAATTAAACAAAGCAATCCAGAAAGACCACTTTCCCCTTCCTTTCATTGATAAGGTATTAGAGACATTAGCAGGAAAGAAATTATTTTCTTTCTTAGATGGCTTCAGTGGATACAATCAGATTCAGATTGCCCCTGAAGATCAGGACAAGACTACTTTTACCTATCCGTGGGGAACATTTGCTTACAAAGTTTTACCCTTTGGCCTATGTAATGCCCCTGCCACGTTTCAGAGGGCCATCCTCAGCATCTTTTCAGATTTAATAAATGAAGGGCTCGAAGTATATATGGATGATTTCACACCTTATGGAGATGATTTTGAGCCAGCATTAGAAACATTGGAAAATGTGCTACAAAGGTGTATTACCACCAGGCTTTGCTTGAGCCATTAAAAGTGTCATATTATGATGACCGAGGGACTCATCTTAGGTCATTATATCTCAGCAGCTAGAATACAGGTAGATCCAGCTAAAATTCAGATAATTTTGTTAATACCTACTCCTACCACACAAACAGAGGTACGCAGTTTTCTGGGATTTTTTGGTTATTATAGAATATTCATAAAGCATTTTTCTTAAATAGCTGCACCTCTATACGCACTAACAGGGAATGTTGATTTTATTTGGACAGATAAGTGTGATCATGCTTTTGAGGATATGAAAAATCTTGTATCAACAGCCCCAGTGCTAAGGGGCCCAAATTGGGATTTCCATTCCAAATTTCATCTGATGCCTCAGACACAGTTATCGGAGCAGTCCTTGGGCAGGAAGAAGATAAAAAACCACATGCAATTTATTATATTAGCAAGAATCTATCTCCTGTTGAATCAAACTATACCGTGACTAAAAAATAATTTTTAGCTGTAATACATGCTGTAAATAACTTTAGACATTATATAACTGGGTATCTTGTAGTTTTATATACAAATAACTCTGCCATGAAATATTTAGGAAATAAACCTATTACAAATGGTAGAGTAACAAGATGGTTGATTCTATTGCAGGAATTTGACATCATAATAAAGGATCGACCTGGAAAAGAGAATCCTGTAGCTGATTTTCTCTCATGATTGCCAAAACCAGCGGATGCAGCAGCAGTCGAAGATCAGTTTCCAGATGAACATTTGTTTGATGTTACTGTCAGAACACCATGGTATGCTGATGTTGCAAATTATTTAGCAATAGGTAAATTACCCAAGCATCTAACGCCCAATGAACGAAAACAAATAGTGCAGCGCAGTACCCGATTCTCTTGGATTAGGGGCTACCTATTTCATACAGGAGCAGATATGCACATCAGAAGATGCGTCTGAGAAGACGAAATATTTGACATTCTGAAAACATGCCACGACGGGCCGTGTGGCGGACATTTCACAGATCGCAGGACTAGTCACAAGGTTTTACAAACAGGCTATTACTGGCCTACAATTTTTAAAGATGCTAAAAAGTTTGTACAAGCCTGTGATAGTTGCCAAAGGGTGGGACGCCCTGGACAGTCCGAAGAAATTTCTTTGAATCCACAATTAGTAATCGAGCCATTTGAGTGTTGGGCACTCGATTTTATTGGTCCTATTAATCCATCATCAAATCAGAAAACGTACATACTAGTTGCAACAGAGTATGTTACCAAATGGGTTGAAGCATAGGCACTTCCAAGAGCTACAAAGGACTCTGTAATACATTTCCTTTTCCAAATATTTGTGCGATACGACCTCCCGAGGGACATAATTACAGATGGAGGACCGCAATTTGTAGGTAATAAAATTGCTGCAACATAAAAAAAGTACCACATTTGGCACAAAATTACAACCCCATACCACCCACAGGCAAATGGCCAAGTAGAGAGCACGAATAAGGTGATAGAGGCGATACTTACAAAAACAGTTGCATCACACAAACGTGACTGGGCTTCAATATTGCCGGAAGCCTTGTGGGCATACCGAACAACGTGGAGAAATACCACCGAGTATTCACAATATCAATTAGTATTTGGAAAAGAACCCATCTTTCCAATAAAATTTGAAATTCAAACATTAAGAACAACGCAGGAGGTGGGTTTGAATTTAAATGAGGCCCAGGTTAGCAGATTACAACAAATCAACGTGTTAGATGAAATTAGGCTCTCAGCCCTTCAAAACACTACATTAATTCAACAACAGAGAACAAAATGACACGATGCCTTTATTAAAAAGAAAATCTTCCACGAAGGAGATTGGGCACTCCTATACGACTCCAGGTTTTAGGATTTCCCCGGAAAACTCCAGACATGATGGCTTGGCCCTTATGAGATACAAAAAGTGCATGACAATGGCACCATTACATTAACTACCATTGATGGATCTGGACATTCTTTTAAAGCGAACGGTCATTGAGTATGACTTTACCACAAACAGATTAATCGGGAATCCTTTTACCAACAATTACGGGGAGATTCCACTATGCAGATTCTTGCTGAGGAAGATAACTCCTCCTCAACATTAATTCACTAAACAATTCCTTTGTTTCTGAAATTTTTACATAAGCTTTTCTCTTTAATTTCGCTTGTGTAAACCTCCTTTTTTTTTCTTTTTTTCTTTTTTTTTTCTTTTTTGTTTGTTTGTTTTCGTGTTGTTCCTTAAGAGGAATAGCAGCCATTCCCCTTAAGGAACAACAATCTTTTGTGCTTATATTTGTTTGCTGTTCCTCTTAAGGAACAACAGTTGTTCCCCTTAAGGAACAACAATCTTGCGTGCTTATATTTGTTTGCTGTTCCTCTTAAGGAACAACAGTCGTTCCTCTTAAAGGAACAACACTTCCGTCCGATTGTTTTTGCTGTTCCTTTTAAAAGGAACAGCCCTTTCGCCATTTTTTTCACTTTCTGTTGTTCCTTTTAAGGAACAACAGTTTCGATTTGGAATGTTTTTAGGTTGTTCCATCGAAGGATCAACATTTTATTTTGCATTTGCTTTATCTGTTGTTCCTCTTAAGGAACAACAATTTCACGTGTATCTTTTTCTTTTACTTTCTGTTCCTCTTAAAGGAACCGCATTTTTGAGTGCAGATGTTCTTTTTGCTGTTCCTCTTAAGGAACAACAGCTGTTCCATCTAAGGAACAACACTTTTTGAGTGCATTTTTTTGTTGTTTCTCTTATGGAACAACATTTTGAGAATTTTTGTGAATAATGTTTCACTCTTCATGATCCTTTCAAGGCAAATATACAAATTTATGCAAGGACACAAAAATTAGAGGTTACTGAAATCAGCAAATCAAGGAAAAATTGTAATCTTTAAATAAATTGCTTTGTATTGATAAGCAAAAAGGGAAGGACACAACTATCTATATCACTTTGTTGTATTTATCTTCACTAAAACTAATTTGATTGATTATTTTTATCATGTTGGTTCTTCCCTAATCCTCAATACTCTCTTTGATTTTTATTATTGAATAAGAATAAGGGCATATTTTCCTCTATTGAGATGTTCAGACTTCTTCCACCATCCCTACTCTTAAGAAGTGTTGAGCCATCCTCTACATATAAATAGGAAAGTGCTATATAAAAGAAAAGGAAAAAAGAAAAAAAGAAAAATAATAATAAAATATCTATATGATTACTAACAATTCTATGATTTGTCAGATGGAGGATAAGGGTTCTCATCAAGAGCCAGCCTACCATGATCATAAGGAAGCAGTGAAGTGGCATTCCCACTATGGCCACCACACCAGGGATATGATCCAATGGGCACATCAGAAAAATAAAAATTCCTTGGAACAGGAGGTCTCATCACGAGCCGACCAGCCCACCTTTCACTCCTTCCTGGTGAATGGCAATGTGATTCATCTGGTTACCAAGCCAGCACAATGGCCTCCATCCTGACATTACAAAGCACTTTCCTAGGCATATATAAAGGACTATGGTTCCAGAGGTGAAAAAGCAACTTTGTCAAGGTTATAAACACCTATGGGCAACAGAGCTCTGCTGATGGTATTGGAGTCATATTTTTCACAAATCAATAGTAATTATAAACCCTTTTCTTATATCTTTATCTTGATTTCAAATGAGATTATGCTCCTAAACCCCTTTTTTTTCAAACCTCTTATACACGAAATATTGTTTAAAAATCAATCATAATGGTTCAAGTGAATAATGATTGCATAAGCATTTTTACTTACGTCAGCTGTCCTCTTCCCTATTTTCGCATCATTCCATAGCATTTCCATATCTATTCACGATTTTCATCATAAGCCTCGATTTCAGTAATTTGATACTTTTTGTGATCATGTCATGGATACGTATGCCTTTCTATATTGTACGATTGCCGTCCAATACGCTGCTCCTCCATTTTCCTGGTCGAGGATGACCTATCATATTTCAGGGGGGTGCGAGTGACTTCTAAAATACGCCTGCATACGTGTCAATTCCTTATTTTCATCAAATCCTTGAAGTAACAAGTTTAACGGTATTGATATTTTCCGATATGCATGGGTTGTTGTTCCATTGCCATTTATGTGTATTGCTGTGAAAAATTAACAATGTGCAGAGCTTAGACGAAATGGGAGGTCGACCGGTACGCAGCGAACCACAAGTACTAACAGTTTCCGACGCTGCACGAGAAATATTGGTAAGAGAAGGATGGATTACCTACCTTACATGACTCCAGTAGCCCCATGAAACTGTGGCCATCGAATTTTTGCAGAATTTGCAAGGGGATCATTCCATAGTAAGAGGAAGGTGAATAAAAATAATAGATGCAGTAATTGTTGAGGTATTCAGACTACCAGCAGTTGGACCCATATGGACCCATAAAAAATTGAGACTTCAAGAGGCCATAACCATCTTTCGGGACGAAGGACAGAACCTGACCGTCAAAGGAAAAAGAGTCCAGTCGGCAAATATGGGAGAACCATGGGTAGAACTGGCTAGAGTAGTGCAAAGCTACATTACATGCGATGGGAGAAAGGATGTGGTAAGACCATGCCACCTCAAATTATTACCAGTACTAAAACAGAAATGTGTTGTAAATTTGCCTGCATATTTAAATTTTTTACTGCATGACGCTGCTTGGAGCATAAGGAAATCTCGTCATACAGGAATGGTAGTAAGCCACCATTTTTTAATCCGATTAATAGTTAGTTATAGTCTTTCTCAGCAGCAGACTAGCTGGGAGGAATTGGTATTTTTAATAGACGGGGGAATAGCCTTACCTGCCCCGAAACGAAAAAGAACCACCAGCACAACAAGTAGACCTCTAAAACACAGATAGTCCTCCAGATTGAGAAGAAGCAGGGGAATGTTGGGAAGCCTCCAGGGTAGCAGCAGCCAACCCTTAGAATTACATAGTTCTAGAGATGAGCAACCCCTGCAACCTGAAGGAGGAGAAAACCAGGAAGAGGAAGAAACTGAGCACACAAGTGAAGAAGCGGAACCTCCCGTAACCTCCAGTGCAAGTCCACCACAGAGGCCATTGCAGGAGGACAAATTGGCCCAAATTTTGGCCAATATGAGTGAGTATATTCAACCCCAAAGTTCTCTCAACCTCCATATTGAGGCAGAGAAATCACAGGAACACTCTGTCCACAACAAGGATACATCCGAGGAAATGCATGATGAGGAAAAGGAGAAGCATAAGCCCCTCAGAAAGTGGCAGATCAAACTAGGGTTACCTCCCCTGAGGAACCTAGTCAGGATAACGCGAACATTGAAGAAGTGTTCCAAACAGAGAATATGGAAACAAGCCAGGGCAAGGGCACAATCCCTGAAGAACAAAACCCAGCTGAGCAGCCAAGTCCAGAAAAGGAAATAGTTGTTCCTCCCAAGAGGAAGAAGAAGAAGACAAATGAAATTAAGACGCTGCGAAAGGAACAACAAGAGCTGCTAGAATTAGTAAAACAACTCAGACAAAAGATAAGGGTCCTGGAAAGGGGGAAAATCTCTAAAAGAACCCCGAAAACACAGACTGTAGGAACTCGATATTGTAAGAATGAAACTCGGGTAGATCTTCAACCCGGAAGTGTTTTGATGGACAATGACCCTGGTGTAGCAAAACTCCAAGAGGATTTGGCATAGGCTCAGTAGGTTAGAGAAAATCTCGAAGAAGGGATTGTTCCTAAGAAGAAATACCAAGAGTTACAGTAGCAATTAAGGGACATCAATGCATCAGAGGCAGAAGCCCTTGATAAATGTCGGGAGGCACAAGAACAAGTTGAAAAGGTAAGGAATAGACTAAAAACAGTTAGGATTCAAATGGATACTCTTTGTTCTCTATATACATATGTTCTAGCATGTAGGTCCCCTGCCAAAAATTATGCTTTGTTTTTGTTAGAAAGATATTTGCAGTTAAAAATTAACGTTGTTAAGGCAAGGAAACCTATAGAATTAAAAAATGTTGATGATTTTATAAACTGTTGTAAACTTTATGGAGTAAAAGTTCAGTGGTTACTCTGTGAATTTTCTTTGCATAATTTTATATTGAAAGAAGAAATGGAGAAGAATCCCAGTCCTTTTGTGGGTGATGTCCAGTATCAAGCATTCATTTCATTTTCTGTTAACCAGTTAAAATGGCTCAAGGCCTATAACACTTTTCAGAGGCAAGAAAATGGGTTAGACCTTTGGGTTAGGGGTGAACCGAGACACCCATTACAACTGTGGGCTAAGCAGAAAATCTTAATGAAAAAGGAGGGTGTGATCCAGACATTGGGACCCATCCACAAAGCAATTGTCCATCAATGGGTAGAATATTTTATGTCTTTGAACCAGGCCATAGTAGCAGCTAAATTCCGATGGAGGATTTCCAATAGGAATATTCAGGATAGAGAGCCGTTCAATTACAAAAATTTTAAGTTAGCTGTCGACCGCCTGGTTACCTATAGTAACCTCATCTTGCGGGAAGGCCCGTATTGGCTAGGTTGTAGATTTCGAAGCCCTATTATCTGGTATCCTGCAGTAGGATATAAGGCAATATATGAATTACCTGAAGGGCAAACAGGGCATATTTTTGAAGCTTTAGCTGCAAATCATGGTTTTAGAGCACTTCAGGAAAATCCCTCTCCAGCCTATTCTCTAACTGCTTTGCATGTAAATTACATGGTTTTCATGAGGGCATGAAAAAGGGTAAGCAGGGAGGTGTGTTGAGCGATGGAAAAGATATGAATTTGCCATTTATTTCTTTATCTTTTTCTTTAATCATAACTCCTTTATATTTTAAAATGGTAATATATCAAATAATTATAGTAGAATTAAGGAGATTAGTGATCGTTACAAATTGATTAAATATTGTCTTTTATTCTATATAGAAAATAGAAGAAATAGAAAGCCACCATTCGAGCGGAAAATACAAAGTAGAAGTAACTGTTGTCCCTTCACCAGGAAGCCATATCCAGACAAGAAGATTGAGATCGGAACGCACAGTCAAAGAAAGGAAAGGAAAAGCATGACATCAGCGCAAGAAGACAAAAATATGACTGGAGATAGAAGATAGAGCGAATAGCTGCTTCAAAGCTCATCTATATTCTTGTTTTGTCTGCCTGGATGTTATAAAAGGACAGTGCTTGTAGAAATCAGAGAGAGGATGTATTTCCATTATTCATATTTCCCTTTTGTGTTTTCACTTTGATCATCGACTCTCGTTGGTTAAAACAAAGTGTGATTGCCTGTAAATTATTTACACATGATTAATATATAATTCAGTTGTTGTTCCATTATTTGATACTAGAGTAGTTCGGCAGTGCTTCACTAGCGGCAAAGGGCCCGGACCTGGTGGATCCACTTGCTATTTGTACCATTACTTCACAATTCCAGTCGTGTGATGGTTTGCTTTAATTTTCGTTTCCCTTAATCACATTGCTTTACAGTTCCTTGTTTTATAGTTTACTGTTTCAATATTTTATGAAATCGTTTTATTGCATAAGCTGTGATTGAACCGCGTTGCCGTTCCCTTCCACCATAACGAGATTACTATCTTTGCAGCTTATATTGTTATGCTATTCATTTCAAGTATAAAGCTTCAATGTTCATTTCGTATTTTGCTGTTCATTACTACTAAATAAGCTTCGTTGTTCATCTCTTTCCTGCAAGTATTTGGTTTTGCTTTAGAATATTATTGTAGTGAGCGTGTTTATTCCATTTCCATTAGCAGCATTATTAATTTAATTCAGTTATCATTTCCAATTAGTTGTTTCGGTGTGGAGTGCAAGGTCAACAACTGTAAAGGACATTGGCTATTACTGTCTAAGTTCTCAGATTGAGGATCTTGTTTATGTTTGATTTCATTTACATCAGTTGACAGAGGAAGAGTTATTACTACTGCATCCTTGACTAATGATTGTTGTAGTTTCCCGAGTGAGTGATCCAGTTTCAGAACATTAAGTTTCTTGTAATTGCAATTATATTCTATTTTCAAGCATCCGTTTACTCTTGTATTTGGAACACTGTACTGCAAATTGGAAAACATTACTCTTGGATTAAATTGTCGCCTTAGACCGAGTACACTCTTGAAATAAAAAATCATATCTGGATTGATAATTAATGTGGGATGAATAGGAGTTAAAAAGACACCTTTTATACCTCAACACACATGTTGGAAGAGGTACCATAATATTTTAGACAGAATCTGGCGACAAGATTCGGGCCACAAACTTTCTACATGTACCAGGTTTGGGGATGAATTTTCTCTCGGTGTCTCAGCTCCAGAACAAGGGTTATGACGTATAGTTTATTGGAAATAAATTTTATGTCAAACACCCTAGCTAGAAAAAGAAGGCACAAATTGGAGAAAGAAGCCATAAACTATATATGCTCCGGCTTGAATCCCCAATGGCTCTAATCGACAGTACAGATGAAAGGGATTTGAATGAATTATGGCACAGAAAGATGGGGCATCTACATAATGGAGCCTTGAAGATTCTCAAGAAGACTGTCATAGGACCTCCAAAACTCAGCACAAGGAGAGATGAGATCTGCAGGGGGTGCGTACTAGGGAAGTATGCCAAGGTAGCATTTCCAAGAAGCAGCAACATGGCCAAAAGTGTATTGCACTTGATACACTCAGATATTTGTGGTCCAATGTCCACTACTGCTCTCAGTGGTAGAAAGTATTTTGCTACCTTCATTGATGACCATTCCAAGAAGACTTGGATCTACTTTCTCAAAACCAAAGATGAAGTCTTTGAGCATTTAAAAGAATTCAAGGCCCTGGTAGAAAATTCAACCCGAAAGAAGATCAAGAAGTTGTGGTCAGATAATGGTGAAGAGTATATCGATAAATACTTCACCAGTTTCTGCATAAAGGAAGGCATTAAGAGAGAATGGACAACTCCACACAATCCAGAGCATAACGGAGTTGCAAAAAGGAAGAATAGGACCATTGTAGAAGCTACAAGGGAAATGTTATATGACCAAGATTTGCCCAAATTTTTGTGGGCAGAAACCTGCAATACAACTGTGTAAGTGCAGAACAGGGTACCCCATAGAGCTTTGCGGAAGGTAACTCTTAAGAGTGTGTTCATAGGTAGTGAGCCTAAGGTGAGCCATATCAAGATATTTGGCAATATGGTGTATTTCCACGTACCAGATGAGAAGAGAATGAAGTTGGATCAGACTATGGAAAAGGGTTATCTTGTGGGCTACAGTGAAAATGCGAAGGCATATCGCATCTATATTTTTGAAAATAGGAAGATCGTAGTGAGGCGGGACATGAAATTCATGGAGGAGAGAGCCTTTAGAAGATCCCGGTAAATGGCTACATATACATAGATTGAGGAGGATCCACTAGTACAACCTCAACGACCTACAGAGGATGGGTCTAGTGCCTCTCCACAACACAAGGATTATGAGGAGATTTCCTCCGAAGAAGAGAAGGCAGAAGAGCAGGTAATACCACCCACCACCAGTGGAAGACCGAGAAGAGAACTCCAACAAAATCTAAGGGATGCAGAGGAATTTTTTGGAGCCCCTAAATACAGGAAGAGGGTACGGAGGCAACCTGACAGATACGAGGCACTGGTAGCTCAGGTCGGAGAACCTTGTAGCTTTCGAGAGGCAGCTCAACATCAGGTGTGGGTAGATGCCATGGTGGAGGAGTATAGGCCCATCATGACAAATGATGTATGGGAAGTAGTCCCTAGGCCACATGACAGATCAATTGTAGGATCGAGGTGGATCTACAAGATCAAGTATGATGCAGATGAAAGCATAGAGAAATTAAAGGCTAGATTTTGGCTAAGGGGTACGCACAGAAAGAAGGGATCGACTATGAGGAAACCTTTGCCCTTGTAGCTTGGTACACTTCAATAAGATCTACCATCTCTCTAGTAGCACATATGGGATGGGAGATTCACCAGATGGATGTCAAGACAACCTTCTTGAATGGGGTGATAGAAGAGGAAGTGTACATAGAAGAGCCAGAGGGATTTGAGACACATGAGCAAAAGACTCATGTTTGCAGGCTTAATAAAGCCTTGTACGGTCTAAAACAAACCCCCAGAGCATGGTATGGGTGAATTGATAGCTATTTTCAAAACATGGGATTTTTCAAGAGTGACACAGATCCCAATCTCTACTAGTTGAGAGTAGGGGATGAGTTATTAATCCTGGTATTATATGTAGATGATCTGTTTCTTTCTAGACCATCTAATCTCATCAAGGACTGTAAGGAAAATCTGGCTACTGAATTTGACATGAAGGATATGGGGCAGATGCACTATTTTCTTGGTTTGGAGGTTTGGCAACAGAAGGAAGAAATATTCCTTGGGCAAGGAAGATACACTACAAATATCATGAAGAGGTTTCAGATGGAAGATTGTAGACCCATGGTTACGCCAATGATTACAAAATGGAAGAATATAGACAAAACAGAGGATGATGAGGTTAATCCCACCTTGTATAAGGAGCTCATCGGATCATTGATGTACCTAGTCAACACTAGACCAGACATCTATTATGCAGTGAATACCCTCAGTCAGTTCATGGTTGAACCAAGGAGGGCTCACTTGCCAGCAGCCAAACATGTTCTCAGATACTTGAAGGGGACAGTCAAGTATGGGTTAAAGTACACCAAGGGCAATGAGTTCCAGTTGAGTGGGTTTACATATGCAGATTGGGCTGGAAGCACAGTGGATTGGAAAAGTACCAGTGGGTACTGTTTCAATCTCGGATCAGAAATGAATTCCTGGTGCAGTAGGAAACATAAGTCTGTCGCACTGAGCTTAGCAGAGTTAGAGAATATGACAACAAGCACAACTTCGTGTGAGGCCATATGGCTTCGTAAATTTCTCTTGAACTTACTCAATAAAAGGATGGAACTGACCATAATTTTTTGTGATAATCAGAGTTGCATCAATCTCTTTGAGAATCCTGTGTTTCTTGACCAGTCGAAACACATTGACATCTGGTGCCACTTCATCAGATACTATGTCTAATGGGGAGTCGTGTAGTTGAGGTACACTCCTACAGGAGAACAAGTGGCAGATATCCTCACCAGGTCTCTGTGTAATATTAAGTTTACTTACTTCAGAGAAAATATGGGGATGGTCGAGAACCCTTTCCTGTAAAGGAATGGGTGGTCTACAGAGACAGAGGGAGTTGTAGTATGGATGAGGTAGTGGCAGAGACAGTGTCACAAACAACAGTACAGAGGGCAGCAACGTAGAGTTGAGAGGCTACAGCCAGGACATCAACAACGCATCAGATGCTTTAGAATCATAGCAGTGCAGTTGGTACCTTGCTTGAATGTTTTCCTCACTAAGAGGGAGTGTTGACTTTTATAGCATCGGAAAGTATTCCAGGTCTCAAATTTTGAGGAGAGGCTTGGACAACAGTATTCCAGAGAACCCATAAATTGTTTGTGGAAATTCCACTCAGATTTTTCTTTATTAAAATAATCAATTATTTTAATGTGATCCCTAATTCTAAACTTGGGTAAATTAAATAATTAAAGGGTATTAATAAGGAAGAGTGTGAATCTTCTATAAAATGAAGATGAAGTCATATTTTAATATGAGCCATTGATTAAAGATATAATCTGGTCTGTTGATTCATTAGCGAGAAGACTATAAGAGAAGGATTGAGGTTCATTTGAAAATCAAGTCAGCCACATTCTCAGTACCTGAAGGAAATCGATTATGAAGTAAGAGAATTCGATTTCAGTGGATGAGATTGTAGAGGCAAGGTTGCATAGACAGAAGGAAGAGGGAGAAGTTAGAAGTGACAGAGAAGATGAAGGCAGATGACGAATGGGAGGCAGCGCTAAGCAACAACACTAGCCCTCCACGCAAACTTACGCAGTCGAGGCAGGGACTGTGCAGAGAGGCTACGCAGACTGACGCAGAGGGTGCAGGACATCATCCCGTGTGTCGGGAATTCTTCCAGAGTGTTCGGAAAATTCACATCATGTGTATGCTATTTAATTATGATCATCAGGAATTTTGTAAACAATCTTTTCACTGCTAAATATAAATACAAACCCTCATTTGTTGCACCGGTTTTCCCACATTGGGTTTTTCTGGGGACAATTGTCCAAAACTAACTGTGTTCATGTGGTTGTTTCTATTGTGCTATATGTGTTATTTTTGTTCTTATGCTTTTGATTAGAGTGAAGTACTGCAGCTGTGTTTATTTCTAAATTTACTAAAGCATCTGTAAATAAATTATCAAATAAGTAAGCGAAATAAATCAATCACTCCAGTAATAATTTTCAGTTTGAAAATTTCATAGGATTCACGTGCTCTCCTTCTTGCACTTCCTTGGAAAGACTTTCCTTAGGATCCTTGTGCCTTGGAGAGGCACTAGAGCCATCATATGTAGGTCATTGTGTCTGGACCAACATATCTTCCTCAGAACGTGTAACTGAAGACATTTCTCGAGACCTTCTGAAGGCTCTCTCCTCCATGAACTTCACATCCTGTCTCACTACTATCTTCCTACTCTCGGGAATATAGTTGGGGTAAGCCTTCACATTCTAGCTATATCCCACAAGGTACCCCTTTTCAACAGTCTGATCCAACTTATTCCTCTTCTCATCGGGTACATGGCAGTATGCTATACTGCCAAATATCTTAAGGTGGCTCACTCTAGACTTGCTGCCAATGAACACACTCTCAGGAGTAACCTTTCCCAATGCATTATGAGGAACCTTGTTCTGTACATACATAGTTGTATTACACACTTCAACCCATATAAATTTGGGCATGTCTTGGTCATACAACATTGACCTTGCAACTTCCATAATAGTCATGTTCTTCCTCTCTATGACCCCATTCTGCTCTGGATTATATGGAGCAGTCCATTCTCTCTTTATGCCTTCCTTTGCACAGAACCTTGTGAAGTCTTAGTCAATGTACTCTCCACCATTTTCTAATCGCAATGTCTTGATCTAATTTCCTGTTAGATTCTCTACCAAACACTTAAACTCTTTGAATCGCTCAAAGACCTTGTCTTTGGTCCAGAAAGTAGATCCATGTATTTCTAGAATGGTCATCGATAAAGGTGACAAAATAATTTGCACCACTGAGATCATTCGTGGACATTGGTTCGCAGATGTCTGAGTGTATCAATCCCAACACACTCTTGGCCCTATTGTTTCTTTTCGGATATGTCACCTTGGCATACTTCCCTAATATGTACCCTCTGTAGACATCGTCTCACATGGTGCTAAATTTTGGAGCTCTCGTGACAGTATTCTTGAGAATTTTCAAGGCTCCATGATGTAGATGCCCCATTCTTGTATGCCATAATTCAATCAAATCTCTTTCATAAGTACTGCCTATCAGTGCCATTGGGGACTCAAGTTTTAACTCGTATAGTTTATGGCTCCTTACTCCAATTTGTGCCTTCTTTTTCCAACTAGGGTGTTTGACATAAACTTTGTTGCCAATAAAGTATACATCGTAACCATTGTTATGAAGATGAGACACTAAGAGCAAGTTCATCCCCAATCCTATTACATGCAATACGTTGGTGGCCTGAAGCTGAGACACTAAGAGCAAGTTCATCCCCAATCCTATTACATGCAATCCTATAGACATCTGCCCTATAGAGTGTCTCTAAGCAAAATAATTTATCAAATAATAATAATAATTGTAAATTTGGATTATCTTAGGTGGTTGGGAAAAATGGTTGCTCATACTGAGAAAAGATGATTTGCTTAAAAAAAAATTAAAATTAAAATATTATATTATTAAAAATAATATTATAATTCAATTTAAATAAAAGTTTATTATAATAAAAAATTAAAAATATTAAAAATATATATATTACGGTAGAAAATATTCCTTGTCATTTCACTTTCAAAATATTTATAACAATATCTACCATCTTAACATCTTTATTTTTTAATTTATTCAAATTATATATATATTGTTTCAAACGATCAAGGTTGCGGTTTTGTCGACAAGTTCGAGAAAATCGTACAAGTAGCAGTGTGAGTCTATCCAAGCCAATGACAACACATGGAGACTTCATTACAATGCCTTCCACTAACCCAATCTATTGGACCACTTGGTAGGTGTAAATTTAAGGAAAAATAATATATATATATATATAAATTTACACCTACCAAGTGGTCCAATAGATTGGGTTAGTGGAAGGCATTGTAATGAAGTCTCCATGTGTTGTCATTGGCTTGGATAGACTCACACTGCTACTTGTACGATTTTCTCGAACTTGTCGACAAAACTGCAACCTTGATCGTTTGAAACAACGACCCTCTGATAAAATACCAATAATTGTTTAGATAGACAAGATCTTTTGTATATATCAAAATTAATATCAATAAACATCAAGTATTTTTTTGTATGTCCTATGAAAACCTAGTATAACTCAGTTATCAAACCAATAGTGAGGATAATCATCACTAGTTGCTATTTGTGAATGAAGGTTGATTCATCATAGTTATTCATGGAAAACCACACCACCTATAATTACATGTTGGTGGTGTTGGGTAAAATAATTGCTTAATAAAAATAAAGAATCACCTAATCATTAATTATCAATCAAGGAATGCCTTTTTATTTTAAGGCAATCGACAAATTATATGCATAAAAAATACCAATAGCTAACACTGGTTCTACATGATCATGTTCTACACTATCAATCTTATTCGAAAAGAAATAAAATGCAAGACTTGAAAAACAATACTAAATCTCAAAAATAGAAAGTCAATGATAGGAAAATAATTATGCTAATCACATGACTTGAATCAATACTAAATTAAATCACGCTTTGCTAAATTGGAAATTTAACCTATTACATTCAACATAATTCAAATGCTAATGTAGAGCAGTGAATTAAATGAAATCTAGAAATTGCAAGAAATAACAATCTGGAAATTGCAGCAAACAAAAAATTACTTAAAAGAAATGAAATTTACTTTAAATAACAACAATTGAAATTCAAATAAACAAGTGCGCAACTAAACTTCTTTAGATGTTCAAGGTAGCACCTCGTCCAAGGTAGTGGGCCCAACTGCCCAAGACTTAGTTATGCCTTGAGAAATAATTTAGATCAGATTACAAGTAACAGATGTAGAACTCAATGGATAACTTCCTTCATTGAAATATATGAGAGAAATAATTACATCAAAATGAAGCTCTTGGCTTTGTCCCAAGTTCAACAATTATTCATCTCGTATTCAACAATTGTTCATTCGCTCATCCATCAATTGTTCATATCTTCATTCGCCTCTTTGATCTCTATTTTCATTTAAAGACATAGAGAGAAAAGGAAAATTATAACTAACTTAATTAAAAAATGATTTAACATTACTATTGAAGATTGTCTACAACAAATTGATCAGCAATTTCAGATTTGAAATATCATGACTCAGCGAGAATAATTCGAATCTGGTATTGCAATTGGAAGAATTTGGAGAACGGCCACAACAACAAATCTGAGAAAATCACCTTTAGAAAACCTTCTGTTTCTCTCAATCCAATTCAATTTTTGGAAAACTGCTCTTTGAAAAACTAAATTGGTTCGTTCTTCACAAAACCCATGTCTCGGATTTTTAAGATTCATATTCATTTGTCCAAAATAGCCAACATAAAATCGTCACTTTTTATCCCAGCGAATTTCTGAGTTGGAATAGTTGGAGATTGAATTTCCAATATGGAAGAGATCTTGGAGGCTAAAAGCGTGAGTGATGTTATAACAGATTAACAATCCATATTTGACAAAACCATGCATAATAATTATCAATTTATTAGAAATAAAGGATAATACATATTACTTATCCATAATAGCATAAATTATGATAAAATGGAATTAAATGATAAATTATGGTAAAAAATGTGATGAAGAATGGTAGTAATGGATGAAATAGACGTTATAAAGTGGTAATAATAATGACAATTTAGTGGCTCAACATACCCCCAAACTGAATATGTTGCATGTCCTCATGCAACCCAAAGCCTCTGTATTAACCAAGTTGTAATATAATAATCAAAATGTTCACCCCAAGTCATTATATTGATGGAACAAATGACTTCTTCCTCAACTAATAAATATTCTATTTTAGCAATGTGGGTTAAGGCATAACAATTTTCACATTAACTTTCAACCATATGTAGATCAAGTTACAGGAAAATATGATACAAGGTACTACAAACTTCATTAACCATTTTCTCAAAAACTACAAACCAGATTTTGCTGAAATATTGCAACTATATTAATGATTCTCTGATCCAAAAATTAGATCGTTTTGATGCATGGATAATGAGATATAAGCAAAATGTCTGTAGGTGATAGTGCATGATTTCTGAAATTTTACAAACTAATTTAGCTTGAAATTTTTTGGGTTTTTGTATTTTAAAGATATCTCTTTGCTGTCCAAAAATCACAAGAATTCGGTTCATAGTTTTAAAGATACGTGCAAATCAATTGTAGCACCGTATAAAAATGAAATTGTATGCCTTAAATGAGAAAGAAAGTAGAAAACATCCATCATGTGTTGCAATTCCTCCCCCAAACTGGAGAATCAGTATACCCTCATACTATACTAGAAAACAAATCGAGGTAGTTGCTACAATCGTTATGCTTGGTGTACAACAACATGGAATAAGGGAGGTTTTGAGAATGAATAAGGAGATTGATGGATGATGGCATGGTCATAATAAAGAAATGAATGAAAGTGACACTCCCCCAAACTTAAAGCTTTTGTGCCTCTGAAAAATGGAAAGTGGTAAAGAAGTGGAACAAATGAAGATAAATAATGCTCAATGGATTTTCATGAAATTGTCCTGAATTTTTAATAAATTAGAAACTTATACTATGTTACCTCAAGTTTTACCTCCATAGAAATGTGGAATGACATGTATGGACTGGAATTTGTTGAAGCTGATGTAGGCTGAGTTGATGCTGAAAGTGATACAAAAGGTGGAAGTCATGCAAGCTGAAAGTAAGTACAAAGTGTGACAGAGTTTTCTTCCCCCAGGAGTCCACGACTATAAAGCACGAGAAAAAGAGGAAAGGACGTTGTGGATTCATAAATGCGGTAGAAAAATAATGAGAGTAGCACACATATGGTAGAAATGGCCAGAGTAGTACAAATCATAAAGATGATTAGGAATTGACCAAAAAGAGTAAAACAAATATTTAAGCATTATGAGAATTTTTTTTTCCTTTGGTGGCAAGATATGATAAAATCATGACAGACAATGTATCATGACGACCGTTGATATCATTTGATCGGAATTTTTTTAATATAATTCATATAGAAATATAGTTTACCGTGCACATTAGTTAATATAGATATCAACGTTGTTAAAATGGTAGATTTGTCTTTGGAAATGAATCAATGAGAAATACTGGGATATAGAATAATTGGCAATGTAACATAGAACTTCAATACCAGAAGCAGAGCCACTACTGCCTTCAAGCATCCATAGCCTCGACAAGGTTGCTTTTTAACCCAAAAATGAGCGAAGATCCTCTATTTAGTATTTAGATAATTGTTTATTTTTATAAAGAGATCACTGTGCTGGCATGGTAACTAGATAATCGTAGTGCCATTCACCAGGATATAAGAAAGTAATCAGGTCCGCTCATGATGAGACCTCTTGTCCTTCTGACAGTTTTGACTGTCTAGAAGGCCATTACCTTGGTGTGGTAGCCATAATGGGGATGTCACTTGTTACATCCTTATGATCATGGTAGGTTAGCTCGTGTTGAGACCCCCCATCCTCTCTAAGAAAATTTATATTAGATTTTCATAGTTTTATTATAAATGGAGGGAGGCTCATTAACTCCTTAAGAGCTAGGGATGGCGTGAGAAGTAAAAGAATGCCAATGAAATTTATGCTTTTATCTCCATATCATCATACCAAAGGGAATTATCAATTGAAAATGTGAAAGATAAACCAACATGGTATTGAGATAGTGAATCATTTTATGATATGTCCAAAGAGAAGATATTCAGGAAGTCATTATATATTTGAACCATGTTAGTTTCATAATAAAGATAACCATCAAAGTTTTTAAAGTCATAATGTTGTTAATATCATTATTTTTCCTTTATATTGGGTACAAATTTCCAATCAAGAAGATGGTTTTCATGGAAAAATGTATGAAGGAAAGATAGTTATTTGATTGAGATCAAATGACAACAAAAATCGCAAAAGTTCATTTTATTGAACAATAGTTGTTCAATCTATTGATTAACAGTTGTTCAATTGATTGAACAACAATTATTAAACACACAAAAAGAAATCGCGATTGTTAATTTTTCTGAACAACAGATGTTCAATTGATTGAACAACAAAAACACACCAAAAAAATTGTGGATGTTCAATTGATTGAACAACAAAAACACATTAAAAAAATTGCGGCTGTTCTTTTTATTGAACAGAAAAAATACACCAAAAAAATTGTGATTATTCAATTGATTGAACAATAAAAACACACCAAAAAAATTGTGATTATTCAATTGATTGAACAATAAAAACACAAAAAAAAAAATTATATCTGTTCATTTGATTGAACACCAATTGTTCAATTGATTGAACAACAAAAGCACACCAAAAAATTGTGGTTTCTCAATTGATTTAACAACAGCTATTCAATTGATTAAACAACAAAAACACACCAAAAAAATTGTGGCTATTCAATTGAACAACAATTATCAAACACACGCAAAAGAAAAACGACTGTCTGTTTGATCAAACAACAGCTGTTCAATTGATTGAACAACAACTATTCAATTGATTGAACAACAAGTATTACACGCACAAAAGAAACACGATTGTCTGTTTGATCGAACAACAGTTATTCAATTGATTGAACAATAGTTATCAAACACACGCAAAAGAAATCAGAGCTGTTATTTCTACCGAACAATAGCTACGCAGTCGAATACGGGACAACAAATGTGCAGTCGGGAATGGAACAACAGCTGTTCATTTGATAAAACAACAACTGTTCGTTGGACGGAACAACAATTGCTCATTTATAACAACTACTCATTCACCAATGGAATGGAAACTACAAATTTTAAGGAAGCAACACCTGAAACACAAAAACATAAGAGAAATCAGAAAAGAAACAACACTTTATTAAAAAGAGTAAATAAAAATTTTAATTAAGTTACAACAGCTATGATTTTAGTTGCAGTAATGTTGTTTCCTAAGGGAACATCAATCTGTTTCCAGGAACAACGATTTGTCAATGGTGAATGAACGAAATAAAATAAAATAATGCTTGGGTGAAAATGACTTGAATTTTCAATTCTTCATTTTTCCTGTTATGAATCCGTCAAGTAACAAAAATATCTTCACATCGTTTCCTTGTTGGCAGGTATTAGCGTGACATTTGTGGCAAGATTTGGACATTTTAGACCATGACACCAAGAAAAACTTAACATCATATGATATTAAACTTTTTAATAGATGTTTGGATGAAATGCCCTTATTTCATTTACATTGTCTTCAAGAATCAGTTTTTCATAAATGGATTTCCTTTATTCTCCCCAGACCTGCACAAACTGAGCATATACCTGCAATACAACATAAAATCATGGAAGCAGAGAGGTGTATGGGCTCTATTAATCCAAGAAATATGAAAAAAATAACAAGTAGTTACTGTGTAAAACAAATCCATAGAAAGATAAACAAAGCAAAATTTATATGTCACATGCGGGAGAGCATTAGTCGACCATCCTAACCAACAATGTTTTAATCATAAACTCTTTGTTTTTCGTCCAATTTCAGTGATTCCAAAGGAAAATGAAATTTTTTTAAAGAGCTATCACCACTAGAAATAGGTTATAGAAATACCATGATATGATATGTCAAATTTACTTAGAACAACCTGCATAACAAAGTCATTTTCAATTTCCCAACCTAGACCAACAGTTGATATTTTAAGCATAAGTTTTTCATTTGATGACGGATTGAATTGATTCAAATTCGAGATTAAATTATTTTCATATATCTATCTCCAATAGAAACAAGTTTTTGAGGCAAGAAGAATTTATAGGTCAAATATCAAGGAAAATTTTAAGGATGGGAGTTTATCTTAAAGTTTAGAAACCTTGGCGAATCTTACTAGTCCCTAATATGCAAAATGTAAAATTTTTGTTGATATTTTTGTAGAAATATTTAGATTTCCAATGATTTCATATTATTAAATATAATATTTTGGTGATTTTTAAGGTAAAATAATGGTCTACTATAAAATTTGGACGAATAATTTTAGAAAAAAATGAAAATTGGCGAATCTTTTTTTGGATAAATCATGGAAAATTAGCCCACCTGTGAATATTAGCCCCTAAAATTTTCCCTGTCAAATATGTTAGTGAACAACCGAAAAAATAGAGTTTTGAGAATGCTAATTTACGATAGGCAGTCAGTATTTTGGCCATAACTTTTTCATAAGATATCTAAATAGAGTTATTCAAATAGAATTGTAAACTACATTCATAGGGGAATATACCATAGAAACGTATTTGCAAGATCTAGTCATTTGGGCCTCAAAAAATGGACTGTCCCAATTATGTTGCTGAGCTGCCTACTAGACATCCTATCAATGTTTTGGTTATAAATTTTTCGTTTCAAATCCAAATGAAATTATTCAAACTAGGTTATGAAATAGACATCAATAGCTACTTAATATAGAAGCAATTTTTAAAAATATGCCCATTTGGTCCCTCAAAACATGATTGTCCCAATTGTTTTTCCAGTAATTTCATGAAGCCTGCAAGCGATAAAATATGATAAACAAACATTTATTTTTTTTCAAAATGGTGATGGGTATTTGTAGAAATGTGATTTTCAATATAACATGTCTACATACACATATAAATTCAAAGATGTATTACCAATATCGATTTACACAACATGTTGCAGCAAACATAACTCTTTTTACATATGAAGAAATTTATTTATTTTATTTTCTACACTAACCTACTTAGTTTGAAAAAGATGAAAGATATCTACGTATAAGAGTACTTCCAATGGAACCATTTTCGAAACAAAGCCTCAAGTATATACATACCCAAATTAGAAAAACATACATTAATAAATACCAGGGTGGGAGAGACCAAGTTCCCTTGAAAAGATGGTGCCAAAAATTGCTGAAGTATGGAGTGATGTTACAAACAAATGATGGAGTGAAACCAATCTTCAATATAGCCTTGACTCTCTTGATTTCCCATGGTTTTCATATCATGAATTCTGAAAATTTTGGATTTTAAGTCTTCCCAATCTCAATATAAGTTTTCTGCAATAATGCATGTGAGATATAATGGGTGGGAAGAGTGGGTAAATTTTGCAGTTCAGCGATGTAAGCATGTTGTACTGGTTTATTATTGTGAGGGTGTGGAATGGATTGAGCAGGAAATTTTGTAGGGCATGAAGGATTTTGATGATGTAGTTGATTGGGTTGTGTGGATGATTTTGATAAACAAGTAAGATGTTGTTGAAAATTTGGTAAAGAATATGGATGATATGTTTCTGCTACAAGATGAGGGAGAGTAGTCATGTAATCATAAGATGAACCCTGCCAAACTTGTGGACAAGCTTGGTGGTGGTTATATTGAGATTGACGTGGTTTCCCTAACAAAGGAGTATTCCTTAATGGATTATGCAAGTAAGAAAATGGAGAGGAAGTGTTTTGAACCATACATGCAGGTCATGGTTTCCATGGTTGTGAGCTTGTAGCTTCTCGATCTCTTTGATATGTTGCTTTAATCCTAGGTAAGAAAGAGAAACTATGCATGAGATACTCCTTTTGGTAATGAGGGAAAAACACTTCTTCAGTTTTTTCCTGATTTTTCTTTACCTGCAAAACATGCAATTGTGAATTTAGAGAGCTAATAAAATCAATTTTAAAATGTTCAAACAAATCATTGATTTCAGCTCTTATATCTCCTATTCTTGTAGTAGATTTGGAAATGAAAGAAGAAAATTATCTAGAATTATTACCAGCCTTGGAGATTCCTCTTAAATACCTAATGCATAAATCACAAACATCGTCATATGATAGCTGAAAAACATCATCTTTTCCTATCAGATTTAAGAGTTCTAAAAATTCGTCTTTGATTCCTTTGAGTAGGAGTGTTTTCAAGACCTCTTTTTCCAAATGTTTATACTTTGTTTTTCAAGGTTGTATTTAAATCACTCCACATAGTCCTCAAAGCTTTCATCTCCCCCCTATATCATACAAAAAATGTCTTCAATGGCCTTGCAATAGTTTTGGTACGTCTTCAAGAATGCATACTTCATGTCCTCACATGTTTGAATGCAGTTTCCACCAAGGCTCATGAACCATTGGAGAGCTTCTCCTTCTAGAGTAAGAGGAAACACCTTCAACCTTTGATCATTAGTATAACAATCATATCCTCTAAAAAATACTTCAAATTAAAATAAAAATATATCTGGATCTTCATTTTCCAAACCATGAAATTTTGGTAGAGAAGATGTGGGAATTATGTGCATTTGTGTCACTCCTCCTAGATCTCTGATAGGAAATTCAAAAGTAGTAGTGTGTGCCATTTATTCCCAAAATAGAAGATGTTCTTCATGTGCTACTTTGAAGCTCCTTCAAATGTTGCTGTCAATAGGTTAGTTAAATGGGTGGTGCTTACATCACCACTTCAGTGAAATGATAAGATTTATTCAAATTTCTACCTCTAAGATTCCTACTTTTAATCATGCATGCTATATGACCTAAGCTTGACTACTGAGGGTAGACCTCACTACAAGTTAGCTATGGTGCGTGTGTAGGTTCTTATCTTCCGTCTTCAATATCCAATCCTCTTAGAGTCAGGAATGCATCTACAACTAGATATTAGTGTGGTAATTCTATTTGACTTCCTCCTTGACAACGACGCCCAAATATTGGGTAAAATTAATTGCTTATTAAAAACAACTAATCACCTAATAATTAATTATCAACCAAGGAACTTCCTTTTATTTCAAGGCAATTGGAAAAATATATGCATAGAAAATACTAACAGCTAACATTGGTTCTACATGATTATGTTCTACACTATCAAGCTCATTCGAAAAGAAATAAAATGCAAGACTTGAAAAACAATACTAAATCTCAAAAACATAAATTAAATGACAAGAAAATAATTATGCTAATCACACGATTTGAATCAATACTAAATTAATTCACGCTTTTCTAAATTGGAAATTTAACCTATTACACTCAACATAATTCAAATGCTAATCTAGAGCAGTGAATTAAATGAAATCTAGAAATTGCAAGAAATAACAATCTAGAAAATGCAGCAAACAACAAATTACTTAAAATAAAGGAAACTTACTTTAAATAACAACAATTGAAATACAAATAAACAAGCGCACAACTAAACTACTTTAGATGTTCAAGGTAGCACATCGTCCAAGGTAGTGGGCCCAACTGCCCAAGACTCAGTTCTGCCTTGATAAATAATTCAGATCAGATTACAAGTAACATATGTAGAACTCAATGGATAACTTCCTTCATTGAAATATATGAGAGAAGTAATTACATCAGAATGAAGCTCTTGGCTTTGTCTCAAGTTCAACAATTATTCATCTCATATTCAACAATTTTTCATTCGCTCATCCAGCAATTGTTCATCTGTTCATTCCCCTCTTTGATCTTTGTTTTCATTTAAATACAAAGAGAGCAAAGGGAAATTACAACTAACTTGATTACAAAATGATTTACCATTACAATTGGAGATTGTCTACAACAAATTGATTAGCAAGGTCAAATCTGAAATATCATGACTCAGCTAGAACAAGTCGAATCTGGTATTGCAATTGGAAAATTTTGGAAAACTGCCACAACAACAAATCTAATAAAATCACCTTCAGAGAACCTTCCGTTTCTCTAAATCTAAACCTAATTTTGGAAAAATTCTCATTCAAATACTGAATTGGTCCGTTATGCACAAAACCCATGTCTCAGATTTTCATGATTCATCTTCATTTGTCCGAATTAGCCAACGCAAAATCGTCACTTTTTATCCCAGCGAATTTCTGAGTTGGAATAGTTGGAGATCGAATTTCCAATCTGGAAGAGATACTAGAGGCTCAAAGCGTGAGTGATGTTATAACAGATTAATAAACCATATTTGGCAAAATCATGCATAATAATTATCAATTTATTATAAATAAAGGAGAATATATATTACTTATCCATAAGAGCATAAATTATTATAAAATAGAATTAAATGATAAATTATGATAAAGAATGTGATAAAGAATGGTAGAAATAGATGAAATAGATGTTACAAAGTGGTAATAATAATGACAAATTAGTGGCCCAATAGGTGGTTCATAAGGGAGCAGGCTTTTACTCATGCTAGATGCCTCTCAGTCTTGGACCCTTAACTTGTTTCCTTACATATGTAGAAGACGAGCTCTTAGCCATACAATTTAAGAACAAAAAAAAAAAAAAAAAAAAAACATAATATCATCATCATAGTATTAATCACAAGACAACCATTATTATCACTGCGTATTTAAAAAAAATAAAAACATATTTAAAATTATATACATATATACCTATAATGGGATGACATTGACAATACATTAAATTTGTTAAATATTAAATTTGTTGAATCTTAAAGGTTAAATGTTAAACATTTACCTTGACATTTGCCCTATAGAGGGCCTCTAAGCAAATTAATTTATAAAATAATAATAATAATAATAATAATTGTAAATTTGGATTATCTTAGGTGGTTGGGAAAAATGGTTGTTATCTCCTCAGTGGTTAATTTTCACACCTTGATACTGATTAAAGATGATTTGCTTTAAACATCTACCCCTATAATGGGATGACATTGACATTACATTAAATTGTTGAATCTTAAAGGTTAAATGTTAAACATTTACCTTGACATCTACCTCACAGTTAGGGCTAAATGTTAAACATTTACACCCACACATCTACCCCTATAATGGGATGACATTGACATTACATTGAATTTGTTAAATATTAAATTTGTAGAATCTTAAAGGTTAAATATTAAAAATTTGCCTTGACATCTACCTCACACTAGGGGCTAAATGTTATACATTTACACCCACACATCCACCCATATAATGGGACGACATTGACATTACATTAAATTTGTTAAATATTAAATTTGTTTAACCTTAAAAGTTAAATGTTAAACATTTACCTTGACATGTGCCCTATAGAGCGCCTCTACCCAAAATAATTTATAAAATAATAATAATAATAATAATTGTCAATTTGGATTATCTTAGGTGGTTGGGAAAAATGGTTGTTATCTCCTCAACTATTAATTTTCACACCCTGATACAAGAAAAAGATGATTTGCTTTAAAAAAATTAAAATTAAAATATTATATTATTAAAAAAAATATTATACTTAAATTTAAATAAAAAATCATTATAATAAAAAATTAAAAATATTAAATAAAAAATATATATTATGGTAGAAAATATTCCTTGTCATTTCATTTTCACTATATTTATAGCAATATCTACCATCTTACCATCTTTATTTTTTAATTTATTCAAATTATATATATATAGACACACACACACACACACATATAATTAATTAATTAATTTCATATCATTTTTCCTTAAATTTACACGTACAAAATGGTCCAAACCTAGATAGATTGAGTTAGTGGAAGACATTGCAATGAAGTCTCCATGTGTTGTCATTGGCTTGGATAGACTCACACTGCTACTTGTACACTTTGCTCGAACTTGTCGACACAACCAAAACCTTGATCGTTTGAAAAAATGACCCTCTGATAAAACACCAATAATTGTTTAGATGGACAAGATCTTTTGTATATATCAAAGTTAATATCAATAAAAATTAACTACTTTTTTGTATGTCGCGTGAAAACCTATCATAAATCAATTATCAAACCAATAGTGAAGACAATCATCATTAGTTGCTATCTGTGAATGAAGGTTGACTCATCATAGTTATTCACAGAAAACCACGCCACCTAGAGTTACATGTTGGTGGTTCCTAAGGGAGCAGGCTTTTACTCATGCTAGATGTCTATGAGTCTTGGACCCTTAACTTGTTTCGTTACATATGTGGAAGACGAACTCTTAGCCAAACAATTAAAAAAAAAAAAAACATAGTATCATCATCATAGTATTAACCATTATTATCATCATAGTATTTAAAAAAAAAAACATATTTAAATTATATATATACCCATCTACCCCTGTAATGGGATGACATTGACATTACATTAAATTTGTTGAATCTTAAATGTTAAATGTTAAACATTGACCTAGACATTTGCCCTATAGAGGGCGTCTAAGTAAAATAATAATAATAATAATAATTGTAAATTTGGCCTCGGATGCGGGTGATTAGACATGCCATGCTGGAAGGCCACATGGCCTCTCTGTAGTCACGTAGCTGGCCTCACCATGAGGTTGCACCTGCCTCCGGCGTGAGAGCCATAAATAATCCTCGCTGGTTTACAGCCTCATTCACTCCTTGGCATTCGATCTAGTGTATTGCGCATTCAATCCCGCCTCGTCCGCAACACAACATTCACTGGCCTTTTATGGGAAATGGAGCCGAGTCCTTCCCGCATTCGTCCCGCGCCTCCCTCCGTCTCTCTCTCAGGCTTGCTTTGCAAGCTCCTGCTCTATTCTTTGCTTGTTCTCGATGTGCTTTCGCCCTTCATGCTATTATTCATCCACCCACTACTCATTTGTTTCACGTTGCTACTCATCTGTCCATTGCATATCCGCCTCCCTTTACTCATTCTGCCCCTCCTCTGCATCCCCAGTGTTCCACTGAAGTTATGCCTCAACGCCACTCTATGTGATGCCACATGGGAGGAGGTAGAGGTTCTCCCTCTCGCCCTCCAATTCCGGTCATGGCGGAGCTGTAATATTCCCAAATTTTCACATCATATTTGGAATATTAGAGACCTTAATAAACTTAATTAATTAAGTAAATAAAAGGGTGGAGGGACCCACAAACCTCAAAGATGAATAAAATCCACTTTTAATGTGTGTATGTGGATATTTTTAGATCTAGATCTAAAAACATGGAGTAGTGGAGCACCTCCATTAATGGAGATCATGTCTCATTTATGAGATAGATTATGGAGGATGAAACAGTCAAATAAGATCATGGATCTTAAATATAAAAAATCATGAGGATCTTTGATAAGGTCAACTAAGATCATAGTGCATTCAGAGAATATCATGAAGCACTTATGATAAGATAGTGGAGGAAGTGATGCATTTAATGCACATATGATGGAGAGGGTGATCACCCCATGTGAACATGATGGAGGACATGAAGCAACAACGCAGTCAAACATGGAGACTTTGTCCACATGTACAATGCAGTTTTGGAGTGGGCCTAGGCTATGGAAGGCTCATGCATATAATGTAGGTGAAGGCACAATGGAAGGCTCATGCATATAATGAAGGTGAAGGCACAATGGAAGGCATGATTTGGATTATTCATTTCTTGAGATGTTTAGATCCAGATTTGTCTTAGGACATTTCTATGCAGGCTTAGGCTGTTTAGCAGAGTTTGCAGTGTTGTTTAGCACAGGGTGTTCTCGAGCAGGAATCCCACCTCTTTCTTTGAGTAGCTCTGGAAATAGGATTGTTCTTCATTCCTTATCAGGCATTGGTGCCATCTATCAGGTATTGGTGCCATCTTCAGGAAGTTGTTTCTAGCATTCAACTAGGAAACCAGTGGAGGATTCATCCTACCACTTTGTTCTTCAGAACCAACCTTTCAGGAGCAGCAGATCTATATCCGACATTCAGGCCATTGGGTTTTACCTCCATGCAGCAGCAGTCCCTTCAAGGATTGCACATTCCAATCCTGTAGATCTATTGGAGGAATGAAGTTTCTAGTATTTCAGCTGGAAATACTATGAGGGACCATCTCTTCACATTGGATCTATTGTTTCCATCACTTAGGAGCTGATTTGACACATCTAGCAGTAGGCTAATGAGCCTCCCTCTCTGACAGCGTGGTTTTCTGAAGTTGTTGTTCATTCAAAAACTATTTTCAGTGGAGGAGATTGGAGGAGCTAGATCTTGAGCGTTTATCCCAAGGATCTAGTGAAGGGATCAACCCTTCTTGCATAGATATGATTGTGCATCATTGTAGCCATCATATCATTAGATCTAGCTTTAGATCTGCATTCCCAGCAGCATATATGTGAATCCCTAAGAGGGTGGTTTTCTTAGACTTACAGATCTGAGAAACCCTTCCTGGGTTATCTTGGGAATCCATCATTGAGCCCAGATCTACAATTTCAGCATCATCGGAGCTCCCATTCTGCCTAGATCTGAATTTCTATCTTTCAAGCAGTTATAGTCCCAACAGTTGCAGCATGGACAATGCATTTTACCTTCCAGCAGTTCAGCAGTTACGTAGTCCCTCTTGGGAAATCATTGCAGGGTCATTCTAGGCCACACTTGTGGCTTGAGTGTCTCATATTTTGAGCACTGTTGTACTTGCTTTTTCACCTCCAATATAATAAAATGGCTCAACTATTTTTGTGCATTCTAATGTGTATATAGATTTATTGTTTACTTTGTTGTAGTTCTTATATTGTGTTTCAGTATTATTGCATTCTCCCTTTTGGGATATTACAGTGGTATCAGAGCATGATCTTTGGCTCAGCTTGTGGACACTTCATCTTTGCATCAAAAGAAGAAGCTGTTGAGATTCAACAAGATGATGAGCTTAATGAAAAGAGTCGCCTTCACTAAGTGGGCCTGCAGGCTATTTTTGGCGCAAGTCTATTTTTAGACTATGTCTTTTTTTATACATGATGATCATATTTCAGAAGTTGCAGGATGATATTTGTGGATGGTTGATCAAGTTGGAAAAATAAATGAAATTCTATTTTTAGAATATTGGTCGAAGTCTATTTATAGATCGTCAATCTAAAAATAGATTCTATAAATAGATGCATGTCGATTATTATTAGCTCTTAATAATAATCAGACTCTAAACAACAACTTATTCTCTTGGAGCACTTCAGTTCAGTGCACAGATGTGGCACAGTAGCTGACAGAAGGAATTACGCTATTCCTAAGGGTTTACTGGAGCTATTGCATGGAGGACTTAGTTAGAACTCAAGTGGCAAAGTTATGACACAATTGGAAGAAGTAGTTATGGAGTTGTATTTAGTTTAACTCGGTTAGACTCAGTTGAGCTAGTTGTATCTAGTCTAACTGATTGATACACTAGTGAGACTGGAGTGAATTAATTAGTTAATTAATTCATAAATAATAACTCATAAATCAACTAAACAATACAACATTTAACTACAGTGCATGGCAGTATCAGTGGAGACTAGTGGAGAGATAGGTGAAAGGGCAAGATAGACTATTTGTTGTGACTATAGTGATGCATTGATTGCATCCAACACTCAGTGGAGATGCCAATGAGGATTGCACAGTCAAGGATGGAGTAATTCGAATTCATTTAGAGCTATTCTTTAGTAGAGTTTGCGTAGTGCAGACAGGCTAGCAGGTGGCAAAGATCGGTGCATGGATTTGCAAGATTAGGCCTGATTAGTGTATGACGATTGTACTGTATTGAGGGCTTGTGATAAGCTTTGTATGAAATTTTCATATGATCTCCATGTTACATAATATATAGTTGGGATTTTCAACTTCAGGATTTCCCGATTAAAAACTGTGTTATGTGCGATTGAATATTTTTGTTTATGCTTCACATGTGTGTGCAATTAATTGTTCCGCAAAAGATTAACAAGTGGAATAGATTCAATATATTGCATAAATTTAAATAGTGAGAGATCAGGTGGATCTTGGACATATGCATGCTTAGTGCATATAATTTCTACATGGTATCGAAGCATTCTTTATTGAAGATTGCAATTGTGAAGTGAGTTTGTGCTGGTGGACAATTCGAATTTGCTACAGAATATTCTTGGTGCAAAAATCGAGTATACATTGAAATGTATTTCAACAGGTTGAGATTGGAGTATGCCCTTGATGGGATCTCAAATTACATAGCCTGGAAGGACAGGATGGAGGCGGTGCTGGAGGATAATGGGCTGAAGGAGTTCATCGATAGCGATGTTCCTAAGCCGGGATCTAGTGATGTTGCATTACTTGATGCATGGAAAAAGAAGACTGCAAAGACGAGGAGGATTCTGTTGGAAGGTGTGAAGGACCACATTGTGTCCAGCCTTCATGAGAAATCCACTCCATCCTTAATGTGGAAGGCTTTGACAGACTTGTTCCAAAGCAGAAGTGACCAGAGGAAGTTGGCGCTTAAAGACAAGCTCAGAAAAATAAAAATGGAGAAAGGCGACAATATTCCAAAATACCTCACGAAGTTTGTCCATTGAAAGGATGAGCTGGGAAGTGTGGGGGTTACAGTTGATGAAGAAGACTTGGCGAGCTTGGCTCTCCTTGGGCTTCCGAAGAGTTGGCATAGCTATGAAGACTCTGTCAATGGACGGGAGAAACTTCCAGGATGGGAGCGACTTTGGTCGGATCTTGTGTAGGAGGAGATAAGGTGGCGTACCATGGATGGATCTTCATCGAAGAATGAATATGAAGAGAATTACGCTTTGGATGCCAAAGCAAGGAAAGGGAAGGGGAAGAAAAAATCCTTCTAAATCCGGTGTGAAAGGCAAGAAGCATGATTTTTCCAAAGTGAAGTGTTTTCACTGTCACGAGCATGGACATTTCGCCACTAATTGTCCACAGAAGAAGAAGAATAAGTAGGCTACTAGATCTGCAGCTGGAGAGGCCTTAGCCTTGCAATTTGAGCTGGAATTTTCCTTGATTACATGCTTGGTTTGAAGCTGCATGGGATCAGTGTGGTATATTAACAGTGGTGTGTATTTCCATATGACGGGAGACAAAGAGTTGTTTAGTGACTTGGAGGAGAAGGACCTCCAGATGCATATAGAGATGGGTGATGATGTTCGGTACAGTGCGACTGGCATTGGGACCATTACCTTTGAGAGAGAGTTCGGTAATCCGTTCTTGTTGAACAATGTCATGCATTTTCCAGGTCTGAAGAAGAAGTTGGTCTCGGTCGCAATGCTGGAAGACAAGGGTTATTATGTTGTTTTCAGTGAGGGAAAAGCCTTCCTTCGACATAAAACAACGGGTCAAACCAAGAAGATAGGGGTTCAAATTAAGAATCTCTACAAGCTAGAGGTAGATGGCTGCGCTGCAATGGTGGGCAAAGCAGAAGAAGTGGCGAGCCGGGATGAGGGCGAGTTATGGCACAGGAGATTGGGCCATCTTCACCATGGCGTTTTGAAAATTTTGCAGCAAATTTCTACTGAACTTCCCAAGGGTACTCTTGCGAAGTCAAATCAGTGCAAAGGATGTACAATGGGTAAGTTTGTGAAGACCACTTTTCATGAGAAGGAGAACCGTGCTTCGGTGATCCTGGATAGAATTCACACATACGTGTGCAGAACATTCTTGGTTGCTTCAACAATGAAACACAGGTATTATGTGATATTTGTTGATGAATTTTCTCATAGATGCTGGATCTTCTTCATGTAGAAGAAGAGTGAAACGTTCTCAAAGTTCCGTGAGTTCAAGGCATTGGTGGAGAAGGAGTCGGGGAAGCAGGTGAAAGCTCTACGGAGCGATAATGGTGGTGAATACATCTCTGGCGAATTCAAAGACTTCTGTAGCAAAGAATGAATTCGAAGAGAACTCATAGCGCCTCATAACCCACAGCAAAATGGGGTCGCGGAGAGAAAGAACATAATGATCGTGGGTGCTGCACGAGCGATGTTGCATGATCAGGGCCTACCGATGCACTTGTGGGCGGAAGCATGCAACACTGTGGTTTATGTGCAAAACCGTTGTCCTCATAGAGTAATTGGCATGAGTACACCCGAGGAAGCTTTTACTGGTAAGAAGCCTGATATTTCTCATTTGAAGATTTTTGGCTCACCTGTTTACATTTATGTGACGAAGGATGCCAGGAAGAAGTTGGAGCCGACACAGAAGGATATTTGTGGTACATAACACCCCACAACTATCGTGTGTATTTTCCAAATAGCTGATGACTGTGCTATGCAATGGGATATAAAATTCAATGAGGTTCAATCCATGAAGTTGTCGCTGGAGAGGGAGCTACACTTTCGCATGCGGAGGAGCGGTTGGCGCGCAATTTTTTTCCATCCCACCCGAAACCATTGCTATACCGACGTTTATAGAAAAGTGTCACAATACCGACACTTAGACAAAGTGTCGCAATTGCGATGTTTGGAGGAAGACGTCGCAATTGCGACACTATGGCCCAAAGCGTCGCTATTGCGATGACTGTCTCCAAACGTCGCAGGTGCGACACAATGTCTAAGTGTCACAATTGCGACGTTTGGAGGCACCCGTCGCAATAGCGACGCTTTGTCCGCCATCGGTATAATGACACTTATATGCTCGCTACATAAAAATTCGAAACTTATATGCGCGCCATATAAAAATGATTTTAGTATTTCGTATCCGTCGCAATAGCTACATTAAAGTCTGATATCATGCGCGCATTCACCCTCCTCTCTTGCAGAACAACATTCACCCTCAGCTCTTGCAGAACAACATTTTCCCTCAGCATTTGCCCTCAGCTCTTGGAGAACAACATTTGCCCTCAGCATTCTCCCTCAGCGTTCGCCCTCAGCTCTTGCAAAATCGTAAGTTCTTACTGCAGGCCCTTCCTCCTATAGTAGGGTTGACTCTATTTGGGTTTTTTTGGTCAATTCCATTGGATTGTGTTAGGCTGTAGGGTTCTCTCTAGATGTCAAGAATCAATATTCAATACCCTCTATTATCTTCATCACCCAATACAACATTTAAATTTTTCCCAAAGAAACGCTTATTAATTTGGCAGCCATTATTTCTCCCTGCTTTAAAAACCCTACATTTAAATGAAAACAAGCATTACATTTCAACTACAAAAATCTATTAGTGTTGAAATGTACATGTGTGCTACATTAACGTCTGATATCACGCGCGCATTCGCCCTCCGCTCTTGCAGAATAGCATTCGCCCTCAGCGTTTGCCCTCAGCTCTTGCAGAATAGCATTCGCCCTCAGCATTCGCCCTGAGCTCTTGCAGAATATGTTCGCCCTCAACATTCGCCCTGAGCTCTTGTAGAACAGAATTCGCTCTGCATTCGCCTTGAGCTCTTGCAGAACATCATTTGCCCTGCATTCGCCCTCAGCTCTTACAGAACAGCATTCGCCCTCAGCTCTTGCAGAACAACATTCGCCCTCAGCTCTTGCAAAATGGTAAGTTCTTACTGCAGGCCCTTCCTCCTATAGTAGGGTTGACTCTATTTGGGGTTTTTTGGTCAATTCCATTAGATTGTGTTAGGCTGTAGGGTTCTCTCTAGATGTCAAGAATCAAGATTCAATACCCTCTATTATCTTCATCACCCAATACAAGATTTAAATTTTTCCCAAAGAAACACTTATTAATTTGGCAGCCATTATTTCTCCTTGCTTTAAAAACCCTACATTTAAATGAAAACAAGAATTGCATTTCAACTACAAAAATCTATTAGTGTTCAAATGTACATGTGTGCATCACTTGTGTAGGGTATTCCTTTTCCAATTTCACATTATCCAAGAATGTGTGCAGTGTAGTTCATATTTTTTGTGATTTAGATTATCTTGAAAAGGAAAGGTAAATTATTTCCCATGGAAAAAGAAGGTTTTCCCTTTTTACTACTGGAAATGGTACAACAAAGTTCCATTTCTACCCGAAACTCCTATGAAACAGGAACCAAATAAAAGCCATGTCCTCAATGGACATCATTTGGCTTTGAAAATGGCCATTACACCGTGTTGTTTCTTATATTACATCACGATAGTTTCTTAGGTCATTTCTTGTTTCTTGAGATGAAAAACAACCAAAGAAATTGTGAAGATCCTTTCAAGAAATAAATGACCATTTCTCAATCATATCTCAACTATTTTTTATTTTATTCAGCGGTTGCTTACTTTGAGAGAAATTTGACACTTTTATAAGGAATATAACATAAAAACACAAAATGGGAAGGAATTGATGAGGTAGATGACCTTTAGTTGTTGTCAATTAAGAATTGATAATACACAATGCATGTTCTCTACTACAAGCTAGATTCCTTCATGGAGTTAGGACACAGAGTATTGAATCAAAGTTGTAGTTTCTAACTTCTTGTATTGGTTCATCAATCTTGAAATTCAGACATTGCATGTCTTCATTGCTTCATGTTTGAATAATTTGCATCATATCGCACAATAGGAAATTAGGAATTATGATTATTATTACTTTATGGATCTGTTAAGTTACTTTTAAGTTTTCATGGTTTAGTGTGAAATTATTCTAGTGTGCCCCTAGGCCCAGGTGAAGGAATGCCAAGGACTGAGAACCCTAGTTTTTAAATGGTATTTTTTCTTATACCCAAAAACCCCTCAACATCACTTCTTATTAGTTATTAACAATAGTGTTGTAAACAATTTGAGAATTGATATAGCAAAATCTCTCACTTCTCAAGATAAAGTCCTAAAGCTAAAGTGTGATACCATGTGTAATTCAATAGCCCCATTGTCACCTCACCAACCTCTTTTCACTTTGGGCTAGCTCTCCTCCAACTCAAGGGGGGTTCTCCCTAGTAGATGTTAGGGATCTAATGGCCCAACCAAACCAAGTCAAGAGCCCCTAACTCTCTATGTTTACTACTATCAATCAAAATATTGAACAATAGGGTCAGACATGCATCCTGAAGATAAAATTGCCAGGGTATTTTTGGGTAATTTTAAAGGGAAAGTCCCCAAACACATATAATCAAGGAATTATAACGTGATTTCAAACATTAAATATCAACAAAATTGTTTAAAGGATATTGAAAGGAAAAAGGTGATGGAAGATAGAAAGTTCCTTACTTAAATGCTCTAAGGATTTTTCAATAGTTGCTCCAAAAGCTTCACTTCAAGGCCCTTCAAGATCGTCTCCAACAATGCTATACCATCACCTTCAACAATGTTGCTCCAAAAATGTCCTCAAGGTCTTCACAACAAGTTTACTAGAAGTTTCTCCAACAATATATTCAATAAGGTCTTCATTGTCAACTCGTCTCTTGTTTGGGTGCCTTAATGTGCAATGACATGTTTCCAGGACTGAATTCAATGCAAGGAATATTTGAAACTCTAACTCTGTCTTCCAGTGTCTTATTAGAAATTATTTCAGTTTTCATTTTATGTTTTCAAGTTAGATATTGTTTTCAAGTTTTTACATTTATAATTTTATTGCAATGTGGCAGACTAATCAGGGCAGTATAGGAACAACCCCGGTACAGGATGATCGCGGAAAGAGGCCAGCGAAAGAACATGTAAAGTGCCAACATTGCTCTATCTTCAGGTATTTTATTTATTTACATAATTGAAATTATATTAATTTTGTTCAAATATGCAGACACCTAGCCATGGTACGCCTGATGATTCCCTCTTTGAGGAAGAGCTTTCTTCATCCCTATCTCCAGTGTTCTTGTTGCGAGAAAAGGCACGAGATGCAAGGTCAGAATTTAATACTTTGATAGACGCGCCTCAAACACCTAAAATAGAAGAGAGGATAAAAAAACTTATGAGCCAGCTAGAAACATATCAGGTAATAATAAAAAGTGAAAAGGATATTTTTTTTGTTCTCCATGAGATGAATTGTGATAGTTTGATTTTTAATTTTTACATTGACTAAATTAAAAAAAAGTTCTTTTGTATGTAGCGTTTTCCGGCACTTTCTGAACCCGGTGTTGGTGGTAGTGGGACACAAGGGCAAGAGATTTCCCAGCAACCCTCTCATACACCTTCTACTCCTTTAGGTGCCAGCCAAGAAACACACCCTGCCCAAAAAGACACCCATCCAACCACTGAACGTGTTGACAATGATGAGGCTGATATGGCCAACTACATTATTGCGTTTCCTGGAGCTACACATGTCAGCTCCACAGGGACCATTAATGGCATGTTGTTGGTGAACGATGAAGGTGTCCCTATAAAGCACATACAAATCCCAGGTAAATTTTAATATTTTAACTATTTCATGTACTTTATCTAAAACATATTTATCATGATTTTTATTTTTAAATTAATGATAATATCTTCTTCTTTTTTTGGTTTTATTCTGTGTAGGAAACAATGAGTTCTATAGGATTCTGGAGAGCCATGTGTTGGTAATTTTTGGCCCAACCATACGTACAGGGTGGAATTCCCAGAATTCCAACCTGAAAAAAGAACTTCTAGATTATCTAGAAGCCCTTTTTGGGGTCGGCACATTTGACAGAAAAGCGGTGGCTCAGGTAGCCGGCAAATATTTGAAATATACTAGGGACACCTATAGGACGCAATTTCAATTTAACCCTAGATATGAGCGTCCTCTCGCAGTTTCAGAGAGTGAGTGGAGAGCACTCATCCATGACGGAAAAGAGAAAAGGGCAAAGAAAGAAGGAAAAATGCCAACTAGACCCGCAAGGTAAATTACAACTTTAATTCAATAGATTTAATTTTCTCTATGTCTAAAATAAAAGTGTGCTACGTCATATCTGACTTCAATATTTTGATGCTAGGTTGCCTGACACCTCAAAGGCAACCAAAGCTAGGATTGAAAAAAAGGGCCATCACAAGCTAGGCCAGGGCGGCTACTTGAAATTAGCCGTAAGAATTGTAATTAAGTAGCTAAACATCTTATAATTAATTGTATCGCCTTCCAACGTTTTTGTAATCCTATCAAATATGATTAAAAATACACAGACATATGTAATGTAGGGTGATGACTTCAGAACAGAAACAATAGAGGAAGATAAAAATGTCTCTTTCCATTTCGGCTATCAAGCCGTAGTTGAACGTCGCATAAGCTTGGGGCAGGTCCCAAGATCCAGAATGCCTGATAAGGTAAAACATTAACCTTTCAATATGTTTGTTTTCATCCATAAATTTAATGTCTAAAAACTTTGTTTAAATCAGGGGAGAAACACTACCGATGACGCAAATAACCCAGTTTTAGAGCCAAATGTAGATGATCCTCATGTGCAACCTGATCATTGTAGTAGGGACCATGCCGACAATGCTACTATCAGTGAGGGCCGTGACGGTAATTAATTTCCACTTATAATTTTTTCTAATTATACCTTGATGGTTGTCCTTATAACGTTTTTTGTTTAAATGACATAGAATGTTTCCCTTGAGGATCTTACCACCAGAGAGGAAGACAAGGCAACAGTCCCAACAGCGACAACTGGTGCACCAGGTAAATAATCTCATTGCAATTTTTTTTATTAATATTACCGAACTAGTTCAATGATATTTAAAAACTGACAATTAAAATTTAATATTATCTATTTTTGTAGGCGATGCCCCATCACTGGATGAGACCAGACATCGTGACTACGCAACTAGGTCAGCGGCGACAACTGGTGCACCAGGTAAATAATCTCATTGCAATTTTTTTTATTAATATTACCGAACTAGTTCAATGATATTTAAAAACCGACAATTAAAATTTAATATTATCTGTTTTTGTAGGCGATGCCCCGTCACTGGATGAGACCAGACATCGTGACTACGCAACTAGGTCAGCGGCGACAACTGGTGCACCAGGTAAATAATCTCATTGCAAATTTTTTTATTAATATTACCGAACTAGTTCAATGATATTTAAAAACTGACAATTAAAATTTAATATTATCTATTTTTGTAGGCGATGCCCCGTCACTGGATGAGACCAGACATCGTGACTACGCAACTAGGTCAGCAGTGCGGGTCGAAAGGCACAAAACAGGAGCAGAGCACAATGATATTGATGATGTAATTAGGAGCTTTAGAAATAGGAAGAAGAAAAAGAAAATTTGATAATGTAAAATATTGTATTATTATAAGACAAACGTTACCATACTTGGAATGTTTTTTGCGTTATATAAAAAAATCATTTATCATACTATTTTTATGTCAAGCATTAATTGCAATGTTTCCTTGCGTACTTTTTGTTGAATTGTTTTTTTATTAGTTATTGAATAATTTTTTTTATGCTCATGAAAGTAAAAAATGAAATATAGATTGGGTATTGGGGAATTGAGAGTGATGTGAGGGGGGGCAGAGGGGCCATAAGAGCTTCCACCTTCACGTGGTTGGCCCTGTTTAGTAGAGAATAATTTATTGGAGCGATTTAATCTTGGAGCAAACCTCCCTCGATCCAGCGTAGCAACAAAAAAGTCACTTTTGACTTAGTTGCTACTCTTTCAGATCGTGGGAGGCTTGTTCCAAGTTCATGCGACTCCAATAAATTGTTCTTGAAACGAAGAGGAGCTTATTCAGGTATGTTTTGACATTTTCAACATATGTTCTAACATTATCATAAGAATGTGTCTTAGAGTAAAAAATACTACATCAATTACTTGTATTTATTGTATAGATAATGATGGATTTTGATTGACTTGGCAGTGCAGGTACAAATCCTCTTGCATCATGAGCAATAAAACTTGTCAACCAGGGTCATGTCCAGGATATTTTTTCTTGTGCGCTTGACCAGGTTCGCAATGTCACATTTTGTAAGTTCCTTTACAGTTCATAATTCAATATTAAGCTTGTTCATGATTATTATCTAGGTTTTTTGTATGTGTTTTTTCATCTATTTGATTGTAAGCAACTCTCCATGTTTCCTGTTGTTCACTATGATTTCTCCCATTACCACTCCCAGGATGAATCCGACTTTATTGTTACATAGGTTAATTTATTGTTACTATGATTTCTCCATTTATGATTTCATAGGTTACATCATGTAAAGTTGTCAATCTCAGGTTGGTGATGAGCTTTAGTTCTCCAGATTTGGGGCTTTTCTGATATTTTCTCCCTCATGTCATTCCTGTATCACCTCGTTGTTTGAGCATGCCAATTGTCTACCACTTGTACCAATTGGCACGTGTCAATCTCTGAGTGGTGCCACATTTCACCTATTTTCAGTGAGAGTTTAGGGTTTCTCTAACATAGCTTCAGAAATCCGATTCAGTGCCTGCTTGAATATTGTCACATAATACTCATGGTTTGGATTGATGAGCATGTTCTCAATGGTTGGTTGATTCATAAGAACCACCCATATAGTCATCTTGAGATATTTCAGAAGTTTTCTCGGGTTTCCTTTTTCACCGTTTCTAGTGGGTGGGATGGTGTGGGGTGATCCATCAATACCGGTGCTCTTGTAGTAGGGAATTTGTTTTTGGGGATATAAAGGAGCATTTGATGTAGATATCCCATTGGATGCATTCATAGATGGGCACGAGAGGTCAAGAATTTAAATTAAAAATATGCAACCTCTAGCATGGCAACCTGAAGGCCGCGAGAGACACCGGTTAAAGATTGTTTTGTGTTGGCCTTAATATAGTCGTGATTTCTTTCTATTATCTTAATGCAAATATATAGTCCGGTCTCATTAAAATGAGGATTGTGGTTGTATTTCTCTTTGGTTATTTCTCTCTTAATGCTCCAGAAGTTGCCAAAAGTTGCGATAGTTGTTTAGTTTTCCTATTACAACTTAAAAGTGGTTTTTAGCAATGGGAGTCATGTTTTTTAAGGTTCATACTAATATGAAGATCTTGTAATTTTATATTCAGCATAAGAGAAGATGGCCTCTGCTTTGGGAAGTATGACAACAATTGCCACATCTACCTCATTGGGTAACAATGGAAAGGGGAAGAAGTTGGGTGCAATGTTTGATAATTATGGCAGATAATTGTCTTCTCTTTCAGTTTTTTCACCCATTTCCTTTAATCGCTCAAGCAGAAGAGGGACTCTGAGATTACGCGACAGAGAGAAGGTAGTTAATACAAGATCTATGGAAAAGGAGTTGTACTTCAACAAGGATGGCTCAGTGACAAAAAAATTGCAGGTCAGAGAAAAAATTATGTTTAAAGGAAGGTCACCTGCACGTGAAACTTCACTGCGGTGGATTTTTCCTTGTCCACTTATATTCGATTTTAATGTGTTATTTTAATTTTTCATGGAGGGTTGTTTTGGCATATGGTCTGGCATTCAATTGCACACTTACTGAAAGCATTGTCAATTTTTCTTGCAGGCGGTGTGAACAAACTTGCTGATCTTGTTGGAGTCACCCTTGGGGCGAAGGGAAAAATGTTGTCTTGGAGAGCAAGCATGGTTCTCCGAAATAGTTAATGATGGTGTGACAGTAGCTAAGGAGGTAATTTGTAGATGTGTGCTCTGGTTTTCTTTTTAACGTTGTATTAGTTCCCCCTCTTAAATGTCTTAGATTTAGTAGGCATAATTTGAAAACTCAAAGGTGAAAGGAAACATATTTGTTACCCAATGGTCTACTTGGCCTATGGACTAGCCACATTAGAGTAATGCATAAATATTTTCACAACAATAAAAGGAAAGGGTTATGGCTGAGTCAAATTTTATTTTTATTGACAATGTAATGAAATGTATCTCAATGCTATGGTTTTGGCCTTTTTATTGGTTGAATTAGAGGACCCACTTGAAAATATTGGGGCCAAGTTGGTAAGGCAAGCTGCGGCAAAGACAAATGATTTAGCTGGGGATGGAACCACAACATCTGTTGTTCTTGCACATGTTGGAATATTGAAAAATTCCAGAACAATGAATGGAGAATAAATCTCCTTTCCTCTAACACAGAGAAAATAAAAATTTCTTTGACAGGAGACATAGTTTCAATACTTTGAAAACAAACTTCTATTCCCTTCAATAACTCAAAAAAAAACTATTACACTTCTTCCTCACTGAGAGGGATTACAAAATTATGACTGCTACAAAACGCAGTGCATAAAACCAACTCACTGTCTGTTCAAAACAAACATACTCTGTCTCTAAAACACTCTGCCGTGTTTTTCACTTTTGCACTGCTGTGCATACACACTTAAAAAGTTACACTCAGTCTTTCACTTTTTACACACTGCTGTGTAATAAAAAATTTACGTACTATCTATAAAAAAAACTACCAAGCTTTTTTGTCCTTTTTATTTTTATATGCCGTAACATATAATTATGCAACATGAGAGCTAGTTTCCATTATACTGATTTCAAGTTGTTTCTTCATAACAACATAGGTTTTATTCACATAAGATGCAATGGTTTTTAGCTTTCTACAGGGCCAACATATGACACATCAAGCGAGCCAGTTTTTCCTATGATCATTATGCTTTTTTCTTTAATCCTGATGAGTTCAATAACAGATGACAACATTTCCCCTTTTTAAGGGCTGCTCTGTTGGTTTTTTCTTTATCTGGACTCGTAATCTGTTTGGGGTGTTATGCCCCCATATTTGTATGATCCCCACATATTTTTTTCATTTTTGACTCCTTCCTTAGAAGTTGTTATGATGGAAATTGTTTCGGATCGGGTTTTCTTATCATCTCATGATGGGAATGTAATGTTTTGTTATATGCACTGTTAATAAAAACAACGTTTTTTTCTTTCTGAAAAAAGGAAAACATATTATAATAAACCCTCTTTTAAAAAAAATAAAATTAAAACTAAATTCTATGGCCCACCTTTCATTTCACATATGATATATATATAGCATATGTTTAAGACATATGTATATATTAAATCATACATAAAATTAAATTATCAAAACATTAAAGAACCCTTTCCGTCGGACTTCAAAATTCTGAATAGATTGAATTTCAAACCAAATTCGCATTCCAAATGGGATGCTGACGTCTGTGTAATTTGTAATGCGAATTCTCAATCCAATGTGCCTTATAAAAAATTCAGGTCCAGTTTTCAGGTTTTCAGATTCCCTTCAATTTCATGCGATCCAATATTAATGCTCCATGTGTCCTCATTTTTGAATTTACAAAACTGGGGGGTAAATTTCTGTTTGTTTAATTTTTGGTTGGTGAATTGCATTAATGCTGGTTGTTGTGTTTAAATACAATCCTGTACAGAAATATGGCTGCGGCCGTCTACAAAAAAAACTTGTAGGAATTTTAAATGCTAAATTAAATTTCTGGATGGCGTGCAAGCAACCTCCAAAAAAAAATGCTGCTGCTGCATCCGTCCTTCTGCTACAGCAGTTGAAGTTAAAATTCAACAGCACAGGGTTTAATAAGTGAGGGTGTAAAGGTAACTTTTTTTCGATAGTACTGGATTAAGATCATCTATTCATTTTTGTAGGGTCTTATGGTGTTTGGTTTTTTAGTTTTGGGTTGGGCTTATTGAGTCTAAGATAGTTTTGAGTGAAAAAATTGCTATCAGGTATTAAAAAAATTTGGTTCTTTTGTCAAAATTTATGAGCTTGTTAGGAAATACAAAACTGACAATGGTTGTATCTTAAATTTGTGGAAAATAATTTGAAATGAAACCTTTTTTTTTAGGTTGTTGCAGCAGGTGCAAACCCCATTCAAATTACTAGGGCATTGACAAGACAATAAAGGCCCTTGTTCGGAACTCAAAATTTTGTCAAAGGAGGTAAACGCTTGCCTTTTGAGTAGGCTGGTTTTCCTTTTTGCTGATGGTTTGGTGTATCTAATTGAATTAGTTGCCTAAGGTATTTTGGGTTGCAAACTCCTTTTCATTTTTCATACAGTATTGGCCTTGTGGAATACATTTGATTGTGTGGTCTTGTTAGATCTACAACATTTGTAGTTGTTTAGTCTTATGGCCGAGGTACACTTTTATTATGGAAATAGTTGATGCAATATTGTCATTTAATCCTTACTGCAGGGTAGCATGTTGAGAAGTTTCTTGTGAAACATTTGGTATTCAAAATGACACTTGATCCTATACATCATCATGCACTTGACTTCAAAATTAATATTCAAAGTGTGCCAGACAATTCTTGCAAAATTTCAAATATTTATGTTGTTTTAAACCATTATCTTTTTCATGTATTGGATGCTGAAAATGAGAAAAAGACTTTGGTATGAAACCAAATGGTGAATAATTTCCAGCGAAACAACCACTTCCAAGACATGATTTAGAAGTAGAACATATGTACTTATGAAGCATAGAAAGATATCCTTGATGCATTGTCAATGTTTGGCTAGGGTTATTTTTGGAGAAAATAACTCCTTATTCCTAGAATAGTGATATTCAATACAAGTAAATGCCAGAGAAGAGAGATCATCGTGTGACATAAACCTATTAACAAAAGTGAACAAGGAATGATTATTAATTATGGCATACTAAGTTGTCAGTGATTTTGACTATTTGTCTTTAACATGTAAAAATGTTAAATTCCAAACTTACATCATCATGGTTTGGCATCATGAGCTTGACTAATTGTCCACCATTCTCATAATTTCATTTTTGTATTCATATCTATAAACAATGTTTCAAATAATAATAATAAAGTTATATAAGAAAAATCCAGACCTCCATGTTGCTGCTCCTTGTGAGACAAAGTCAAAATTGCATTACACAATCTGACACATAAGAATCTCCTATATCCCGGTGGTATGTATCCAAATTATTATAATAGTGTCTTCAAGACTTATGTTGACATTGCCAATGAGATATTTAAGCAATGAAAGATGGAGCCTTCTTCATTGTTGTATATGTAATAGTCTTTTATTTTTATAAAGATTGATGGTTTTGTCTTTCTGAAAATGAAATGTAAAAATAATTTATTGTGGTCAATTGAAAAGTTTTTTTTTTTAAAGCTTTTCATTATGGAAGGGAAACATAGATATATGCCCTTCTAATTGAAATTCGGACCTGCCCTTCAAATTTGATCACTGTGTGGGACCTTAACAAACAATAAAACTATTCTGCCGCGCGTTATATAAAACATATAACAAAACCTTTGTCAAAACTTCAAACGAACCCTTTAGCCGTGGGTATTTCATCATGAATTGATCATTTTACCATGTACCTTCTTCTAGAGGAATATTTTTCCACTTGATTAGGTACTTCATAATGGTTATATGTCAAATAGATACATAATGTTTATCTATAACTTTTTGTGGTTCAAGAATCAACTTTCATTCTTCATCTAATTTTGGAAGTTCTATTTACATTGGCATATTTTTTCCCAAAACCTTTTTTAGGCAAGATACATGAAAACCCTTATGAATGCAAGAAGAAGGAAAATATAACTTCTATACCACTTGTGCAATCCTATGAATAATTATTTAGGGCCATAACATTTTTGAGCTAATTCTTTATTCTTCTTTTTCTTGAATGAAGATTTCTTATAATGCTATAATCTAAAAAATACCCAATTACCCTCCTCAAATTATCTTTCACTTCAATGTTGTTCCCCTTGTTTTTTTATCATGTTTCATGTCATTTGAAGGTTTTCCATAATAATTTTCAAAGTTTCTTTAGTATTTTACATATGTGACTCCGTTTCCTATACTTTGGACTTATCTTGCAAAAAGTATGAGATACTAGGAGTTGGATATCCATAAAGGGCCTTAAATGGGGAAATTTTAGTAGATGTGTGATAGTTAGTATCATATTACCATTCTTCCTTGACGAACCCACTTCATCCATTAAGATTGCTTTTCTAAAAAGTAACATTGTAGATAAACTTAAAAACATTTGGTAACTATTTTTGTTTGACCATTTGATTGTGTTTGATATGTAGAACTCATGGCAGCTAGTGTTTCTCCACTCATATTAAATAATTATTTCCAAAATTTTCTTGTTACTATTACTTTAGGAAAACCATGAAGACTATGAATTTCTTTCATGGACACTTCTGCCACTTGGCTTGTTGTTTATGTACTTTGAGCTCTACAAAAAAAAATCTACAAAATTTGTCTACATAAATGACCACAAAAAATGTAATACTTACCTTTGTATTTCGTTAACCCCGTAATAAAGTCTATTGACATATCTTCTAGTCATTGAATATGTATGTGGAATGGTTAAAGTAACCCTAGAGATTTTACTATATCTCTTTATTTACTATGCAAACCCGACCTTCTCTTACAAAATTTTTAATATCTTTCTTCATTCCTTCCAAAAAGAGTATTTTTTGATCCTTGAGATTTTTTAAGGAACTCCGTCCTACCATCGCAGAGACATGTGAGTCCCTTAATATTTGTTTATTCAAATACAGTTTGCGTGCATAAAAATATTCTACATTTGCACCAAAGTAAATCTCTCTTTCACTCCCAATGCTCCATAGAGTTCATCCCCATCCTTTATAAATTTTGTGCCTTTGTTTAGCCATTATTTTTCCATTATGGCAAGCTTTTCTAGCCACCTAGGAATAGAAAAATGTAATTGGATATAAATTTGAGGCCTCTTATATTTTAGAAAGAGCATCATGTACTAAATTTTCCTTACCTTTTGGCATTATCTCAAAAATTAAAACTTTGCATTTTTTCTCATTTTTGTTAATCTTCTAATGAAAATCGTAGCTTCAAAAAAATACTTTATGCTATCATGGTATATCTTGAATTTAAAGTACCTCCCAATGATATACTATCCCCATTTTTTTATTGCATTAATATTGCTTCCATTTATTTTTCATACGTAGATTTCACCAAATATTTTCTTAGATTTCCTTGCTTTTAAAAGCCAATGATATCCCTTATTGTGTTAATGTTACGTAAATTCCTTGTCCTAGTGCCTCACACTCTACTATGAATTTTTTACCAAAATTAGGTGCAACCGATGTTGGTGTAGAAGACATGGCATCCATTGAAAGAGAGAATGCCAAAGTAGCCTCATCATTCCATATAAATGATATTTTCTTCAAGAGATATGTGATTGGACTTGAAATGCATGCATAATTCTTAACAAATGATCAATAATATCATGTAAGTCTAAAAAATATTCTAAGAACCTTGATTTTCTTAGGAATAGGTCATTTTGTAATAGCTTGCATCTTTTGAGGCTCCAACTTCACTCCTTCCTTTAAAACAATATGAACCAAATACTCGAATTCTTATTTCCCAAAAGCACATTTGGATATTTTTACATAAAAATGATTGTTCTCAATAGTTTATATAACTTTTCCACATGTTTAGTGTGTTATTCCCATGATTTATTATAAATATGTGTATTATCAAAGAAAACCAACACAAATTTTATAAGATGGGATCAAACAAAATTGTTCTTAATTCGAGCCCGCCGGACTTCAAATGGCGATAAACCATAATTCAAACCAAATTCACATTCCAAAATAGCCTGCTGACGTCGACCAATTTTGTGACGCGAAAACCAAATGAATTCTTCCCTAATATTTTTCGGGTTCGAAGTTGGGTTGGCGTACAGAGGGAGAGTTCTGACGCGAATTTCTTATCAAATTCGCCCTAATCTTTTTCGGGTCCAGATTTCCACTGTGCGAGCGGCCCAAACAAAGATCCGCTCCAATCAATTTCTGCCATGTGTCCTCAATCAAAAGTTGCCCTGGTTCCCGGATGTGGGTGAATTCAATGGCGTTTAAGGCGATGGGATATGGATATGGCGATTTCATATCAATCGCATTAAGTTTTAACGCTGTTCAATTAGCCGATATTTAAGTTCCAAGGTTTTCACATCAAATCGCATTAAGTTTTAACACTGTTCAAGATCGAACCTCCACTCCTGTTAGCGATTCCGCATGCTCCAATATGATCAGGCCTTCGGCTCTCATTAATGAGAGATTAATTACGACGAGCGTTCTTCGATTGCATTGCAGTCAGGTCGATAAAATGGCGTTTCACTATGGTTTTTCAGACGAGCCGGTTGCTGGGTTACACTGCCTGCTCACTGTGACGAGAAGGAGAAGTGGCCAACTAAACTGCTGCTTAGACCTTGGTGCATATCTGCATTTCTCTCGGTCTGGTCTATGTCTGTCTTCCTATGTTTCTTGGAATTTTTCTTCTCCATCTCGTCTTGTGCCCACTGGTGAGATTGCACCCATGCCTTGCCTGTGTTAAAGGATGCGTTGCCGCAGGGGGAGCACTAGAGGTCAACCCCTGCGCGCTCCCTCCAGCCCCTCAAACGAGTTGTCTTCCCAGTCCAGTGATTATCACGCAGGTCGCTATCTAGATACTAGAAGTGGGCGGGGTTGGGTTCTAGAATCTAGTCACCGTATGAGCTCCCCTGCTCCTCATTTCCCCACCGCTTCACCTTCTCCCACGACACGCACTATGCTTTTTTCCTTTAATTTCTCTCTGAACCGCCCATGAATCACAGCTTCAATTACTGTGGTTTTCCATGAGGAGGCCCAAATGGAAGAACAATGCACCCGTCCGGTGGGTTTGAGCTCAGAAAAAGCTAGCCAGTATTCGGGCCTTCAGGAGGGGAGCGATGGCATGAATGTGGAGATAGCACCTGGCGATCCTAGACCTTCCGAAGGATGGTGCCGAATCGTCGAGG